>WAAB01010936.1:0-121073 GCA_013389865.1 Piaya cayana | reverse complement strand
TGGGGTCCTGAAGGGAGCAATCAGGGGTCCTGCAGGGATGGGTCTGGGGGTTCCTGCAGGGGTGGGTCTAGAGCGGCTGCAGAGATGGGTCAAAGGATCCTGCAAGGATGGGTCTAGGGGTTCCTGCAGGGATGGGTCTGGGGGACCTGCAGGGGTGGGTCATAGGGCCCTGTGGAGATGGGTCTCGGGTTCCTGCAGGGAGCACTCAAGAGGTGCTGCAGGGAGGGGTCAGGGGGTCCTGCAGAGATGAGTCTGTGATGGGTCTGGGGTCCTGCAGGGGTGGGTCAGAGGGTCCTGCAGGGATGGGCCTGGGGGTTCCTGCAGGGAGCAATCAGGAGGTGCTGCAGGGATGGGTCAGAGGGTCCTGCAAGGATGGGTCTGGGGGACCTGCAGGGGTGGGTCATAGGGCCCTGTGGAGATGGGTCTGGGGTTCCTGCAGGGAGCAATCAGGGGGTGCTGCAGGGATGGGTCTAGGGAGGGCTGCAGAGATGGGTCAAAGGGTCCTGCGCTGATGGTTCTGGGGGTTCCTGCAAGGATGGGCCTGGGGTCCTGAAGCAAGCAGTCAGGGGTTTCTTGTAGGGATGAGTCTGGGGTCCTATAAGGATGGGTCTGCAGGATCTACAGGGAGCAATTGGGAGTGCTGCAGGGGTGGGTGTGGGGGTCATACAGGGAGCAGTCAGAGGGTCTTTGTAGGGATGAGTCTGGGGTCCTACAGAGATGGGTTTGGGGGTTCCTGCTGGGAGCAATCAGGGGGTGCTGCAGGGATGGATCTGAGGGTCCTATAGGGCATGATCAAGGGGCTCTTATAGGAATGGGTCAGAGGGTCCTGCAGGGTTAGGTCTGGGGGTTCCTGCAGGGATGGGTCTGGGTGTCCTGCAGGGAGCAGGTCTGGAACACCTCCCCTGTGAAGAGAGGCTGAGAGAGTTGGGGTTGTTCAGCCTGGAGAACACAAGACTCCATGGAGACCTTATTGTGGCCCTTCAATACTTAAAGGAAGCTTAAAGATGAGGGAAAAACTTTAACAGGGCCTGTAGCAATAGAACAAGGGGTGGTGGTTTTTAAATTAAAAGAGGAGAGGTTTAGACTAGATATTAGGAAGAAAATGTTTATGCTGAGGGTGGTAAAACACTGGTAAATGTTGCCTGGAGAGGTGGCAAATGTCCCATCCCTAGAAACATTCAAGGTCAGGTTGGATGGGGCTCTGGGCAACCTGATGCAGGGGAAGGTGTCCCTGCTCACTGCAAGAAGGTTGGACCTTCATGGTCCTTTTCAACCTAAATAATTCTATGATTCTATGGCAGGCAGGGTCACTGTGGGGACTGGCAGTATCCTCAGAGAAAGCTTTATCCATGTCCCAGAGCTGTCACTGTGTCGAGGTGAAGAGCAGAACGGGGTGGTCCTGAAACCTGGGCAGCTCGGTGGAGATGCTCAGCACCAAAGGGCTGAGGGAATCCCAAAAGAAAGAGGTTTCCTCCCAAAATGCAATCCTCTGTATGCAGGTTTGGGAAGAGCAGGGACCCGCTGTGCCACGCTACCCACAGCACGTGGGCCTTCAGAAGCCTTCAGTGCTCCTGGCCCTTCAGAAACTCATCAAGCCTCGTAGGTGCGCTGCATTTTCCTGAATTTGGTCCTACAGCAGAACCTTCTTCTTAGGGGAGTCAACAGCAAAATCACAACTAACCGAAGGGGATTAAGGGTGGGATTTGTGGTTTGTAACTCAGATGGGCGCTGCTGCCACACAGCATCCTCGCAGCATCCTGCACCCCCCCCAAATCCATCATGAGCGACAGTCTGGGTTGAGGTGAATCCAGGGCTGCCCTTGCAGCTGCTGGAAGCCCCACAGGAGCTGCAGACAAGCCCTCTGCTCCAGCTCCTGGCCACCTTGCACCCACAGCTCTGGGTTTGCCCCGCTGACTTTGTTTTAGTTTGAGGTCTGGAAGCAGCAGCATCCCCCTGGGGAGAAGGGGGTTCCCTCTTGTGGGGAGCAACAGCAGAGCTTGTAGGGATGACCCGAGGCAATTGTAAAAGGATCGCGGTCCAATTTGAAAATTAACTCATTTCTATGACTTAATTAGGGACAAACGTCACGGCAGTCCCTCGACTTGCAGGTAGTGCAATAAATCTCCGAAGCCTGGTGAGCCGTCAGAGGTTGTTTACTTTCCCCTCTAGCAAATAAATCATTCATGAGGCTGCTATTTTTGTAAGCTTTACACACAACTTTTCAAGTGACTTCATCAGCTTGTTTAAACATCTCGCACACCTGGGGCTGGGCACAAGCTGTAGGAGGAAATCTCTTAGAGGGAGAGCGTGCATTTTTCTCTCATTATTTTGTTTTTGAGAGGCTTGTAGAGAGTTCCTGAGTGCCTCTGTTTAATAAATCTAACCTAGAGAGATTTGGGGCGGATTTTTCTCTCGCACAAGTGTAAAAGGTGGCTGTGTCGTGGCCACGCTGAGCTGTGCTGACTCACTGATATTAGTGAGCGAGAGTAACTGGGAGCCACGGTGGGTGATGCTGATGTGAGCTGATCCGACTCCGAGTGCACACAGGAAGCAGATGGATGAAGTAAGAAGCTGCTATTCTTACACCCTCCACTTTCAGACTTAGGCAAGGAAGAAGGAGTGTGTGTGTGCAATAATGTGCGATACGAGCAGAACAGCTACTAAACTGGAAGGTCTTTTCATAGTCTCTCATATAAAAAGCCCCCTTCTACCCGGGATGTAGCGCCTTCGGGGGATGCTGGAGTTTCTCTTGTGCATTCTGTATTAAAACGTAACTCGCCACACCACGAAAATGTGATGCTTCTAAATATCTTGGGGAAAAAAAACACCTCAGAGCTGATTGTGTGAGTGTGAATGTGTTATGGACAGAGTCTGGGTCAGGAGAGTGGGAGGAGAGCTGTGAAGAGAGAGGTGGCTTCACGCTGTTCTGGAGCTACGTGAGATCCTGCGGGGACGTTTCTTGCTGCAGGCTGGGGAGAGAGGAAAGGAGATGATGTTAGCTGTTTGCCTCCAAGAAGTAGCAACAGGGAAGAACCCTGAGAAGAGCCAATTTTTCACATGCCAGCGCTATGGCAGGAAAAAGAGGAGAGTATGTTGGGTCTTGATATCGAAGTGGGTGCCTACTTTGCTCTCAGATCAGAGTACAGTGCTGAAGTTCATCTTGCAGCAAGAGACACCTAAGGGGGGGGTCCTAATAATCAGAGTTTTCTTCCCCAAATGTTTCTTCTCTGGGAGATGCTACCTGGCAGCAAACTTGCCAGCAACACTCCCCAGGTCTCTGCATGCAAACTCATCTGAGTGAGCCTGCACCAGCCCTGTCCTGGAGGCTGGCAGACCCCCACTGCAGCCCCTCATCTCCTGCAAGGAGCCACTCTACAACTGACCCACTGAACGAGGAAAACGAGAAATGTCACCACTGTGCAACGAGAGAAGAGCTCTCCTGCCCTCTAGTGCCCTTCTCTTCTCCCGTGTGGTTTCCTCCCACTCCAGTTTTTGCTTTCCTGCTCTCCTCCAGCTTGTGGGGCTGGAGGAGTGTCTATCCCTGCACAAATGCCAGTTGATAGTGGCTGTTCACCCCCAAATACAGCTGTCCAAGTGGCTTTAAGTCGCAGGGAATAACTGAGATTACATAAGGAAATGCAGTTTAGCCAGCTACCTTCTTGCACGATGGTTTCTGGACCAGCAATGGTCTCAATAACGTTGCTGGTCAGTGTGGTTGCAAGACCCACCCAGCTCCCTGTAAAGATTTTATTCATTATGGATAAGGAGTCCCAAGTGAGAGATACGCCACAGTGACCCGGTGTGCCCCTGCCACCACATGCACTCAGCCCTCTGGATGGGAAGAGGTTAAAAAAAAAAAGATTAGTGTGAGCCAAATGAAGTAAAAGGACAAGATTCTCACCTCCTGATAGTGGATGCAACTCCTCTAAGGTCTTCATTGGTGGAAAAAAAGTAGTGAGGTGTCGGTATAGGGAGGGGGAGAGGAATTTTTCTAGGAAGGAGAAGGCAGCGTGATTGTGGGGAACAGGTTCTGGGTGGGAGAGTCAGAGGAGCAATGCAGAAGGGACCAGAGCTGGGAGCCAAAGTAGGCAAGGTCAGAGCTCCTCTATCAGTCCCCTGGAAAAATATATATGGGGCTGCCTCAAACTTCTTATGAGCAAAAAACCACAAATGGGAGACCTTGATTTTTGGATACATCCCCACCTCCTTGAGGCACCTCGAGGTGTTTTGCAGGGCTTTTTTGGTGCAAGAGCTGACAATACCAGGCTGGTGGCCCCAGCTGATGACCAGCCCCCCGGCTGCTCTGTGTGCTGGGGTGGGAGACAGGCTGTTCCTTGGAAAGCTGGTGGTTGGGGCAGATGCAGATGTAGTTTCTCCCTGCAGGTCCCCCCCTCTCGTCACAGTGACTGTGCACGCTGGTGCCCCCCATAGAATCATAGAATGGTTTGGGTTGGAAGGGACCTTAAAGATCATCTAGTTCCAACTCCCCTGCCATGAGCAGGAACATCCCACTAGATCGGGTTATCCAAGGNCACCATGGTGACTGTGCACACTGGTGCCCCTCATAGAATCATAGAATGGTTTGGGTTGGAAGGAACCTTAAAGATCATCTAGTTCCAACCCCCCTGCCATGGGCAGGAACATCCCAGTAGATCAGGTTACCCAAGGCCCCATCTAACCTGGCCTTGAACACCTCCAGGGATGGGGCAGCCACAACCTCCCTTGGTAACCTGTTCCAGTATCTCACCACTCTCATGGTGAATAAATTCTTCCTAATATCTAATCTAATTCTGCCCCTCTCCACTTTATACCCGTCCCTCCTTGTCCTATCACCACAAGCCTTTATGAACAGGCTCTCCCCAGCTTTCTTGTAGGCGCCTTTCAGGTACTGGAAGGTCACTGGAAGGTCTCCTTGGAGTCTTCTCCAGGCTGAACAACCCCAACTCTCTCAGCCTGTCCTCATACGGGAGGTGCTCCAGCCCTCTGCTCATCCTTGTAGCCTCCTCTGAACCTGTTCCAGCAGCTCCATCTCCTTCTTATGTGGAGCTGGACACAAAACTCCAGGTGAGGTCTCACAAGGGAGGAATAGAGGGGCAGGATCCCCTCCCTCGCCCTGCTGGCCGCGCTGCTTGGGATGCAGCCCCTGGGGGTCTCATCCTGCCCCCGCACTGCTGAGCATCCAAGGGATGGATTTGCTCTGGACCAGGCAGCAGTGTCCCACTCCCATGACTGACTGACAGGGCTTGCTTTCCACCAGCTTTTTCCTTTTAAAAAAAGGGAAATTTGGGTGCTGGCTCTAGAGGGCAGCAGATGCCGGCAGATGATGCTGCGGGGGGGGAGCAGTTCCCACCCCCCTGCCCCAGAGCCGGAGCAGAGAAAACTCCCGTGGAAGGAGAAGGGAAAAAAAACTAGCAGTCGCTGTCCCGAGGCAGCAGCCGGGAGGATGCTCAGCAAACCAGAGGGACACGCTGACCTCCGAGTCCTTTCTGCATCTTGAGTGCGGGATGGGAGGCTCATCCCTGGCTGCAGGTGGGACATCCCAGCCCTGAGACACCTTGATCCCTTCCTCGCTTGGTCACAAATCTCTGAAAGGGATGAAGCACCAAAAGGAAACACAGAAAATCTCAGCACAAATCCCCACTGGGTGCCTACACCCACGAAGAAGCATCCCTGCCTCAGGCCATGCCCCTGGAGCTCATCGCTGGCTTCAGGAGGCCAAGACTGGCAGATCCTTTGGCTGCTTGTGTCTTGTCACTCCCTGTGATACCCAAAGATGCTTAGGACACTGGGGAATTTCTTGACACACACACAAAAATAAAGAATTGCACTTTTGGGCAGCCTGATCTAGTGGGAGGTGTCCCTGCCCATCATAGAGAGGTTGGAACTGGATGATCTTTGAGGTCCCATCCAACCCAGGCTATTCTATGATTCTACCCCTTAAAATGTGGTTTAAAATGAAGCTTTTTGATAGCCCTCTTGCAATCTTTTGAGAAAGTAAGTGAAAAGGAAACAATTTTTTTGGCCTCATGCTACCACAGGAGGATGATGTGTATCTAAGGACGAAGGCTGAGAAGAACTCCAGGGTCTGGAATTATGAGAAACAAACAAACAAAAAATAAGAGAGATACATTAACAATTATTGACATCCCCTCATACATTTAAAGTAATTAGGAAGGTCAGGAGTAGAAGGGGAAAAGACCATAAAGTTTTTTTCTCTGGCTTAATCATATTGCTCTACTGGGGACAGTATTTCACGGTGAGAAAATAAGCAAGTGAATCACTACAAAATATATATTGGCTAACACTGAAGAAGAGGATAACAAAGCATCTGGTACCTCAAGTTGTTTCTGTCAGCGCTTCCTTAGTGGTCAGATGTCCTTTCACCTCACCGTGCGTGGAGGTTCGCGCTGGTAGTTCTTCCTCTGGAGTTTGTCGAGACAGTGGCAATAAAGATCTTTCAATAAAGATCTTTGCTGTGCATGGTTGGATCTCAGCTGCTGACTTCACTGACCAAATCATGTGTCCATCATCCTTGCTGTTCTTGAGGAGGAAGCCTGGGATTCTGAAGCCTGTTCTGACTTGTGCTCTAGGTAACCTTCTGGCTTTGTGGGAAGTTTACCTTAGACCCTGCTTGGTGCGACTCAGTTTTTCTTTCATCTGAAGGGTCACTGCTGAAGAAGGGATACTAGGAGATGGACACGCTTCTGTGGCAAAGCTTCCCTTTCAATCAGATGCTGGTCCTGCTGCCCATCAATTCCAGAGGAGCTCCACATCCAGGCCTGCTTCATCACAGAGCAGGTCATGCCCACCTCCACAAGAATCTCTTGGAGAGAGAGACAAATCACCATGTGGGATGGGGATATTCATAGAATCATAGAATAACCAGGTTGGAAGAGACCCACTGGATCATTGAGTCCATCCAAACCATGTCCCTCAGCACCTCATCCACCCGTCCCTTAAACACCTCCAGGGAAGGTGACTCAGCCGTTCCTCATCAGGCCTGTTCTCCAGCCCCATTACCAGCTTCATTGCTCTTCTCTGGACTCGCTCCAGAGCCTCAACATCCTTCAGGAGAGACAAGATGGAGTGGATTAATTCAGAGCATCAAAAGCAAACCCAGCCCACACACAAGTGCTCTTTAAAACCTTTCTTTTCTTACAAGTCATTTTCCGTGGACAAGTGACCCATTCTGCCTCACACTACAGACCAAGGAGAAGTTGAAAGTGACCCAGAGCCCTCTCTGCAGGAAAGAGTGAAACCAAAATGAATCAAAAAAAAAAAGGAAATAAAAATCAATATTCCAAAGTCAAATAATAAAAATTGTGTTATGGAAACAGAGGTCACCCAGCGAAAAACCTAACAGGACACGACAGCCCAGCTCTCTGATTTCCTCTCTCTGCCTTCGCTTCCAGTGCAGGAAGGTAACCTGGGGCAGGCAGGTGGCTCTGTGCCTCAGTTTGCCCTCTTGTAAAAGGGCCTTTTCACCTTTGCGATGAGACAAGAAAGACACAGCCCCCCGTGGACCTCATTTGTGAGCACAGCAGCCAGCCTGGCAGCCAGTGCAGAGATGAACCGGCAATTCTCACCCAGCCCCTCCGCGGTCCCTCTCAGCAGTGCGCAGGGTGACGGGCTCCCACGTCTCGTGCAGGTCTCCTTTTTGGCTCTTCTGTCCCTGAAGGAGGGACCGGCCCACCCCCAAGCCGATTCCATTATGCTGCACAAGTCCCAGCCTGCATACGTGCCAGAGAGCATTGAAAATGTGGGGCACGTAGCCCTGATAATGATGCAAACTTCAAACCATTATTTTTCAGCCCAGAGCGCTTTTCTTCATCGTCAAGCCAGCCCTGATGGGTTGTTTAATGCAATTTTTTCCTCCTTCTTTTTTTTTTTTTATATTTTTGTTTTTCAAAACTTGACCTCCTGATTCTACCTGGGAATTTATGTTGGATTCTTTTTATTATTGCCTTTTTTATACTTTTTTTCACCAAGTTAGCAGCAAGGAGATAAACTTCCCTTGAAGTCCATTCGCCAACAAAGCTTTCTTTAGCAGAACAGACAATGGAAGAGCAAAACTAATGCTCTGGATGGAGGTGACATTTCCAGCACCACGGTGACCACAGTGGCTGCTCTCTCACCTCGCTCCTTCCCCCCGCAGCTGGCCCAGGGGTGACTTTCAGCTCTGTGAAAGGCTAATTTCCTTGTGAGTCGTGTCAGCCTACCTGGGCTGCGAGGTCCCACCACAGGAGCAGGACCTGCTCAATTCTTTGCAGCCCCATCCTGGAAATCACTCCTCCAATTGTTGTTATCAGCTTTGTTATCTTGTTTTGCTTCTTTTGGCTTCCAGTGCTTCTCTGCAGGCTGGAGTATTTGGGGGGTTTCTCCTGTGTTCTTAGGGGTGGCTGGATTTAACTGAGGAATGAGGACAAAAAGTAAAACGTGTGGTGAGATGGAAGGATTGGAGTCTCCATCAGAGTCCTATTTCCATTCCACAATGGAAGTTCCAGGTCACTGGAGAGAAGGCAAAAAGCTCACAAATTCTGAATCGTCCCTGCCATCTATCTTTGCACATTTAACTGGAACCAGTCTGCCCAGGGACCTGCGATCAGCCTCCTGGCTCTCCCAGTTTGTCTTCGTCCCCAGGACCATCATGTGGTCCAGCAGGGAGGTGATAGGTGGGTGCAGCTGGATGGGACATCCCTGTATCTCCTGCCTGGAAGAAAAGGCGCAGATGAGCTTCTCTGCAAGGCACAGGCGGGCTTCCATTATTCAAGGGCTTCTCCTTGCACCTCTGCAGGTCATTCAGCCTTTATTTCTGTCACCGTGGGGCCAAATCCGTTTTTCTCCCCAGCATAAAGATTGCTAGGGTTTAGCTCCATTGCTGATAAAACTGACACGGCTGCAGTCTGGCTGGCAGAAAACCCAGTGTGTAGCACATTTCAGATGGACACAAAGACTCATTTCCTTGTGGTTGTGATGGGAAGAAAATAAATATCTCATTAGTCCCACCACCGGCAAGCTAGAAAAGCAGTAAAACCCAAATCCCAACTGCAGGAGACCCAAGGGATAAAATCAGGGAATCATAGAGCAGTCACTTTGCAAGAACAAGAAGAAAGTGGACTGATTAATCAATAAAGTATCTGGATGAGCATGATGAGTGGGGAGAACTCCTTGGCAAAGAGGATTGCCTGTCTCTGACACCCCAACAGCAGCAGACGCAGTGCAGGCGGTGGGGAGCACTGCTTGCCACCCCCTGACCTACCGAGTCTCTCAGGGACCCAATTAATTTTGTATAAACTGGGCTACCTCCCCACTCAAACAGGAGTCTGTGCACCCCTTGGTCGGTTTGGATTTGTGAACACGAGAGGCTGCGGATGTGCTGGGAGACAACTGGAGCTCAGTGGAGCCCGTGAGGGACTGAGCCAAGGAGGGGGAATGCAGCTAAGGCACCTGGCAGAGCAGCAGCATCACTTCTGTGTTCGCAGAGTCCAGAGGAGCTCTGGACTGTGGAGCAGCAAGGCCTGAGGGAGCCTCAAAAATAGCTGTCTGAGTCCCAGCGATGGGCGAGCAATGCTAAGGAGAGCAGGAAAAAAGAGCAAGGGCTGGGCAACACGACTGTGGATCTCACCTACTGTGACTACTCCAACGCAGACAGGGAGAAAAACACAGATCCTTCTGCTAGTGGATGGGGTCTTACTGAGAAATAAGCTCTCAGCGAAGCAGCCTGGGGGTTGCTGTTGGCAGGTCCAGGAACACGCAAAGTGATGGATAGAAGCATCCCCTTCCCCAAAGCCAGCGGGTCTGCGCAGTGCAGGGAGAGGCGACAAACCTGAAAAAGTTGTCATGACTTTATGGACTTCACCTTCAGCAGGAGCCCGTTCTCACTCCCCCATCATCTCAGCAAAGATAGAGCAGAAATGGAAAAGATCCAGAAAAGTGCAACAAATAGCATCAATAATCTATGAGGAGAGATTAAAAAGATTTAGGACTATTTAGTTGAAGAAGAAATGGGGATGGGATAGAGGTGAAGATAAGGAGGGCATGGCAGAGGCATACAAAGCAATGGCTGGTGACTGGAGAAGGTGCCTGCGTGCATGGATTTGCCCCTGCAGCACCAAAAGAGGAGCCACTCAATGCAATTAGAGGTTGATACCTTTTGAAAAACGAGCAGGGAATACTGCCATGAAGTTTCATGGGAATATGGAGTTTAGCAGGATCCACAATGCCCATGGGCATAAACCAGAACACCACCAGCGTTTGCCAGCATTTAAATGAATAAAATTCGAACTGTCCCATCCCAGTTCTGTACCTTCAGGGTCTCCAGCTTGGCCTCTGCTGGGGGCAGGACAGTGGGGTGGTGAAACAAACCTCCAGGGGTAATTCCTACACCTCCAGTAGCCTCATCTTAAATAGCCCGAGGACAGGCCCAGAGCTACTGATGGGGAAACAGGAGCTGGATTGCAGCAGCTGCCTGGAATAGATCCCGTAAGCGTCCTTGAGGGACTTGGCCGTGAGATGAGAGAAATACATTTGAGGGCCTATAAAAAAAAAGCAACAGTGAATAATAATAGTTGGCACCTATGGTGTGTCCTTCATCCCTGGATCTCAAAGTGAGCGCCTGTGACTCTCTCCTGTCTGCCTCGGGAAACTGAGGCACCGTGAAACACGGGCGCACGGGCAGCAACTCAGCTGAGAGGCCACAGCTCCTGCACATGGAATGCACCAACAGCCTTTCCTCCCCAGGACTGCACTGCTAGCTGGCAGCAAGGTATGTAAATGTGAATGTTGCAAAGGAAGAGAAGCAAATAATAAGTTCAGGACTGGGTGACTGCTCCAGTATCATAGAATCATAGAATGGAGGAAAGGATGCTGGCTTGCCCTGCAGCAAATAGTATCCATAAGGTGATGCAGGGACAGTGGGATCTGCAGCCAAAGCAGCTCAGATGCTCAGAGGGACAGGTCACACCTGGCTTGGAACCATGGGACAGCGGGAGCAGTGGGGACCACCTGCTCCACCTGATTTTTTTGAGGGTTTTGCTGGTTTGCTGCGAGGTGCCAAGGAAGAGGATTATACAGGAGCTTGTCAGGAGGCCAATGACATTTATAAAGTATTAATCCCTGCAGTGTGTCACTCACCAGTGTGTTTGATAGTGGTTCTGTGCTGGCTTCCATGGTCTCTTGCCTCTCTGCCTCCCAGGAGTGGTTTTGAGATACCTCAGGGACTTGCTGGANNNGGTTTTTTTTTTTTTTTTTTTGCCTTAGTCACGTTTTCTGCCAGCAATTTCTCCTCTCCCTGTCCTGGATTCACCACACAGCTTGATTTCATCATCTGCTCCCACTCTCCTATCCCAAGCCCCCAACTTCTCTGCTCTCCTGACACAACCCCCAGTGCTGTCTCTGCCAGCTTGGCCCTGTTTCACCTTTAAACGAGGCTTAAAAGACTCTTTGCAGGGTTAAGGGGGAGAAACCCATATCCTGCCTCCATACCTATGGATTCTCACCAGCTCCAGCCCAGCCTGGCGGCACCTGGGGCCCAGGGAGCATCACACTATGGTGACACCATGGTGACAACTTCTGTTGCTTGGCTGCCCTCAGGGAAGAGAAAATGAGTGACTGTATCTTTAAAACAAAGATTAGATGTAATTTCCCCCCCCTCCTCCTTCTCTCCCTCCCTTTCTCTCTCCTTTTTTAAAGGGAACTTGTCAAGGTTTCCATCAATAATAGATAATGGTGCATCACTCTGGCAGGTTACACCCTCCGGCTGTTTTGATATTTTCCAGAGAATTTGTCAGCAATCTTACAGCAAAGGAGGGCTGGGGGAGGGGTGCGGGGGGGGTGAGAGGCCTCATTAATTTTTTGTCATTTGCATTCCCGCTGTTAAATAATGTATTGATTGCTCTTTCTCTCTCTCCCTCTTTTAATTCTCTCTTTTCCGCGGTGTCTCGCAGCCCATGGCCCTCACTCTGTGACAGATGAGTTTGTCAGAGGCACCAGACAGCTTGTGCTCCCCAGGACAGGGCTGGGAAAGCTCAATGTGACCCCGGCGCTGGCTCCAGCATCGCCACGCAAGTCACAGCTCCGGTGACACTGGTTCCTCGCGGGGGGACACCGAGGTCTCCCTCAAACCGGTTGTGAACACATCCCAGTCTATGACTTAGCGATTCACCTCCGTACCAAACTTCTGTGGTTTGCGAGGGCAAGGACAGCGATCACAGAATCATAGAATCAGCAGGTTGGAAAAGACCCACTGGATCATCAAGTCCAACCATGAGTGGGGTCCTGGCATCCTTGGATGTCGTCAAAGGAGAAGTTGCCAAAAAAGTTGGAGGAATGGTAGCGATGCACAACGGGGGAAACTGCCCCCCCTGCCCTCGCCTGCTGCCAGCTTTGCTCCTCAAGACGGAGCTGCTGCTGGAAGAGCCAACACGGGCTGCTCTGACCTCAGGAGGGCAGGGAAAATGGAACTGTTGAGGAGATTTTGCTCCTTCTAACTTCAGCAGGAATCTGCTTCCCCGTCATTTCAACGGACCTGAACCCAAGGCCTCGGGAAGCCAGAAAGATGCAAGGTCCGTTGAACTGGCAGCTGAGCTAAACAAGAATTNAGATCCACTAACCCCTGGGGAGGAGAAGAGAAGGGCTTGAGATGGAGCTGGGACTGCTCAGGGAGGTGAGAGAGGAGCCAGGGTGTGAGGGGGTACAGGGCTGGGGCTGCCCCCGAAGTCATCCCCAAAGATGAAGAGAACCCTGAGCCTGTGTTTGCCTTCCAGCCAAACCTTACCTGTGTGCACAGCTTGTCTCAGGAGCAGCACACCTGTACTCAGGTGAGGATGGAGAAGGGCCTCAGCAATGAGGGTGGAGGGGAGGTGGATGGGATGATGGCTCTGGATCTCTCCTCCTAAGCCCTTGATTCTTTTCTCCAGCTCTTCTTGCTCCGGCGTGGTGCCCACACCAAGCCCCACGCATGAATGGATGGATACATTGAGAAAGATGCTTAATTAAAGCAACTTTTGCTTCCTGCTTTANTGCCTTCCAGCCAAACCTTACCTGTGCGCACAGCTTGTCTCAGGAGCAGCACACCTGTACTCAGGTGAGGATGGAGAAGGGCTCCAGCAGTGAGGGTGGAGGGGAGGTGGATGGGATGATGGCTCTGGATCTCTTCTCCTAAGCCCTTGATTCCTTGCTCCAGCTCTTCTTGCTCTGGCATGGTGCCCACAGTCAAGCCCTGAACATGAATGGATGGATACGTTGAGAAAGATGCTGAATTAAAGCAACTTTGGCTTCCTGCTTTGTCTCCCAGGCAGCCCCCCTGCCTCTCAACCAGCAATATCCCCATGGCATGGATGGGCTGAGCCATGGGACTGCATCTCATCAGCATCAGGGAATCTCCTCCAGCCTCTCCGGGAGAGCACACGGTGGGGAAAGTGGGTGTTTTTGCAGTAATCTCTGTGAGCGGCCTGCTGGGATAATAAAACAAATAAACAGAAGAGTTACAGCCAAGGCACTCGGGGCACCATAAAACAGGCTAAAAGCAAATACAGCATCGTTAATCCATCATAAAATAACAGCCTCTTATGATCCTGAATGCATCAAAATGAACGTGAGACCAGCGGGGTCGCAATGCAACCAGGGACGTGTTGAAATGTGAAGTAGGGCTGTAAGTGGCTGGGTGGGAGCAAACCCCAACCTGTTGGGTACCCAGTAAACCAGGACTCTGAACTTGGAGCTTTTTGCCCGAGTGAGTTTAAATCCAGAACTTTGCCAGTTCAGGCAAGGGAGAGGGCTGTGCTGCACTTACCTCTGTCTTGCAGTCTCCCTTCCTCTCGTTGCCAGAGAACTGGGGTGTCCCTGCAAGGTGATGGGAGGTGCAGGCACAGCTCTAATGTGGGGCCAGAGACATCGATGGGTCGTGGCTGGGCAGAGGGAGCAGGGGATGACCCGTTTTCCTGGCACCAAATCCCTGTGGCTGTGGCATGACTGAGCTTTGCTCACTCTGCCAGCGAAACCAGAGGTGATGGGGCAGCACATCAGGAAGGAGAAGATGAAGCATGATGGGATGGAAACTTAACAGGACCCTTAAGTGCTCCATCTTCCCCCTCATGAGGTTTCTGCACGTGTGAGGGTGAGAGAAGAAAACCTACTGTGACTTTGCTGACTGGAGGCACTGGTGCTAATGAAATCACCAGAGAGCTGGGGTTCCTTTGGCAGGTCTGATATCGTTCTGTATGACCGTTACTTAATTCAGTCTGAGGAAACAACAATAAAAATGAAAAAGCCACGCACCAGTGCAGCAGCCCAAGCAGCAGCCAGTCCCTCCCATTTCCTCAGTGTCTGGGCAGGTAGTGGGTTTGGGAATGGAGATGAAACGAGCTCAGGTCACCCACAGAGAAGCTCAGATCTTCCCAAATCCAGGCTGGAAGCTTCTCCGGGGACTCACGAGGGAAACTGAAGTCCCCTCCCAGAGCGAGATGCCCCGGGGCTGCACCCAGCAGTGCCAGGAGTCTCGGGGGCACATGGGCAGCAGGAGATAAAACGCACAGAGGGGAGTGCAGGGACAGGGAGACTGACACTTACCACGTTTGATTTCAAAGCATTTCATGAGTGCCGTAAGCACATTCAGTGCAGCTGATGGAGAACCATCCTCGGAGAAAAAGCCCAGCAGGGTCCGGTCAATAACCCTGCAGGCTGAGGGTTGTTCTCTGAAAGCAATGGCTTTATAGATGAGCGTATATATATTTAAACATACACTCCAAACATATTAATGTATTAGTATATTTATATTTAACATAATATATTAATAACATCCTTAAAGGCACACACACTCACACACATATATTTATATTTAATAAGCTCGGGGCCTCAGTCTGTCCCAGCAGCAACGACTTTGGCAAAGACTGTTTCTGGAAGCCTCACGAATGTCTTCTGGACCCCCTATTCCTTGCTGCAGCATCTTTTATTTGAGCAGAGACGTTAAGGAGGAGCCGCTTCACTGTCTGTGAGCCACCGGTGCCCAGCTGTCCTCACAGGGAGGAGCAGACAGATGTCCCTCAGGGTCCTTCAGTGCCTCTTCTTAATTAGAAACCTCATCTTTAAGTCTTAAATGCCCTTCTGCAGAGTTAGTCGCTCTCACCTGCTTAATTGTGGGAGCTTATTTTCCGGTCTCTTAAAAAAAAAAAACCAAAAACCCCCAACCAGCTACTCCAAACCCTTCAGTCTTCTTTCAATTCTTTTCATTTCACCTCATTTAATCCCTCGCCAGCTTAATGACTTGGTAGTAATGAATAAGATGAAAATTAGGGCTTAATAAGTGTTAAGAAAAGACAGTTTTCTTGCTGATGAAGGGAGCATGCTGGTGGGAAAGCAGCCTGAGGAGAGCACAGGGATAACCCCAAAGATCTTCCTGACCTTGAGACGAGCAATAGCAACTCCAGGCTGTAACCGGTGACAGTGACAGGCTGCAGCCAGGACAGGGACAAGGATGCTGGAAGAAAACGTCCAGCTTGGACATCAGGAGGGGCTGGTGGAGGAGCTGCTGGAAGGGACGGGGTGGTGCCCAGCTCAGCATCCCAAACACCCCATCACTTTCCAGCCAGGGCTGAGCTGGGGGTGCAGCTCTGTGCAGGCAAAGCCGGCAGGTCGGGAAAGCCCAAAAGCTGCAGTGACCCCCACTCCCTACCTGGAGATGTTGCTTTAGGTGGCAAAGCCTTATGGCTTTGGGGTGGCACTCGCCGGGTCTGTGGTCGCGGACGACAGAGCTCAGCAAGGGGAAATGTATTATTCCTGCTGGCACTTGTGTACTATAGATCCATAAATAACCAGCCCTTAAAAGTAATTGCCTCAACTAAATCAGAGAGGCATGTAAACATCCTAAAGCTGATGACTAATAAGGGGAAATTATACTTTAGAAGTGGCTTTGTTACTCGCCATCGTGTCTGCGTAGCTGGGCACGTCCTGAGGAGCCTCTCCCCATTGCTTCGAACAGTGGTGGTGTGAGAGCTCCTGGATGCTTCGTGCCGCTGGTGGTGCCTCTGCAGCCAGGAGAGCTGGGAGAAAACATCCTGACGGTGCCATTTCACCACCACGGAGGAAACAGGGGGGAAGGGGAAAGCACATGCTGCTCTTCTTGCTGGAAAAAGGCAACGACTGAGGAGGAGATCTGGGATCTGCCCCATTGGTGTGATCCTTGTGCATCACCAAGGTGCAGGACGGGCCAAGAAAAAAGCTCTGCCAGACACTTGTCACCAGAGAAAGCCCTGGAAACCTCTTACCTTTGTAGTGAATTTTGGAGAAAGCCCTGTTTGGGCAGCACTGGAATTATTCTCCCAGTGTTGTGAGAGTTGACGTGCTCTGAAAGGGACTTGCATGTGAGACTTACCCTGTGAGGAAGGCGCTGGGGCTGCTGCCAGGAGAGACACAGGAATCACCAGGATGGACGTGAGGGTGCACACGGTGCACAAAATGCTGGGTCTGCGAGACCTCGTGGTGGCACAAAGCCGAGCAGGGAGGAACCTTCCTCCTCCCTTCAAGTCTGGGTGCTGCAGCATCCCCATCCTCTCCACCTGGGCCAGATCCCTGTGTGCCTCGACCCACTGCTGCCAACGAGTTTTTATTAATTACCAGACCAGAGAGCAGCACTTGGATGTTCCAATCCCCAAACTCTCTTTTTAATATTTTTAATTAATTATTTTTTTAATATAAGCCCTGTAAGTCTCCTCCAAGCCTGGTCCCACTGTGACAAGCGGCTTCAAAGAGCCCCTCCACATTAAAATCAGATGCCGTTCCCACACGGTTTGAGATCAGAAACATCTGCAGCGGGGATCGATCACCTGATTAGGGGGAGGATTGATTGCCCCAGCCTCATTAGCATATCGTTAGTGCTGACCCTGTGGCTGGCCCCGCTCCAGCGGGCTGTGACCTGGATGGATTAAAAAGCGCAGCGTGCTGAGGAGGGATGGGAAATCAGTAAAAAGGATGGGGGGAGGAAAAACCCCAGTCGATAACATCCGCCTCGTTACCCTGCTGAGGTTTCCGTGCTCGACACCCATCGGTCCTGGGAGCATCACAGCGGGACGCAGCCACCACGGTCCCCAAGCAACACATTCCCCCGTGGGGACACAGGAGGGTTTCTTCAGGAGCTACAGCCCTGTTGAAAGTTGACTAACAGGTTTTTTTTTTAGTGCTGTGAGTCAGTAGCCCCATATAGGATTTCCATCTGCTCTGTGCGAGGCCTCGCCAGACTGTGTTTTAGGCCTCCATCCAAATGAAGCTGAAGAACTAGTTAGGGTTGATTTGTTGTTCTTCCTACGTTTTGCACACAATAGAAAGGGAGAAGGGTCTGGGCTGTACCCCTGACCTCCCCAGGACCCTCCTTGTGAATGACCNTGGGTGGATGAGGCGCTGAGGGACATGGTTTGGTGTTTGATAGGAATGGTTCAACTCAGTGATTCAGTGGGTCTTTTCCAACCTGGTAATTCAATGATTCTACCCCGGGTCAGGAGATGTGCAGCAATGGGCCTGGTCCAGCCTGGTACCGAACAGGAGGTGTTTTGCACCAAGGGGATGGAGATCTTCCAGCACCCAGTTTGGCAGGGAAATCTGGGTTTGCCCTGAAGGCCTGGGCTCTGTCACATCACAGCTCTGCTCTCAGCATCTGAGGGGACACAAAAAGTATTTCAATTTGATCCAAGGACCAAAGACTCTGGGAGGGAGTGGAAGGAGCAGCTGCACCAGGAGACCTGGGATAACTGCTGCCCAGTGCCCCAGAGTGACGTTCACCCTGAGCTGAGCTCCAGCCCCACCCCTGGCAGCAGTTTGCTCTTTTCTGGGACTTTTGGGCTCTTCTGTGGACCAATTTATACAATTTACCTGTGCAGCCTCTGCTTTCTGGTGGAGAAGCAATTCCCAGACCTGGGGAGGGCAGGAGCATTAGAAATGCAATTGAACGTGCAGCACCAGCCCTGATATTTGACTGCGAGCTAATGAAATCCTGGCATCGAGCAGGAGCAGACTGGGCATCGTTCCAAGGCCCCAAGTGCCCAGGGCCATTCAGGAGGAGTCGGTGCCAGCAGCCAGCTGGGGGGCCCAGCTGGGATGGGAGCCCCAGAGAGCTCACGGCCTCAAATGCAGGAGTGGGATTGTTGGGAAAGTCTGTTCTTAGGCATCGTTTGAGCATCCAGGATCAGTTGTCTCCTTTTTTTTTTTTTTTTTTTATATCCTTTTTTTTTTTTTTTTTTTATATCCTTTTTTTTTTTTTTTTTTTATATCCTTTTTTTTTTTTTTTTTTTATATCCTTTTTTTTTTTTTTGGTTTGTTTTAAAAGCCTGCTGTGCAGTGAGATCTATGAGAAGCTGGGATGCTCAAGGACCCACATGTGCATCACAGGTGACCTTGCAGTTGTCCTCAGGAGAAGACATTCAGGGATGGAGACCTGGCACCCACCTTGGGTGACCACACCAGGAACCAGCATGGGCTGGACAACACCAGGAGCATGTGGGATCCTCCACAGTCCCTGACCTTGTTGCCCGACCCCGCTTCAACACTGGACTCGATGATCTGATGGGTCTTTTCCAGCCTGGTGATTCTCTGATTCCCCATCTGCGTGATGGAGGTACCCACAGTCTGATCGACAGCACCACAGTGGGTGTTGTTCAGGTTTATGATGCGTTTCCAAAGTAAAAGGTGCTAATGGCAAATAAATTCTGGTTTCCTAAATAACCAGCACAGATCTGGTTAAAAAAGGGGGTTCCCACTTCCTCGCTGCCCTTTGGGATGTTGCTGTGGTGGAGCTGCCGGCTCCAGACTTGGATGTAGCAGCGTCGATACTGCCCATCAGCTCTCATTATGGTTCATTTTCTCTGTCGGGTGAATTATTCCGGGAGACTCCTCGCTGGCAGTCTGCGTTCAGCCCTTTGCAGGGTACTCTAAGGCAGCAATTAATTAGCAGCCATTTGTTAACTACCTGCAAATCTCATAACTGTAATTGCGCCGCAGTGCTCCAGCGAGGAACATTTGATCTCCTATCGATTAATGAAGCAGGTTTCTCCCCTTTCACAAGATGTCTCGCTTCCCACTGGCTCTCGTGATGCCAGTTTTGAAGGGGAATAACATGATCGAGGATGAACCCAAGTGCAGGAGTCGCAGCTGCTCGTGGGATGGATGCAGCAGTCGGTGGTTGTCACCCCAGCACTTGCAGCAGGGATGAGGAGTGAGCCCAGGGACCACACATCCCATAGCATCTATGCAGAGCTACAGACTGGGAGAAGTCTGTCTGGAGAGCTGCCAGGAGGAGAGGGACCTGGGGGTGTTGGTCGACAGCGACTGAACATGAGCCAGCAGGGGCCCAGGTGGCCAAGAAGGCCAATGGCATCTTGGCTTGGATCAGAAACGGTGTGACCAGCAGGTCCAGGGAGGTTCTTCTCCCTCTGTACTCGGCACTGGTGAGACCGCTCCTTGANTAGAGATTAGGAGGAAGTTTTTTATGGAAAGGGTCATTGGGCACTGGAATATGCTGCCCAGGGAGGCGGTTGATTCACCTTCCCTGGAGGTGTTTAAGTCACGAGTAGACGAGGTCCTGAGGGACATGGTTTAGTGTTTGGTGGGAATGACTGGACTCGATGATCCGATGGGTCTCTTCCAACCCGGTGATTCTGTGATTCTGTGATCTATTATTTCTTACAGGTACAGCAGGAAACATGGGATGGAGCCCTGATTTCTGGCTATGAATCCCTGAGGAGGCATCTCCGAGGCATCCTGGTTACTGAGACAGAGGTAGCTCAGTGTGCGGCTGCACAGCCCCTGCCCACACAGCTCTGAGACAAGGGAGGCCACTTCGCCCTTCACCTGAGCCACATGGACCATATTTCAAGCAGCTTTGTCCAACAAAAATCCTTCCTGAGCTTTCCTTCTGTTTTTCCATGCACCAGGAAAGCGAGCACCCCTGCTCCCCTCCAGGACCCGAGGAGCTTCATCCCACTCGGTGCCAGGCTCCACTGCCCCTGAAATGGAAACGAGTAAGTGGGATTCATCTGAATTAGAGTGACCCTTCCAACCCCGGCGCTTTACGGGAATGATTACACATTATTTTATGAATAAATAATGTCTCGCCACAGATTTCCACCTGTTCCGAGTGCCTCCCTGTGATCTCTGTGGCTTTCAGAGGGGGAGTTGGAAACAGAAATCTATTTTGCAGGCAGCAAAGATGTTTGAAGCCTCCTTTATCCTGCGTTTCAAGTGTTTATCTCTTTCCCTCGGCACAGCTGTGCCTCCTTCGTGGCAGGCGGGTGTGACGGAGCAGATCAAGCTCTTGATGTAAAGTTTTCACTGCTGTGGGTCCATCTTCCCAGTCCAAAGGAAAAGTTGTTGTGAACATCATTAAGCCCCTAAAGAGAGAAACAAGCCCCGGCTAAATTGGGTTGGCAGCTGGATCTCAGAAGCTGATTAATTAATTAGCTGATTAACCATCCATGTGTCCAATGTGGGTGGGGGCGGCTTCAGCATCGCTGTTCTCACCAGTAAAGGGAACTCGGGGTGTGTGGGAAGGAGTCAGGATGGCACAAACGCTCACAGTGCTGCAGAGTTCAAGGTGGAAAAGCCCTCATGCACTCAGTGTGATGTAGATAACTTACCGGTGTTTAATATCCCCTTCTCCTCTATGTGGCAGGCCAAGAATTAAATAGCAGGAATTCTTCACCATCCCCCAGTACCTCCAGCTAGCTGGTGAAAGGCAGGGTTGGAAAAACTGCTGTGGCCTTCAGCAAATAAAAGGAAATAAACTGAAAATCCTCCCTGAGTTCCCACGGGATCAGGTTGTTCCAAGCCCCATCACCCTGACCTTGAATGCCTGCAGGGATGAGGCAACCACAGCTCCTCTGGGCAACCTGGGCCAGGGCCTCCCCACCCTCATTGTGAAGAATTTCTTTCTGATCTCTAATCTAAATCTCCCCTCTTTCAGCTTGAAACCATCCCCTCTCGTCCTATCCTTGCACTCCCTCATCAAGAGCCCCTCCCCAGCTTTCCTGCAGCTCCTTTCAGCACTTGAAGCTGCCCTAAGATCTCCTGGAGGTCTTTTCTTCTCCAGGCTGAGTGTTCCCTCTCTTTGTGGAATTGGCGTTGGCCAAATTTAGTTATTTTAACATAATTTCAGAAAAGAGTCAAGATATCCTGTTTTTTAAGCATTATGAAGACAGGTTTTGACACAAAACCCAAACCCTCATTCATCAACTCCTTGTCTAATTCAGCACCGGTTCATGAATAATTTCCATCAGTGTAAAACCACTTATCAGCGATGAGGCTTAGCCCGAAGCGCTGTTATCGATGTGGGCAACCTTCTCCCTCCGACGAGGTGCCCGTCAGCTCCTGGGGGCTGAGGACCTGCAGGACTTGCTGGGAAAGGTGACCCCAAAGCCTCTGCAAGAACCTCAGTGCTTGGAGCAGACGCCGGCAGCCAGAGGTGGGTCTGAGCTGCTCTGCGGGCACGTATGAGCGGGAATTGCCCTTGGAAAGCATCTCCCTCTAGGAAAAGGTTATAGTTTCACTCAATGATGGGATGTCAGACCTTGCCCTGGCTCATCTTGGCTGGTGGAGCCATCGACTCATGGTGAGATGCTGCCTCTGCCACAGCCGCCTGCCGAGAGCCGAGGAAACAAAACAGACTGGTGGGAGGAGGGGATAAAATAAAAAAAAAATAAAGAATAAAAAGAAAAAGGAGATTAGAAATTATAAGCGGCAACAGACAACAACAACAACAAAAATATACGGCTTTCTCCTCAAACTGTTCTTTTAGTCCCAACAGCGTCTGCTGTGCAGAGCTCGCATCTCAAAATTCACAGCTGCTCAGAAAAAAAAAAAAAAGAAAAGCTCATGAATTATTTATCCCCGCTCAGATCAATCCTTCAGTGTGCTGTCAGTGAGGAATCAAAGCCCCAACAAGGCAGGCAGGGGAGGAAGCGGCTTCCAGCCCCCCCTGAAGCTGCTGGTGGGTCCATCGACTCGCGTGCTGCACCTCGCCCCCTTCCCTCCTCATCCTCATCCTTGTCCCTGTCTCCATCCCCATGTGTGGCCACGGTGACAAGTGCCAGCAGGAGACCCACACGCGCCCTGTTTCTGAGCTCCTTCCAAGACCCTGCGTATTAATAATTGATGGCAGAAGCTTATTTTAAGGCATGCAAGTCACCTTGTTCCCAGAGAGGCTCCTTCCCCTCTCCCCCAAATCCAGCCTGGTTTCACAGCACTGACTGCGGGCACTTTATTCCCAGCTCTGCTCTGCTCACGGTGACTCCATCTCCTGCCTGCAGCCTCAGAAAGACTCCAAACCCTGTACATCTCCCTAAAACCAGCGTCTGCCTCCCTGCTGGCTCTTCACCCCCTGCAGAGTGACAGGGAGGTTAAAGAAGAGCAATTGCAGCAGCCAAGGGATAAAGTGGCCCTGTCCCCACCCTCATTTACATCAGGAAAAAAAATTTCACAGAAAGGGTCACTGGGCACTGGCAGAGGCTGCCCAGGGAGGGGTTGAGTCACCTTCCCTGGAGGGGTTTAAGGGACGGGTGGACGAGGTGCTGAGGGACATGGGTTAGTGATTGATGGGGATGGTTGGACTCGATGATCCAGTACGTCCTTTCCAATCTAGTGATTCTGTGATCTCTTTGGGGATCTGCAGGTGTCTGTTTTGGACAGCTGGAGAGAGAGAGTCAAGAGCAGACGTAGGAGCTGGTTGTGTCCAGACCCCATCCCTGCCGTGCCCAGCATCCCAAACAAGTTTTCCTCTGCCCAAGCCCGCTGGCAGGCAACTCACAGCGAAAAAAAGAAACCCAGACAAACTGCATCTCCCACCAGGCAAGGGGTGGCGGGTACGCAGGGCTCAGCAATTCTACCAGATGCTGTTCCCAGCCAACATCCCTGCGACGCTCCAGGAGAGCATCCAGTGCAGCCCTGAATTCCCGCAGCACCTCCCCTAGTGCGGAGCCATTTATCACCGCGTGCAAACAGCTCGCTCGCTAAAGGCCACGCGATGACAAAACGCCAATAGGTGTATTTACATTCAATATGTCCCACTAATCTGGCCTTCAGAAAGCGCCTGCTGAATCTGTCCTTTCATTCCCGGGCATCACCTCTTTAATCAGTCTCTTGTTACTGATCACAGATTGATTTCGGTTCCAGTAGCCAATAGGTTTTCCTTTTAATTTTCGGCATCACGTTTAATTAAAGCAAGGTGGGTCCGACCCCATCAAATCATATCAAAGTCTGTCTAAGGACCCAGGTGACTGAAAACACCGGCATAAATTATTGATTAATCTTTGTTCGGATTAATCTATCACTGCCTTTGCCTGGGCAGCACGAGGATGGAGCTCACGAGACGTTTGCCTCGTGGCAGCTGCTCTGGGGCTGCTGAGGACTCCACAGCATCTCCAGTGAGGGAGGCACAGCCAAATCCTGCTCCTCAGCGGCATCGCGTCCCTCACCGCCTTCTCTCAACAAATCCCAGCCCGGGGACACAGAGAGTACAGGTTTCACCCTTGGAGCTGTTGCTCAACTCCCAGAGTTTGTTATCCTTTGGGAGAAGGATGTTAACTTTGTTGTAGTTCCCATTGATCGCTTGGAAATCTGTTTTGTCACCAGCAGCCAGGCAGGGGAGAGGGTTTCCCTGCCCCGAGCATCATTCCCACTGACCCTTCAGCTCCAGGGCCTCCCAGATCAGGGAAGCAACTTGCTCTCCCAGCCCAAGGGCTGGAACAGGAATTACTTTTTAATCCCACTTATTGCTGTGGTTAACATCCTTCTCAATAGTTTATGCTGGTGTTTTCACTCACCTGGTTCTTAGATAGACTTTGATATGATTTGATGGGGTCGGACCCACCTTGCTTTAATTAAATGTGAAAATTACAAGGAAAACCTATTGGCTACTGGAACTGAAATCAAGCTCATACCTGGATGCAGTTTTATGTCAGCGTGCAGAGATGGGGTGATGGGTAGAGAAAACCAAGTGGTTGGGTATGAAGGGAGGTGCCCGTTGGGCTCAGCCAGTGCTGGTGAGGTTTGTCCTGGTCAGCAGCCCCATCACCAGCCCTGAGCTGGGGGGATTTTCTGCCCCTCCCAGGCTGGGCGAGAGCCTGCGTACAGAAATGATCCAGAAATGCTGAAAACCAGCAGAGCCTTGGAGAGCCTGAGAGGTCCTCTGCGGCTTGGCTGGAGCCAGCTCCTCCGGCACTGCAGCAACCCAGACCCAGAGAGCAAACACGCCTTTTGGATTATGAATAAAGATCGAGCTGAGGCGTCCCTCCTGCTCCCGCCGGCAGCTGCCTCTCCTGCCTGAATACTAATTGCTGCTCTACACTGAGACCACTTAAAAGCAGCTTTGGGGCCAGGGTCTGGAAGAGGCAATGGTGTATTTGCACCATTTAGGGGGAAAACAGGTGAATTTGCTGGATCCAGGAAACTTCTGTTCTTGGAATAAACTTTGGATGCTGCCAAAACCCGAGAGGGGTGAAGGGCTGGATAGAAATAGCTGGAGGCTGGGGAAGGGTTGCCAACAGCATCAGATCAGCTTGTGAGTCAGCAGCATTAGCTCTCACCTCAACAAGCAATCTGCAAATTGTGCAAATCTGCTTTTCACAGCTCACCTCACCTGCTAAATGGCCTCAGATTTACAGCTTGGGTGCTCACGCTCCAAAATGACTGAGCTAATGAAGAAGCAGAAGGGATGGGGCGGGGGGTGAGGGGGGGATTAAAACAAACAAGAGTTTGGGTTTCATTTGAGAGGACGGCAGCAGCTGTCCCATGTGAGGGTCTCTGCCACACGATGCTTGACTGGACTCGATTCGGAATTACATCCCCAGAAACACCTGAGACCAGTTTCCAGGTTGGACACCCCTTTTTCATAGAATCATAGAAAAACCAGGTTGGAAGAGACCCACCGGATCATCGAGTCCAACCATTCCTATCAAACCCTTTTGCTTCCCTATTTTTCCCCCCGCGTGCCGCAGCCTCAGCCCCTGCCTGAAGCCCTCGCTGTGCAGGGGGATTCTTTGATCAGATAAAGATTTCCAATCTTTCTGGATTAAAACCCTCTTGCCATCAAACACAAACCAGACGAGTGGATCAGTCTCTGCAAGGAGAAGATGAAAGGGGCCGTGTTTCCCCTCCCTTTGTAAAGTGATGTGATCAATGCTCTGTTTCCACTGGGATAAGAGAACCAGCTTGGCTGTGGGGGAAATTGCCTGGGAAGCAGGCAGGAGGAGAATGAGTCGGTGGGAAGAGCCACCCCAGGGTTTACCTTTAAAGTATTTTTAGCACCGAGCTTGGGAGAAAAAAAACTGCAACTGAATAGTTCAGAGCAGGACAAGTAGAGGACACCCGCATCTCGTGGAGTTACCTTTGTGCAAAGGTCTTCAAAGCTGAGCTGGGAAACGAAGGGGGAGCCAAGGAGAGGAGCGAAAGTTGCAGCAAATCCGCCTTTTTCTTGCGCTGAGCTTCTTGAAAGCCTGTGAAATGAGGATAGTGGCTTTAAAGCGTCTCTTGGGGTCTCACCCCTTGGCTTTTAGATCTTTAAAAGAAAATCTATCAGCTTTTCTCACAGGGCTGTGTGTGGGAAGGTACCTGTTAGTCCCGCATGTGTGAGATCTCGCTGTTCAGAAACCCTTGGATAAGCAGCATTTCACGCAGCGGTGACACCACTTGGCCCCTGATCTGGGCTCGAGGCGGAACCATCGTCATTCTGAGCAAAGCACGAGGGCCCACGCTTAACATCAACCTGTGCAGCAGGGGCTTTTCCACAGGCACAAGCAGTCAGTCACCTTTCCCAACAGAAACTGGGAACTCCAATCCCATTACAATCCTTAATTCCAATGGTGTTTTCTCCCTTTCGAGATAATGTCATCTTGATGCTCTCCAACTGGCTCCTATTAATCTCACGCTGCAGATGGACAGATCATTATGAATGGGGGAGCAGGGGCATCGGCAGCACAGACTGATCAAGCGCGTTACTAAAACTGATGTGATTTATGTCTACATTACATTACGTATTAGGATTTATCTATAAACCGGCCCCTGAGCCAATATAACATCATTGTTTCTTTAACTGGCTGTGTAAACACAACGTGGAGACATTTAACGGGGATGCAATTAAATCCTGGTGGGAGAAACCCTTTCCTACAAACCACGGTCGGAAAAGAGGACAGTCCAGGGCACTTCTAGCCTGCAACTGGACCTGATCCTCCCCATCCCAGTGTTAAACACAGGCCAGTGCAACGGTTGCTGGGACCCTCACATCCTTCTTCCTGAGGTCTGGAGCCCCCTTTCCTCTCTTTTTCTCTCCCAGCATCAGGAGGCTTCGTTTCCTCTTCCCACACCGTGCAACTGTGAGATGAGCATCAACCAGTTCATCCCTTCTCATCCAGCATCCCCAACCCCAGGTCCCACTTTGGAACAGAGCAGCCTCCAGTGTCCCCATGCCCTGTGCCTTCCTGGAGGTCCAGGAGGAGCAGAGACCTTCTGCTGAGCCTCAGCCCTCCAGCCTGTCCCATGTTCAGAGACGGCAGTTGATGCCCTTGGAGCTGTTCTTAAACCAACAGCGGCATCCAGGCTCTTTGCCCAGACCCATCCCTGACCTCTTACTGTTTCTGGGGTTCGCAGACGCCTGTGAGCCACCTCTATTTTATTCATCCTGATAAAGCACCTCTGTGTGTCCTAGAGCATCACCTCATGAGGTTTAACAGCTGCTGCATTCCCTTCCAGAGATCGTTGCCTTGCTGCACCCTGGGACCCGTCCAAGATCTATCGAAGCCAGTGGAAAACTCCCATTGACATCAATCAATCCGAGATTAAAAAGGGTTTGTAAAGCCTGTGATACCTCAGGGATGAAAGATAAAAATATGACTCTTTTCAAAATTTACATTTTAAAGAAATCCGATTTCCCACAGCCAATGGAAACACGGCGTTGCCTGCTGTAAGGAAAGTCAGGAAATTGTTCTCATCCTACAGACACCCAGTGCAGGGGGAAAGCTGCTGAAATCGAAGCAGAAATTTGGAGGGCAGAGCGGAGCTCGTGTGCCAAACCCACTCTGAACTCACATTGCGGGACGCTCCAATCCAGGAGGCTTCTCAGCACTAACGGCCTTGACTGCAATAAGAGAGAACAGCAAATAAACCCTATTTTTTTTTCCCAGCTTCCTCAAAATAACAGAGAAAGAGGACAAAATGCCAGGGAGGTGAATATGCAAGTTATTTCTGTGGAATAGCAGCCTAGAAAGGATCAGCTTTATCTAAAGACAGTAAAACAAAGGAATTAAAGCGGCATTTAAATAGACCAAGAGCATGTTACTCTGTGCTAAGAGTCTCTCAAGAGAAAGTTTTGGGTTGTAGCACCCATTTAAATGCACTTTACACATCTCCAACTTAGAGATGGGGGATTCTTTCACTTGGTTTCTTTTTTTTTCCTTTTCAAATTAATTACTTTGCCTTCTGAACGCCTTTTAAAAGCTTTACCTTTTCCGTTCTGAGTTCCTGCCAAGCCCTTTTCACGTGGCGCTTGTGCAGAGCTCTTAACTTGGGAAAAACAGAGTAAATCCACTTTTAATCTCAATGGCTGAAGCTGTTTCTTTTTGTATTTAATGATAAATATTTTCAGTGCTTCTGCTACCCTGAGCGAGGGCGCTATCGATCGCTCCACCTTGCGCTGTGAGGTGGTTTGTATTAAAAAAGGAGATAACTCAGCACTTTTCTAGTTCAGAGCCTACTAGGAAAAGGCCTGTGTTTGTTTTTTAAGTAGTGGTGAACCACCCCCTTCTCCAACTCTCAGGAAAACCCATTAAAAGTGGTCTTCGATGCAAAATAAACTCACCTTTTCGCTGAGTTCATTAACAGTAAAACAACCAAAAGAATTATTAACAGCAGCAAACAAACTGGAAACCGAGATGTCAAATGAGGATCAAAGCTAAATCTGTAAAGAAAAAGTAGTTTTAAAGCCTTTTGAGCAAGTGTAGGAGTTTCTTTCTAGCAGTATCACCTGCAAACACCCCTGGTGTCGGTTGCAATACCTAAGATCTCACCTCTAATTTCCCATCCAACTAACAGAGATGTCAGCAGAGCCTGAGCGGGACTTTTCTTCCTTCCTGATCACCCACTGCTCCTTTCAGGATGGAAAAATGTTTCCTAGCACAGTTTCCGCACTCTCACATCAGCGATTTGCAGTTTTAATTCCACGGATGCCTGTAATTATGCGAGTATAGCGAGATGAGCAGGGAAAAACAAAAAGGAAATCTGAGGAGCTTTAGCGGCTTTACCTTTTGGCATGTTTTGTTAAATACTCTCAGTTTAATTTCCTCAGGTTTTTCAGTAGGACAGAAATATTTAATACAAAGAATCTAATTTGACTGCAATCTTCCAGGGCTGTTGCCTCAAAACCCATGTGCAGTGTTGGAAATTGAATTGAGTGGGAGGGGAAGATCAGGAGCACATCGTACATCAGCATCAATCTCTCCCCTCTAGAGGCAGAGGGGGGATTGTCTTCCAAAACCCAAAGGGGAATTCTCACGGTGCCTGTGCAGATTTTATGTGAAGGATCGGTGCCGATTCTCTCCCTCCCCGTAGCTGGGGGCACGTCTGAGTCAGAAAACCACGTTTGGGGAATTTAGGAAGGAGGAGTTTGGAAGTGCAGGAGCATTTAATCAGAAGAGTCACCACTTGGCTCAGGGGGAATTCATCCCAATAGCAGAAAGTGAAGGAAATCATAGAATCACCAGGTTGGAAGAGACCCACTGGATCATCGAGTCCAACCATTCCTATCAAACACTAACCCATGTCCCTCAGCACCTCGTCCACCCGTCCCTTAAACCCCTCCAGGGAAGGTGACTCAGCCCCCTCCCTGGGCAGCCTCTGGGAGTGCCCTATGACCCTTTCTGTGAAAAACTTGTTCCTAATGTTCAGCCTGAACCTCCCCAGGCAGAGCTTGAGGCCATTCCCTCTCATCCTGCAATTAAGCCTCCTGTTATGGTCCCTTAAGCCTCCTGTAAAGGTCTTATTTTAGTAATTCTTGCTCAAATCCAGCATCTTGGGGCCTCACCTGCCTCTGGGGGCTGGACAGGCTCTTGCATCCCCTCCGGGCTCAGCTTTATCCCCTCCAGTGGGACGCAGGCAACCCCCAGTCCCTCGGCAGAGCTTCCCTGAGGTGCCATTCTCATCTGACATTTCGCCTTCCTTCAAGTCTCCCGGCAGGTTCCAGCCTCTTCAGCGCTAGGAAGCGACCACTGGCTGACTTTTTTCATCTGTCAGAAAATGAGCAGCATCTGCAGGACACCCCTCCCCGTAGCTGCTCTATAGATTATTCTGAACCAAGGGGAAGCCACAGCCCCATTGTCATCCCCGAGCCCTGGCTGATAGGACTTCGGCTCCTTTTAAAGAAAGGTTCCTGCTTGCTTCTAAAGAAAGGATCCTCCTTGCTTCTCGGCATCTTAAAGAGAGATTGTCAACACCAGCGAGGCTCTATGGAAAGAATAAGGGCTAAAAATACCTTAATAAAACCAAGATGCACGCAGCAAGCGAGAGACAAGGGCACGGCAGTGCCGCACGCGCACAGCCTGCTTCTCCCCACGATCCATTTTATTTTTATACCAAGGCTACGGTGGAATTTCCTGCAAATAATTCTTCACCTGCGGACGCCGGATGAGCAGCTTGTTGTGAAAACTCAATAGCTGAAACATCGGCACTGTGGGTTAATTGGACTTGGGTTCATAAATCCCAGCCTGTTTTACGAGTGTAACTCTCGTAATCACATTCTCGATACAAATATTTGTTCTCATGAATTTGAAATTACCTCACCATTAATATTTTTCATCTATTTGTTGTTTTCTGCAAATGTTCCTCAGCTGGTTTGCAGGAACTTAGAGACATTGAATGACAACAGACCTGAGCGGGGTGCACGCAGGCAACTTCAAACCCAAAGCGACTGCTCTCAGTGTCGGAATAACAAAGCTTCCCTGTCCTTGATCCCAGCCCTCTGGTTTTCAGAGCAACTTTTTGATCAACACAAACCCCTCCATTACCAACTACAAGGACGCTCATTTGAAATTAGCCTCTGGATTAGCATAAAGAATAAACAAAATGGGAACTGCTTGGCTGTCCCTGGGTTCTCACAATTCAATGTACGGTACAAGACCACTTACATACCTACGCTGTACTTTGTTTATTTAATCCCCTTTCATTTTTATGACACAAACCTGGTAATCAGGTATCGGTGCCACTGTTGAGCTTTACAGAAGATAAGATGCCAGATGATAAAAAAAAATCCTGGCTTCTGCACAGGCAAACGCCCCTGACCTCCCCCTGAGGGTTCTCCGCTCATCTTGTGTTAACAAGGAGCACATCTGGAGACGTCGCTTGTTTTGATCGCTTGGTTTGAAAAGGGAAGAAAAAAAAGGAGACTTCAAAAATTCTAACAATTTCATGACATACGCATCTTGATAGGAACTAATTATCTGATATCGAAATCAGAATCCCTCAAAGCAAGAGAGGTGACACAAACCCCAACGACTCCGATCCAGCTTTGTTTTGGGGCTGTTGCTCACAAAACAACCAACTCCATCCGTGCCCCAGCTGCTTCCAGCCAATGGACAGCCACAAGCAAACCAATCTATTTTTGATGCAGAGAATCCCAGCCGAAACACTTTCCCTGTTTACTTTCAGAAAGCCTCCTCTTCTGAAGGACACCAGGTGAATTTAGGAGAACAAAAACCCTGCCCAGCCCATTTGAAATAAACTAGGGGAGCTGGAGACTTCCACACTCTCTGCAAGGCTCAGACCTGGTGGAAGAGCCAGTTCCCACGTGAAGCCAAAGGAGGGAGACCAGACATGGATTAAGGTGCTAAATTCACTAATGTAACCCACACTGAGAGGCAGCTTTGAGGCTGATCTGTCACCCTATTCAGGCTGGACATTAGGAAAAAAATTTTCATGGAAAGGGTCATTGGGTGCTGGAACGGGCTGCCAGGACGGGGGTTAAGTCGCCTTCCCTGGAGGGGTTTAAGGGACGGGTGGATGAGGCACTAAGTGACATGGTTTAGTGTTTGATAGGAATGGTTGGACTTGATGATCCGATGGGTCTCTTCCAACCTGGTGATTCTATGATTTCCCACATCAGGGGCTCAGCTGTTTGTATGTGTTGGAACAGAGCAAGGAGCAATTGATTCCCTATTAAATACTAACAGCAAGACTAGTTACAGGGGCGTAAGGATGCCTGGTCCTGGCACTGTCTTTATGCAAACCCTCCATTGACAGCAGCCCAGCTACCCTGGAAGGTTTTGCTCACCTCCATAATTCACAAATCTGGAGACGTCGGAACTAGCAGTCGAGCCAACACTCAAAATGAGAGTGCTTGACACCATTTGTGGTGTCGCAGCTCAGCGCTTCCTAAAGGACCAGCACCTAAGACAGGACTGTAGCACTGCTGCCCAACGCAAAGATCTAAGGCTCCCAGTGAGACAAATAACCTGATATTTCAGCTGCATTTTTACCTTGAAAAGCAATTTGCAAACCTACAGAGCGATTTTGACAAGCCTTGCCAAAACCACATGTACTGAGTTTGCAGGAGAGATGCTTCCACCCGCTTGCCATCCCTGGGATCCAGGTCAGAGGAACCTCCTCTCACTTTATCATCATCATGGCCTAAAACTGTTCTACGAGACAGACCAGCTCCCAGTTATACTTGCAGGAACTCTTAGGTTTTCAGAGTGTGCGGTGTGGATAAAACCTGATGAGCTTTCGGTGGGTTTAGTTGAGAATGATAGTTCGTGCTCCAAGAACCTGGAGGAGCACATGCTGGCATCTAGAGCCTAAGTGCTGCAGGCACGACCAGGGCTGCTGTGCTGCTGCCGTGGGCTTCCCCTCCTCTCAGGAAAACTTCAAGGCTACTGAAAGAGACCAAAGTGAAAAGACAAGCATCCTAAGTCTTCTTTACACCCTTCTCCAAAAGCTGGGGCAGGAAGGATTCCAGCTATGAGACAGAGGAAGGCACCTGATCTTCCCTGCTCTCCCTTATCACGTTGGCACTTAAACATGCTCAGCTCTCAGTGGGTTGTAGCTCCCAATTAACCCAGGGACTAATTAAAAAAAATGCATTTGTTTCCATGGAGGCATTCAAAATTCCCTAAGAAGGTAACAAATACACAAGGAAGGGAAAAGAACCTAAAAGGTTTTGGTTAAAAAATTAAAGTTGTTTGCCATGGCTTGATGGCTTAATCAGTCGATCAATATTGTTCACAGGGCAGGCAGGGAGGGAGCCATGAGCTGTGATGAAAAATGCATGAGGGGACAAGGGAGACCTGGGAGCAGAAAATTAAAAAGTCAGCCTGTTACATTTGCCCAATATCGGCAGAGAAATTAAAGTGGTTTGGGGAGGCTGCTGGGAGGGAAGAAGGGAGCTGGGCTGCAATATGCACCGCGTAGGTGCTGCGGGTTCCCTCCACGAGAGAAATTTTCACATTAATTAAGTTGCTTTCTTAGCAAAAAAGATGGATTTTGTAACCTTTAGCACTTGCAAGTGCCGCAAGCACAGTAGGTGGGGTTTGCACACGGGAAAACAAACCGGGATTTCTTCACATCGGGGATGCGATAGAAGATGGAATGTTCTGATTAGGGTGGGCGATACCAAGATGGTCTAAGCAGGGCAAGCAATGCAGTAATAGGTGAGATTAATGTCTCATTGCACTACGAGCAACACTGCTGGTTCTGCAGGCAGATTAATGTGCTTTTCTCTCTCTCTCTGTTTAGTTTGGCTGCTACGGATTCTGCAGTGGCCCTTGCAGAAAAAAAAAGGAGAAATACAGTTCTAGAAGATGCTCCAGAAGAGGTGGGAGCCGAGCGCTCTTTAGCGATCACCACCCTTGCGATTCACCTTAAAGATATGAGCGGTTTTAAAAGCTGTAAGAACGATAACAAAAGTCAGGTTGCTCATCCTGCTTTTTGCTGCTCACCCCTTTTAACCAAGGGTGGAAAAGACAAATAACAAGGTCCAGTAGCCAAGCTACGAAACTGAGACCACCACCAAAATGCTGTACTGGGAGAATGGCTCTTTAGTTAGAATTTCCCAGGTTCTACTCCTCATATTCAAAACTTGGGGAGAGCTTCTACTTGCCTTGGAAATCCACATCTCAGCGATCACCAGGCACTTGGGACTTCCAGGACAATAAGCAGAGACAAGCTCACACGGCATCAAACTGCTGAAATCCATACGCTTCAGACCTTAGGCAGTCGCATTCCACTCCTCAAAAAAGAAATATTCCAACCTGTCGCACTTGCTTGCAGGGATAGAAATCCCCGTTTCTCCCGGGGCCTCCAAAGGGGAGAAGATTCCCTCCTGCTGCAGTTTTCTGGGGGAAGGAACGTGACAAACAGGTTTGCATTCCGCTTCTGTAAGGCAATTATTTTTGTACCGAGGTACCTACAGTGAATTTTATGACTCTCCATTAGGTTCGCCAATTACAAGTTTATAATTTCAGGCTCAATTAACACACAGCCTGATGCTGTTTTCTGCAACTAATTATCTCCCAGCGCCAAGGCATGATTCCACATATAATACTTTTGTGAACTTCAGGATTTGCTTTCTACACCATTATTTAAGTATAAACAGACTGGAGTAGACAGCAGTGCCGAAAGCAGCTTGGGTACCGTATTATAACCTTTTACTAGCAAAAAAAAGTGCTTACGCTATCAGAAACTCAGGCTTTCTAATTAGTACAGCAACGGGACGAGTAGCAGGGCTGCTTATTTACAAGGTGCTCTCCCATCTGAGATGCACACATTGTTCTGTCTTGGGTGATCTTTACACCGAGAGGGCTACTTGGGTCAAATAACAGCACGACAAAGTTTTCATTAGGTAATTCAGCGGCAGCCGATTTGAAACAGCCGTTATCCCACTGCGATGGCCACGTTTCTGTCTGGCAACTGGGAAATAAAGAAAAAATGAGTTGAGAAAAAGAATAAAATCTCACTTACCAACATCCTCAAATATACACTCGTTCTTCATACACAACTGCGCCTCCGAAGGGAGTCATAAGCATGCGTTTCCTTTGAAGTTTCTCTCTTCTTTATAGGAACCAGTTTTGCATGGATTTCTATACATGGAAAGCTGAAACTCACACGTGGTCCTCACATGAAGGAGCTGTCATCTTTGGGAGTTCAGTGTTTTACGTTACCAGCAGGCACAGTAATTTAGTACCATGCAAGCACAGGGCAATACTCAAGTTTCTTCATTTTTTCAGTTCCCACGACTCTGAAACACCTGTTTCAGAAATGCTGCAGGTTCAAATTATGTTAAGCGAGTGCTTGAAAAATCTCTAAACACCTTATTTAAATCATCTGCGAAAAGAAGGATCCCTCCCCTTCCAGTCCTGCTTTTTTTAGTTTCACTCATCCCCTTCTTTTTCACAGAATCACCGGGTTGGAAGAGACCCATCGGATCATCGAGTCCAACCATTCCCACCAAACACTAAACCATGTCCCTTAGGACCTCGTCTACTAGTGACTTAAACACCTCCAGGGAAGGCGAATCAAATGTGATTAATTTACTCAACATTCCTTGCTGAAAACCAAGCCAAACTTTGCCACCACCAAAGCCTCCGAGAAGTGTATTTCTTTCTCCAACACAACCTTTACACGGGCAGAAGGAACCTCAAAAATCACGTCTGCAGCATTAGAACTTAATGTTGATTGACACAAAAAATAACTGAGTGACAAAGCCCCTCTGCATTTCCCTTATCCCGCTCCCAAAAGCAAGCCTGGTCCTGAAGCCTTTGTGGCTTCCAAAGGAAACAAGGGCATGTGAGCAGGACGGCAGTTGAATTAAACCGGTTATCAGATGACAGATGAAACGTCCTTGAGGAAATACCAGAGAAGACAACCCCAGTCCAGTGACCATTCCCTTAGGACAGGACCAGGGACCTTCCTGGTCTCTGGGTAAAGGAAAACTGTCTGAGGCTCCTGGGAGCAGAGCGCTCCCACCCATTCCAAGCACAGTGATTGCTGGGAGGGATTTTACTCCTTGCTGGTGCGTTGCATGTGCATTTAAACTCCTTTAGGAAACGCGCTGTACGTGTCTGTGCTGCAGAAGCTGTGCTTCAGGGCTGAATTATTTTATTACTTTCAGTTGTAGAACACGACGAATTACACACGCTGTCACTGCTCATCACGCGTTTTCTAACCACTTAATACATGCAGACTACGCTAACATTTTTCATTACAATTTTAGGAAAGGGAAACATCTGGTTTCCCCCCCACCCCACCTCAGAAAGTACATTGCATCTTCCAAGCTGCCACATGCCTTTGAAATTCCACATTTAATCAAAGCCATACTCTCCTCCAGAAAAAGATAAGCAGCCTTGCAACAACCACCCCCCCATCACAGCAGCACACATCACCGTGTGTTCAAATGTTTCCAGTTTTTCTAAAGAAAAGAGCAGCACTGTAAAATCTACACCAAATCCAAGGATCTTGTCAATCAAACAACGAAACACCACAAATCCTGCAATACAAAATTTATTTCAAGCTTATAAAAATCTTGAACGTTGCAAATTCTGTCATGAAACACAAACTGTACACGGGTATTTTCATTAGCATTTAGAATAACGATGATTTCTGTCAGATCTCCCCAGATGCATCCTTTCACCTCAGAAGCATCAAGCGATCACACAGCTCCTCACCATCTTCTTCAGAAGACATCAGTCTCACACGTGCTTCTAAATATTCAAATATATTAGGGCAGCCTCCTTACATGGTACAGGATGAAAGGTTCATATTTGGAGCCACTTATTAAGCCACCAGCTCTTTTCTGAGCCTAACAGAACGTTCACTCCTCACGTATCAATGTCTGGGCTGGGCCACTATTGCCTGCAAGTGTCATGAAAAGCTTCAAGTGTTCGGAAATCCCTCCATGTGGGTGGCAGGCCATCCTGCAGAAACTTTCCGCAGCGCTGGCACGGAGCCTGGAACAGCTTTACGTAACTTCTTAACCAGGTCTAAAATGAAAAGGGAGAGAAATTAAGAAAACTGGATATGGATGTTTGCCTTTGTCATCATTCTTGTCAAACAGTGATAGCAAGGACAGAGAATGTACTTTGGCAAGGCCCCAGCGAGGTATAGAGTGATTTTTATAAACATGCAGAAGCTTACAAGGTCACTGCATAGTTGAATTCCCACTTTATTAATCATCTTTTGCTTTTTTTTTAGTCACTTAAGCAGATTTGTTAATAGAAAATTCATGCACTCTGAGCAGAAGGCATATGCAGCTCGAGAATCACGACGGAGGGCAAGTATTGTAATGCTTCTCATATTTTTACTGGAATGTAATTGTTCCTGATGGGTACCTTCTTCAACCGAATATTGGTTTGTCTCTTCCTATGATCATCTATCACGGCCCTGCTGCAACCTTACTGCAACGGTCTGAAGTCTCCACAGTTGAAGATAAAAGCACTTTCACAGCAAGCTAACTAACTTCCTCTCTAATGCGATTTTAAGATCAATACTCATTGGTCATAAAAATACTGTACTGTTTTAAATCTGATTACACCGAGGAATATAAATATAAAAGATGAGTGCTCAACAACACAGAGCAAGTTCAGATGTTCCTAGGTAAAGCTCCTGCTCTAAACGGGATGGTTCCCATCGCCATACATAGCAATGAGCATTGCATAACTCCCAACTCAAGGAGATATACAGCTAAAACCACCAAGAGCAGCAGATTTATACTGTGAAGGATGCACATGAATCTTGTCATTTTAAGTCCTATTGAGTTACGTCGATAAGAGAAAATTGTTCTCTGAAGAAGAGGTCAACGGAGTTTATTGAAACAAATCCTTCCATCTTCATCAGAGCCTTCTCTATAGCAACCGAACCTTCGGCCGTCAATAACTCTCCTCCAAAAGAACTAGATCTTCTCTGGTTTAGCAGTAAATATGGGGACAAGGGCAACAGAACACTACAAGTAAATTGCTGTTATTTACTTCAGCTTGGATGGGCTTTGCTTGCACTACAGAGAAATCGAATTTTCTGAACCGTAACACAAAAATAGGTAAATGAAGTTAAATTGCGCACTTGAGGCATCTGTTGAAAGAAAAGATGTGTTCTTCATTCCCGACAGAAAATTAGGGCTTCACTACATCCTGTCATGCGGATTGCACAACCGACATGCGAGAGGACCAACTTATTGACATTTCTGGCGTACATCTGGTTTTGCTTTGTTAAAAGTTTTAGTAGCGTTTTACCAGATCAATAAGGCAGGCCCATGGCTTAAACAAAACGCGCTGCCTGTTCTATTAAACATTAATTTTCAGAAACATGTTGAAACATGGATTTGACCAGTAAGGGTTGCTTTCACCTTTCAAAGCCTATTATCTTAAGATGCACTCCAAGAGACGAGACCTTCACCAATCTCTCATCTTAGTGGCCTTTTCATTAAATAAGCAAATCAGCACAGCAGGTAAGGGAGCTTGACTGCTCTGTAATTACACAGTGGAAATTAGAGACTGGAAAGAACCAACGCTATCGTACACACCTAAAGACAGTGAATGGCAAAATTAGAAGTTTGTTTTTAGAAGTCTCAGCTACATTGCTTCGGGTGAAGGCATAACAGAATAGAAATAAGTGAAAGAAAGCCTGAAAATCAGAGAAAACCTCTCTCAAAAGCCTCCTCTGGGAGATGGCAGCAGAGAGAACAGCAAGAGTCTCCACGGACAATATTCGCCTTGGTAGAAGGAATTCTGAATCATAAACCCTCGTTTTCACCCTCTGATTAACCAGGCGGCAGAAGCTTATGAGTTTATCTTACAAATAAAATTCTAAGCACAAGTAGAATTTAAGGTGACAAACTTAAACTGGTATATCAAAGTACAGAAGCACTTGATTGATTTTACTTAGTAAGGAAACTTCTGAACACATCAGAGAACACACTCTTCATCCTTTCCAGGCATGAGATACAAAGAATTACAGTCATTCTCTGCTTTCTAGCTTGTTAAAATAGATGAAATCGCAGCCGCATCAGAAGAGCTTAATGTCAATCACCGTAAGCATTATGAAGTCTACCTGGAAAAAGTCTTTTTCGATACACTTACCATGAAAGATCTGACTACCACATCTGGCATTTGAGGCAGCTGGTAGTGCAACAGAGCAGTGGTTGCATGATCTGTAACCTGCATCAGATGAAAGGAGAACATACCCTTATTCATTCTGTATTCACTCAAACAGCGTTAACCTGCACAGAAACAGTAAAAACCCCACGGGAAAGTAGAAACCCAAGGATTATATGACTCAAAAGACATTCTCAAGGTACTTTTGGGTAGCTTTTGCCAGTCAGCTTCCACTCCCTCTGCCAACTTCATGCAAGAGTCAGATGAAGCATTTATGGTAAATAACTTCTTGTGCATACAGTAAAATCAAACACACCTTTGGAAGTTCAAAAACGTGATAAAAGCTAAAAGTGTTGGTGAAAGAATCTAGTCTGACGCTTAATGGAAGCCAAGTGACAAGGAAGGCATCCAGCTCCGTGCCACATGGAACAACACTAACCTAACAGGCTTCACTTCCCACTGTGGAGCAGCAACACAACCTTAAAAATGAAAAACCTCATCTTCTGTACTGTATAAAATAAAAGCATCCAAAGCTAGTAATATGCCTAACTTTCAAACATCATCGTAAAATCATAGAATAGTTTGGGTCGGAAGGGACCTTAAAGATCATCTAGTTCCAACCCCCCTGCCATGGGCAGGGACTTCCCACTAGATCAGGCTGCCCAAGGCCCATCCAAGCTGGCCTTGAACACCTCCAGGGATGGGGCAGCCACAGCCTCCCTGAATATATCTACATATCTACATACATATCATACATATCTAATATATCTACATATCTGAATATATCCATATACCTACAGCATAAAAGCAGAATCTGTGCTTCTATGACTGAAATCCACGCATTCAGTGAAAACATAAGCAAAGTCACTGAACAAATCAGGTCAGAAGAAAGCACTCTGGTTTTCTTGTTCTATGTTCCTGGGTTTTGCTTTGGTTATTTTTTGTACAGAATATATTCTCCCAGCCTATGCTGATTTGCTCATCAAAAGAAAAAAAACACTGTCAATAACATAGCTGAATAAAATACTTCTGGAAGGCCGACTTATTAGCATAGAGGTTATGACTTCCAAAAAAGCCAAAGCTTCAGGTTTGGTCTGTTTTATTAAAAAACAAATCCAAACCACTATGGTAAAATACCCTAATTTGAAAATACATTTTAATGGAAAAAATGAGTGTGCTCCTCTCCAATTTTTAATGGGAGAACTTAATGTCTTTAACTCTTGTAGTCCTATTTCAGGTTGCTCACATCAAAGGAACAGGAACTGAGCTCTTGGCTTCATTTCCTCTGAAACCAGGAATCAATTAATATGATTAGGGTTTATAAATACTTGCATTAGTAATAGATTTCTTATAGAAAGCTTTTTTTATTTCCCAGACAGAACCCTAACAAGCTCTTACATCTGGGAATTACAGTTAGACATAGCACATCTAAAATGTGCATTTATAGTAACAAGACTAATTAAAGCAAAATTGGGAAAACTAACCAATGCTTTGATAGATTCATTTTTTTACTTAAACAGCCAGCATTACTAAATTACTCTGGACACGTGCAGCTTCTGAACAGCTATAATACAATTCACCAGCAGCGTCCAGTTGGTCAGCTGTAGGTTTAGAGCTTCCTAAATCATCAGCTCGTTCCCTCTCCCAAGTGTTAGGCTGACAAAGCTGAAGGGACTGGCAAAATTCTCCAGGTTGGACTACTAAAGAACTCAGGACCTCACAACTATGAGACTTTTAGAGGTCTTGCATCTTGGAACCTGTAAATCTTTTTTTTTTTTGCATCTTGGAACCTGTAAATCTATTAATGGTCCCCATCAGTAATATCAAAGCATCCAACAAACTACAGAATGTGTGGTTAGTGACTAAACTGTATTTTCTGGTTTTAACATGGAGAAGTAGCACTCTTCTCAGGGCTTATCTGTAAGATATAGTAAATTTTGAGTAAAATGAAGTATGAACTGAAATGATAATTGCTATTCCCAGCAAAGTCTGCTTGTTCCTGATTTGTGACTAGTCAGTTCAGCGATGTGAGTTGTGCTAAAGTGCTCAAAACTTCCACTGGAGAAAGAGTGGCTCGTGCTCAAAGCTATTCAGGGAGGTGAATCTGCAAAAGATGTATTCCCGAATAAATCCGTGTACAGACGGGCTCTAATTCACACCATACAACTTCCTCCGCAGAAAACTTCATCAAATCAGTCTGTCCCACACCGAATCCAGTTTGAAGTCACACCACAGTTTTCGAGATGTATTTTGTACCCCATCCTTTGGGCACAACCGACTCCAAAAGCAAGTCTGTTCAGCGTGAATAAGGACACGTGATTCTGACATTTGGAAGGGAAAACTTTCAGGACTCTGCACACTCCAGTGAGTTTGAAAAAAAAATTCAGCAAACGGACCTCAGCCTGCTTAAGCCACTTATATGTAACAAATATCAGCAACAAGGTGATTAATAGCACTGAATAATTCAAATCAGTCATTTCTTTTCAACACATCTCATGTGGCGTTCAGAAAGGACTGTAATCCAAGCCTTACTCACTATATGAATTTTTTTTCTTTTAAGATAATGCTTTTAGAGGCTGGTACCTGACACGTCAAAGAATAGAAAGTTCTGAAGATATTTATGAGCAGCCGCTCTCCTTCTGCTGTTTTTCTACTTCTGAAAAACTCTTTTTTTTTTTCCCCTGAACAACAAAGTTGTTTTCTCTTGGCACTGAAGAAAGTTGCTCAAAAAATCTGGCTATTAACAAGTTTAAATTGACTGGCCACTTTGGCAGAGTTGCACATATGCTCTTCCTATTTTAATGTAGAGCTAATGAGATTCCATGGGGAGATAAAAGCCCTCCCAGCATTGCTGGAACACTAATAATGTTTTCTGAACAAAAAGGGGGTGATTTCTACCATAAGCGAGTGCTGGTAAAATGCTTCTAACACAGATCAAAGTGGGTGTCAAATGTGAGGAAGAGGAGCAGGGGAATGACCCACACGGGCCAGCAAAGAACAGAGGAGAGCTGGGCAAACGATGAACCAGCCGCTGCATGGGGGGGAAGGAAGAATTACCAACCCAAGGTAACAGATGATGAGAGAAAGCACAGACTGGCCAAGATTAAAAAAAAAGAGGGAAAAAAGGCAAAAGAAAAAAGAGGAAGGGGTGGAGAGAGGAAGATCAATACCCGGCTTTACTAATGGCAATACGATTGCACAACAAGGCAAAGCAAAACAAACTGCTTCTGCGCCAGCTCACCTAAGGGAGATACTTTTTCTTCCAGCCAAGTTGGAATCACAAACTAATTTATTCTGGGTGCAGGATGACATTTTGTACATTTCAGGCTTTTCTTTTATTAACTTCACTTTCATTGCTCTACCTTACCCACTGCTCTCCAAGTTAGCAGTTACTTTCTAATTTCTCTCCCTGTTCTTATAGAGGAACGTACTCCAAAGAGCACACATTGACTGAGATAGCTGCTGCTCTGGATCTTGAAACAGATTTTCAAGAGATCTTGCAGGAACGCTCAATAAATCACAATTCATATATTGAAAAGCACTTGGAATTTTTGTGTGACAAAAAGGCAAAACAAAACAATCTCCTGAAGCACCATCTTGCTAAATAGAACAGCTATTGTTTTACTTTAAGACAGAGCAAAAAGGACTTCAGTTACATGGAAAAAAAGAATTCTGGCAGAGATTCAATTTGAAAAAGAGAACTTCCATTCTTGTTAATAGGCAATTATATCACCCAAGATTTTTGCTTTCCTCTCCTTTTTTCTTCCAAATTCAAGGTGACTCTAACCATGTACTCCTTAAATGCATCTCTGCTCTTTGTCAAGGGTGCCGAGTACACTGGGAACAGTGAACAGGCTGATACTGGATCAAACCTCTTCACTGCCACTTTGTGCAAATTCCATCCTGTATCTGTGCTGTTCTTGGTGACCAACCAGGCCCCAGCGAGTGGGGCTAGTTGGGAACTAAGCCTGCCACGAGGAACAACCCACTGAGCTCCTGCTACTCTGCTCTGTCATAAGATTGGATGTTAGGAGAAATTTCTTTACTGAAAGGGTTGTCAAGCACTGGCACAGGCTGTCCTGGGAAGTGGTGGAGTTACCATCCCCGGAGGTGTCAAAAAACCCATGTAGAAGTGGTGCTTCAGGAGGTGGTTTAGTAGCCATGGTGAGGTTGGGCTGATGGCTGGACTGAATGAGCTGAAAGGTGTTTTTCAACCTTAATGATTCTGTGATCTCTGGTGTAGCTTTGCTCCATCACAGACTGGGTATCTTCCAGAGATGGATAAAGCGATACCATGCATAACAACTAAACCAGAAACCTGCTGAATTACAGAAGCTGTTTCTCTCTCCTAGTATTTTACCTCACTGCCAGTCAATACACTCTTCAAAAGTCAGTGCAAAACTTCCTTTAAGAGTCATAACTTTCCTTGCCACTTACTTATTGGTTTATTCTCTCAAGTACAGCACTGATGACTCCATCCAATATAAAGGGATTCTCTAAATCCCCTGGAAGTTTTTTAATTTTTTTTAAACCCTGCTAAGTTCACGGCCTTAAGAGCAGCCGGTAGCAATGAGTTCTGGAAGGCGAGCACAGCACCGTGAGCTAAAAAAAAGGAAGTTATTTTATTAGTGTTTAGACATTTTACAGTGTGGAGAATCACATGAGTGCCTCTGTTCATTTCCAAGGATTTCCATTACTCAATCTTCTCTCCAGGAACACATTTGAGTCCCTCTGGAAGGAATCCAGTGCCTGAGAGGTGTGCTGAAGGATGACAGATGTTGCCTCTATGGCCACGCACTGATCCTTTATACACCTTTCCCCACTCCCAAGTCAGTAAAGTAATATCAGACTTCTCTGAAGCGTAGGGTTTATCCATTGTTTTCAGAGCTCACAATGTGCTTAAGCTTTTAGTTGGGTTTGTTCTGTGTGTTCGGACTGGGTCATTGAGATTTGATTTTGCCTAAGCAGGTCTTTGAACAGAGCCAAGCCCTGATCATGCAAAGGAGCAATCACACGAATGACCCTGGATCAGTCCATCTCCTCTCCTTGAGCAGACATCACCAACAGCCCGATAGCCGTCTCATGCATGCATTCATCGTGCAAGTGATTTTTTTTCCAAGATTATTGACAAGAATACATCTTCATACATTACAATACTTATGTGCCCTTGTAGTGGTGAAAACTGTGCTCTGAGTTCCACCACTTTGGGATTGCACAGGTCACAAACAGCTGGAGAGGTACAAAGAGCTTCTCAACATTTAGGTTAAAACGTGCCTTGGGAAGAAGTCTATCAAGCCAAAACAAACCCAGTTTGTGGCATGCCAAAACCAAACATTTAGGTGAAAAAAAGAATAGGGCTGTGAGGTAAGAGAGAAATGTGTGGGTTTAGAGCCTAGGCATACGACTTGAAGAGCCAAACCAGTCATATCACACAGCTAAAACAGCCACGCTGCTCTTAACTGAGCAGTGAGACAAATGAAAGAGGTAATTTTTGACACCATCTCCCACTTCGATGCACTCAGAGCAGTCCTACTATTTTGTATTTTTTATTTTTGCCTGTTTTTGAATGCAAAATTATAAATTTTACACGATTCTCTAATATATAAATATATTCTCTACTGTATACATATGTATATTTAATCCCCTGCAACCCTTGTACACTCTTCTACCCACCAAGATTTAAGCCCCAAAATATTTCCTCCTCTTGTGCTAGTGGATCAAGAGATGCAAGGTGTTGAAATAAGAAGGTTTAAGATCAAAACAGTTGCCACTCCTGCCGAGTTTAAATGTCAGACCAACATGGAAGTCTGAAAAACCTTTTCTTTGCTCCTTGTGCTTTTGCCCTTTCAGTCTCCCCTCTCTTTTTTTTTCCCAGCTCCATTCTCTGAATCTAACCCTGCTGGTGGATTCAATGCCTATAAAGCTTATTCACCCCAGGATCAGATTCAAGAGGTCCCCAGGGAACTCGGAAAACGACTGCACACTTTAACAGTAATGGGCCCGCTGGGAGCCGTCCCCCGTCACATTATACACACTCGGGGNAACGTGCCTTGGGAAGAAGTCTATCAAGCCAAAACAAACCCAGTTTGTGGCATGCCAAAACCAAACATTTAGGTGAAAAAAAGAATAGGGCTGTGAGGTAAGAGAGAAATGTGTGGGTTTAGAGCCTAGGCATACGACTTGAAGAGCCAAACCAGTCATATCACACAGCTAAAACAGCCACGCTGCTCTTAACTGAGCAGTGAGACAAATGAAAGAGGTAATTTTTGACACCATCTCCCACTTTGATGCACTGAGAGCAGTCCTACTACTTTGTATTTTTGCCTGGTTTTGAATTCAAAATTATAAATTTTACACCATTCTCTTATATATATATATATTCTCTACNTCTCTCTTTTTTTTTCCCAGCTCCATTCTCTGAATCTAACCCTGCTGGTGGATTCAATGCCTATAAAGCTTATTCACCCCAGGATCAGATTCAAGAGGTCCCCAGGGAACTCGGAAAACGACTGCACACTTTAACAGTAATGGGCCCGCTGGGAGCCGTCCCCCGTCACATTATACACACTCGGGGATCCTGCCTAATAAGAAGGAGAGAGAAAAGGCTTGCTGACACAGCCAGCGTCGGCAAACAAAAAGTCAGGACAAATTTAGCTTTGTTTGACAGGGTTGGATTGAAGATCAGAGGTCTCTGGTCCTTAATCCAGAAAGTCATGCTGCAGCCCTGTGAGAATTTGACAGTTACCACTGGCAGGTATCCCGTGAGCTCCAGATGCTGTTATATTATCATTGAAGATGGAGTTGGAGAACTCGGTTCCGATTTAAAGAGAAACAGCCCTGCCCTTCAGAGGGATGATTGACTTTACAGCGTTAAAGGCAGAGCTGGAAGGGCTGCCCAGCCTCAGAGGTGGGAACAGTTGCTCATCCCTATTCTTCCTCCTCAGCACAGTGATTCTACATCGTGATACCGGCGACTGCCATGAGAAACACACTTCAGGAACATTCAGATGTGGCTCCGACACATTTACTGATGATTTTATAATGGCATGAAAACATTTGTTCTGGAGACCCTGCAGTACAGATCTTACACCTATAACAATATAATAGCTTCTCTATCACTACTGTTTCTATTCCCTTCATTTCGCTACTGCTAAATCACTATTCCTTGGTGTTATAAATGGATACAAGTGCAGCTACAGAGAACAGAGACAAAATCAAGCAAGCACAGCATCACAGAGAGACAGCTTACTATGCTGAACCACAGCATTTTTTATCATCTATCTGAAAACTTGACTTAGGTCTTTAGCCTTAACTTTAACTATCAGCTCAACAGCACAGAATCTATTGATTAGAAAGCACCATCACACCTTGCATTTCTGTCACGTTTGTCATGCAAGAACCTGAGAGCACCCGGCAACCAATTCAGCAATAGCTCCTGTGAAGTCAGCAAGTATTACTCTAGCCTAAGAGATGTGGAAAACTGATCCAAAGAGAGGTTAAGTTGCCCAAGGTAACACAGTGACAGAGCTGGGAACACAGTGGATAAAACTACTATAAAGAAACCACAGGGAGTGGTTTGAATTGCTTACAGGCAACCCTTCCTCCTGCAGTCTTGTCTTTCTGTATTTTGCTGTAAATATTAATGCATTTGGAATTATTTACAGAACAAGAACTTTATTTTCAGGGCACATCACACTGTTTTAGGGAATCTGGAAGAGAATAAAGATTCTTATTCATTATCCACAGTGCAGCCACACCAGCAGCTTACTGTTGCGTTTCACACCTTCTCACTGACCTCTTACGCTTTCGGCCTGCAGGGCAACACCTGGACCTGAAGAAAAATTTACTTATGCATTTATGCTCCTCAAGTCCTTTACTTGGACTCCTAAGCAACCCTGTACATTTGTTCTCCTCAGCTATCTTGCATATAGACAACTAAAAATATATAACAAACCCCTCACTATTTAGTACAAATCACACCAATATGCCTTAACCCTTCCAAGTTTTCCTAAACTAAAACATCCAGGAAGACAATCCTATGCCCAAACATGCACTCAATTACAGAACCTTAAATTCAACCCATTGCAAACACTACTTTCAAGCACACTGATAAACTAAGTTACCACAACACACGCTGTTTCGCTTCCTGCTGTATCACCCTACTTGACGCTAAATATTTCTGAGTAGCAAGAAAAAGGAATATTTAATCCACCAGTCTCTGGGGTAAAGAATCAACTGCTGCAAAATTTTACTTTAATGCTAGGCAGAGGAGGAGAGAAACCAAGCTCCCCAAAAGCTGTCCTTTCATCTCCAGCAGGTTAATATCAAAGGTCAAACGTCTTCCCTTCTGAATCTTTCAGGGAAGATGCACAAATACAGCTGATATGCCACACTTTTGACCCCTGCTTTTATGCCCTTTCGAGTCCCTGACCTCCATTTGTTACACAAACTACCCAAGCAGATGAAAGGAAGCTAACGTGCTAGCTGGAGACTGAAGCTCCTTGAACTGTGCCTTCAAGGTAAGGAAACCAGAATTTAAACCCAGATCAATCTGAACTTACAGCATTTTGACAAGAGGCCTTCAAAGAGAAATCTTCTCTTCCCTCCCTGGAAAATAGCGAGATATAGATCCTTCCAAAACACACTTTAACCTTCTTAGTAGTTTTATACTTATCGCTCACATTCTCTCACTGGTCTATTCTTACTTTCTGCAATGGCAGTGGTTTCAGTAGGTTTTTCTTTCCATTTACAACACCATGGGAGGAGAGGCTGGCAAGATAATGTCATTTGGAAAACATTTCCAAACTCATTTTGAAAAGTGAGTTCTACTGATATATCAAACTCAGGCCTACAGGAATGGGGAGAAACCAAATCCAATGAAAATAACAAAAGAAAATTCAAATGAACTTGAAACAGTCTTTCCTCCCCAGAAAGATTTAAACTGAAAGAATGCACTTCAAGATTCTCCATGATATTTTAAAGGTAGAGTAGTATAATCTCCAATATCCTAGTCCAAACCAGGGACTGGAACTGTTACGTGGATTTATCTTCCATCAAACAGCAGCAGCAGAGATCAACTTTTCTAGTCATGCGTTTCCACTGTTACAGATTATTGTTTGTAATATGCAAGATGCAATGACAAAGGAATAAATTCAAAATTCTTTTTCATAAGAGCCCTGATATCTAAAATATCCACATATCTTCTATACATGATATAGGGAGAAATAACATGGGCCTTACCTTCTGAAAAACTTGATAGTTGGATTTAGACCATATGTCAAGCTACAGTAGGGGAAAAAAAAAAAAAAATAAGTGTTATATACATGTGATCACCAAGACAAGGAAGTTAAGAAGCAGCTGTTCAAATTAAAAAAGCAGGCAAACAGATCTGTGGATACGTATTTCTCAATTTCTCAGTGGACTGTTTTGACCCATTGCCTTTACCTGTTGCAATCCAAGAAAGGGAATTAATGACGTACAAAACATTGCAATGAAGGATCAACTTTGTTCATCAGTTTCAGGAAAAAAATTATATGTACAAACCTGTTGAATTAATACATTCTCTTAAAAAAAAAAAAAGCAAAATCTTCTCTTGTATGGGGTTGTGGCTGATCTATTGAAATATGCATCAGCTTCAGTCTGTCTCTAAAATGAGGGCATTTTTACTAACTTTATGCTCGTCTTGTATCTGAATAAGTGATTTGGTTACAGATGACACAAAGAACGTTTAGCTGAATTACGCCAAAGCACTGGTCTGCTGGGGCTAAATAAAACGCCCCTTAGGAAACTGCATTTACATTTGCAGACAAATATCACACTAAGCGAGCCTTAAGGTTGCAGATCACTGCACGCATCCATGACTCGAATGCGTGCTCAACTGTAGACAAACTGAAAGATCAATATGGAAATGTTTTATTAACCCCAGAAAGCAGAAGGTAAGGTTATCCTTGTTAAACAACCAAATTGCTCACACCTTAAACGGTTTCAACTGACATGCTAATGCTCTTTTAGCCCAGCCCAGAAGAATATCTTGTACTATATCAAGGAAAAGCAGCATGAAATAACATGACGAACTTCAATCAGCCCCAAAGTTGCAAATAGTTTTTTTTTCTACAGATCCCATTGCTACAGCATTAACCTCGGGAATCTTAATCTAGACAAAAAAACCCCATTCTTTAGAGTGAATTTTTGAAGCAGGTGTAGCTCCTCTAGTGTTTGATAGGAATGGTTGGAGTCGATGACCCGGTGGGTCTCTTCCAACCTGGTGATTCTATGATTCTATGATAATATGGTCAGGCACATGCCCTCCCACATGGGGGGCTCATCTCTTGGCTATAAAGTACCACTGATTATGTCAATTCTGTCTTATAATAGTGCCCGTAAGTTCTAGCTGAATCTACAAGTCTTCTAAAAGGCACAATATTTAGAGTCTGAAATGAAATACGATGGGAGTAACACACACTAGAGGGGGTGAAGGAGGAGAGGGGGTGAAGGAGGAGAGGGGGAAGGATGCTGAACCCAAGGAATTGATTCAGAATGCTCAAAGTTCCCACTCCTTCCAGAGTGACACTGCTAAGTGGCCCACATCCAAATCCTGGTAGTGGAGTCCCCAAACCTCAGACTGGACAGGAGATGACGTTAAAGACTAAAAATCACTTCAGGATAGATGTTTTATGGCTTAATACCGCTGACCTTGCCGCGAGACAAAAGGCAGCTGATGTCTCGATGCCTTTTCCAGGCTAGAGGAAGACAGAAGTAGCCCGAGGCATGTACCTACAGGCCTTTTTACATTTACTGGCTCTTAGGGTGGGATCAAGAACCTGTGTGAATACCAACACCACTCATTCTCTAGAGTCCGCAGCAGCGCTTCAGCCTGGACTTGGTCTTGAGCTTGATTTAATAACAGCCCTGTGCCTGCTGGGAAGGAAGCACTGCATTCTGGCATTAGAAAAGCCTACGCTTGAAAATAAAAAATTAATGCGTATTTTTAAAAAAACCTGTTTTCATGTAATTTAAGGTTTTCTCTGGACAGAGTTGCTATAATTGGCATACATAGATGGTTTTGCTAATCTCCAGTGATCAAACCAAGTACACGATCCTCTCTAGTTAGACTCAAGATCTGAAACAAAAGTCTGCTTCAGATGCTGCATCAAGATGAGTCCAACAGGTTCTGAATGTTCATTACTTGACATAAAGGCTGAAAAGCAGAAAAAGTAAAGAATGTTTGCCTTACAGACATGATGTTATCCAAGTTAAGAAAAAAAAAAAAAAAAGAAAACAAAGATAAAAAGAAAAGGAGAAAGAAAAGAGAAAAATCTACTAACCCCCCCAAACCGCACACACATCCTAAACAGTTGTGGTCGGACTTGATGATCTCAAAGGTCTTTTCCAACCAAGCAATAATACGATTCTACGATTCTAAACAACTGCCCACCTTTCCCCCTGCAAGAGAGGATTAAAGCAGAGGCAGATTAAAGAATGCATCGTTATAGGTCTATTATTCTTCAACTTTTCACTTTCAATCAAGACACACATTTGTAACTAAAAAACTGCTGAAAGCACACTTTCAGGGCATCCTCTGCATGGGAATTACACTGGGGCTTTTTTTTTCCCAGTGCCCCACTCTCCCCACCCACCCCCGGCACAAGTAACAGGAGGCCATTTTCTGAAGGTCGTCTGAACGATTTCAAAGGCGATAACAAATCAGAATGTTCCCTGCATCTAATATCAAACAGGTCCGGTGCCAACACTTATTAGAGAAATCGGATTCAACCCCCCCTTCACCCAAACACACACACATCCAGCTTTGAAGTGGAAAGAATGCAGGGATCAGAAATTACCCGAGAGACAGCTCTGCCTGTCTTTGAAGCTTTCCTTTGATACTACTATTTCTTTCCCTCTCTTACGCTAGGAGGCTAAAAGCTGCCTTTTCTTATTGATATGGGGTAATTAATGAAGCCGTAGCATTAACATAACCCAAGTTCCTTAACGTGATAATTCAACAGAGACTCTTACGTTTCTTTAGTTAAGTCTAATGGATGCAAAAATCAGAATTTGGCTAGGCAGGGATGCTAAGTTCCCACTCTCAATACACCCTATCAAGGTGGTTCTTGGTTTCTGCATTCAACAAAAAGCACTTTCTAATTATGCCAAAAAAATCCCAATACGTTTTTATTTTTATTGGCAGCCTAGGGCTACTAATGGCTCAGCTGACAATAAGCCTGCCCTGCAGGGGTGAGCTGTACAGCCTCATTTATTCAGGAATCAGGACAACACCGGTAATTAATTACTATCCATGGTTAAATTCCAGCGCACGGTGAGTATGTCAGTCTAAAATTAAGGGTGGCACAGTGCCATCGCTAAAACCACGGGGCTAATTAAAATGCATCAGTATGTGGTGGATGCGATGGGTTTGTATGGTAAGCAAGAGCGTCTGCAGAGCAATCGGCATCCAGAACCCGCGACATGACAGAGGCTGCCAGATCTCACCTATTGTTTTTGCAAAGTGTCACCAAAAATGTCTAAGTTATGCAGCTGGCAACTTGGCAAAGACATATTCTGCAGGGTTTGTGAATAATGCATGAGAGAAGTACACGGAGCACTCAAGAAATGCAACGATTCTTGGTCTGTATAAGCAAAGCTTGAAAATAAACCCCCAGAATGCAATCTCTTATTTTACTCACTGCAAGCTTAAGACTTTCTTTCCATCTTAACTTTGAAAGTATTTAAATGTCTAAGAGGGAGTACCCAGTTTAACTAGACTTTGGTACAGCACAAACCACGTGAAGCTTTCACCTGTCAACCTACACAGTATGATGCACAAGCACGCAGCAAACTAAAGCAACCCCGATCACGCAATGTCAGCTTTCCCATGTAACTGCTCCAATGGCCCCACGCACGATTCCACAACTATGAGAAACAACTGTATTTGTTTTATTTCTAGACTTGCCTGAGGAGCCAGAAGACTATCAACATCTCTGCTGTTTGCACTCACCCCTTCCGTTTTTCTTCCTGTAATGGGAAATTTGCTAAAACAGTTGTACTTCCAGAGATAAATGATGACTCCCCTGACCTGCAAGCAAATTGTTGGCCTCTCCTGGGCACAGCCATTTTTCACTTACTGTCTGTGTGATCAGTTGCTAGTGATGGCCATTCCTTCTTTTGCTGAACACCGCTGGATGTATTTTGTCCCCCCAAACCTTGCTCTCTACTTGGAGAAACTTCCCCACTGAATTTATCTTCTGTTAATTACAGACCCTCCTGCCTTGCGCAGTTGCGAGGATTTCTCAACAGACCCTCATTCACCTCCTCAGGCGTAAAGAACTACGACTTATCCACTGTGCCTTTTTCAACACGGTTTACAGAAAAGACAGAAGCTTCAGAATTGCCATATTGTTTGCTACCACCTAGTCTGTCTTACTGCTGATGTTTACAGTTGTTAAATGTTTCTTAGGAACACAGAAACTATCTCCCAAATCAGCAAGGACTGTGTAAACTGCTGGCTGGAAAAATGATCAACTCCTACTGTGATCCTGAGGGTTCTCCATTTTTTTTGTTATTTAATAAAAAGATACTCGCTGATTTTCTCATTTTCATATTCTTCTGTGTCTCTTCTAGTGTATTTTACCCCCACCAGGCTAGAAACTGAGAAGCCAGAACAGCGCGGTGAAACCTCACTGGAGTACTTTCCCAACAGCATCTGTTGTGACAGAGCAGGAATTGGAATGGACTGTGTTTGCAATTGACTGTAATCGCTCATTCCCAGCAGGCACAATAAGTAAAGTGAAGCATTGCGAGAGCACAATCTTATTCTCATTCTCCAATTACCAATGTAGTTAATTAGGGAAAAAGAGGGAGCTCACTGTTTGTCAATATGTGCTCCAGTTGGCAAAACTTGCAAGCTACGCATTTATTCAATCTTCCAAGCCAAATTTACTCATGATTTAAGTGGCTGCAACTCCAATTCTACATCGGTCAAAAAGAACACTCCTATTTATACCTAAAAGGCAGACCTTCAGGTTTGTGAAAACCCTGGGATGCCCCAATGGAACAGCAAACTGCCACGTAAAGGTCACAGGATCACACAGCCTCATGGGAGCAGTCACATACCTTGGCTTTGGACACAGAAAGCTAAATTGGTAGAAAAGAGACTCCCTTGCAGACTGGCTTACAGCAAAAAAGTAAGCCAGGTGGTAGCACCAATGCTCTGGAGAAGCTGAACTGCTCCCCACTGACACCAGACAAAGGTTAGTGCCTTGTGCCCAAACCTGGTCGTGGCGAGTCCCGCTCTCCCCTCGCAGCAAATGACGACAGAGAAACGGTATGTGGCTCTTGAGAGAGTTAACCTTGAGCTAAACAGACGCCCAATGCCAGATGCTGAGTTTCACAAAGCAGCTCTTTTACTTAGCTTTTCGGGGCATATAGCATTATTGTATTTCGAGGGAGCTTCAAAGGAAACTGGATTCATCAGAGAAAACGAGCCCACCCAAATGAAGTGTGACACAGGAATCCATCAAGCACTGTCAGCGCTCTTTACCCAGACAATCATTTCACTTCCGAGCAGAACTTGGGGTGAAGAGGGGCTGGGGCCCTAAGCCTGTATTTCTGTGCTAATATGCAGGGAGTACAGTGCAGCTGCTTCTGCGGCAAAGTGGTATTTAAAGCTGCTTATCTGAATAATGCAAATCAAAATCAGGCAATTTTTATTTTACTACTTCTTAGGCCAATTCCCCGCCCTCGCGGTGCGAATCTCCCACCTGGGAAATACAGCTGCGCTATTTCTTTCAGCAGATCAGCTCCTGGCCTTTTCTAGGGACCGGAGGGTTCAGACTCAGAGCTGCTGAACTCCGGGTCAGTACTCAACGCGCTTCTGTGTGCTACAAAACAGTTATCGCTTTTGAAAGGGAAAAAAGTCTCACCTCATTATAACATGGCCTATGGGTGCCAAGTACTCATCTTGATATAATGAACTTTTTATTTTAATAGGCTTCATAATCGGAAGAGAAAGCTCCAGAGAGAAAATGTGAAACATGGAGGTATTTAGTACTGTTACTGGCAAAGGAAGAGTCTTGGCGGACGTCTCGGTAAGAGAGACCATTCCACCCTGGAAGAGAAACAAGCCGAGCTGAAGGCCGTCAGGTCCCATTAACATCTCCTGATGCACTAAAGACAGCCATATGGAGAGTGTGCAGTCAGAAGGAATTTGAGGGTTCAAGCAGGGTGAATTGTTCATAAAACAAATCACTTGTGGAAACAGATAACACTCGCCTTAATAGCTACTGTTCGAGAAACGCTGTTACTGACGAGCAAATTATTGACGACTACCAAGCAACGATTCACACTGTTGCGTTTATCAAGTTGAGCACAAAACTAGCCCAAGATTTCCCAATGGCTCTCAGAAAAGAGAAATCTGAACCTTGGGCTATCGATGCTCTGGCACATTGAAAAAAAAAAATGTTTTCTCAGTAGGCATTATTAACGAGGCAACCGGGGTCTAAGGTGATGAATTAGAAATTCAAGTACAGGCTTCAGAGCTTTAGAAAGAAGCCTGACATTTGGGTATGAAAAACCCAAGCAATGCACGATAAATTTAAACCTGAGCGTTCTGCAAAACATCCACAGCCTTTTGACAGTTTTATGGTTCCAGCGTACTTGCGATGGGATTCCTGTTCTCCGTCATTTAAATATCAGGCACAAATAAAAGCAAATGCTGCTGGATATACAATAACCCACCTTGCCATCCTCAGTGTAGACGTTTTCATTGTAGCCTTTCACTATTGTCCGGTCAATGAAAAGGCTCCGCATCACCACTATCACTTTTAGCACTTTCCCCAAGGTAACCTAGTAAAGAACAAGAGATGGACAAAAACAAGCTGAAGGAGAGTGGATGGTGTCTGAATTCACAAGATCATCAAGTCAGCAGCTTAAGTTGATGCAATTTGTTTTCAATATTTTATAGACAGACCAAAATAAAAGACCTAAAAATACTGCATGTGTTACAAGGAAGAGACAGACTATAAAGTGCAGAACAAACATTCATTTGCAACTGAAAATGTATGAATTCACAGAATTCCCTTGTGTAGACGTGACACTGCCAAGCAACTCTCAATTTTATTAACACCGCAACTCAATAACTTGTCAAAAACAATGAGCAAATGTGATTATTTTCAGTGTATTTGATATTCTCCAATATAAGTCCACCTAGTGAGAAATAATTTGAAAGAAGAATCAGACTCTTCCGATGCCAGCTGTTAAAAGCACGCTATGACTCTAATGGAAAACGTTTTAGGTCCAATAAAAAATGTAAAATTATTTTAAAGGAAACTCTGTTTAAAAAGTAAAAATGTTACGTTGTCAAAGGTTTAATTGTCTTCCGTGGAAGCAGTAGAGTGGAAAGACTAAAATTAGTAAAATAGAAAATATATAGGGTCACTCAGAGCGTAACAACAGAAATAAGCCTAAGTTTATATTATTGACAAAAATGTGATAATGAAGGCATTTTAATCTAAAAATCAATTTACATTTCAAAGATGAACTTGCATTTCAATGTAGCTGTGTGCCTCACAGTACTTCTTTGTGTTTTGTTAGACAGAGATTATTACAGTTTTTCCTCAGCCACAAAAGCATAAAAGTGAGATGAAAAAAGCAGCAATTAGTTCATTTTACTATTTCCCAACCAGCAGTGGCTCATTTTCCATTGCCTACGCTCCAAGCTTCATCCAGTATAGATCAACACGTGCTACAACAATTGTGATTTTGCTGCTAACCTCAGCAGATAAACCCACACCCAAAGACATCAGTCAATATGCATCTTCATTGATTTGTTACATGTTTCTCCTTTTTAACTCCTGCTAATGACTCCTAACTACCACCTCGTTTCAATAGGAGCAACCTCAACTTGACACTGACTAATAACTACAAGACTAACAACAGGCAAATCACCTCTGAGGTGCCAAGATGTTTCCTCCTGCAAGGGGAAAGACAGAAAATCTGGCACAAAGATTCCATCTCAAAGCCGATGCAGGGACCGTGCAGCTGACAAAGGGTTAGGAGGGGAAAAAGTGGTAGGAATGGGATGATGATGCAGGACTTCGTAGAAAACTACTCTAAATTCTGCTTATTACATCACTATATAGCAGAGAGTTACAAATCCTGGAAGGAACTGATGACAACTCTTTGGCATGGGACACAGAGAAAGCAACTCTAGGAGAGAAGTGTCTAAACAACAGGGAAGAGCAAGTTGACAGTGTGACAGAGGAAAAAGGATTCAACAACAGACTTCATGAAGACAGGCTGCTAGGCATTATTTTGCAAGAATATGAAAAGAAAAAGCAGGTGAGAAGAATGGTTAAGTTTTTGAAGAAAAATGTTACAGCCTGAAGTAGGGTAACTCATATCAAGGCTCAAGTTGTGCACACAACACGAGTGGCTTTTTCTGGTTCCTACCTTCTTACAATAGGCTGGGATTTTCTGAACATGTATGGAACCACCTTGTGTTCTCAGGCAGTCACAGACGACCGTATCATGGTATCAGGAACTGCGATTTTGGGTCTAAACGTAGTATCTTGCTGGGATACTCTGTAATAAGACTTAGTTGGTCTACAAATTAGGCCAACTGACAGAGTTATTTCAGCACTTACCACTGTATCAACTAAGTCATCACCCAGAGGTGCCATGATCTATAACGCTAATCACAAACTGCAATCAGACAGTTTTGTTGCTAACTGCTAAGACGAGGAAATACAGCCACTTTGAAAAAAGCTGTCAGCACGTTTGGAGATAACAGGTTTTTATTTATTCTCCCACCTTAGGAAGACTGGCATTTTGCTAGGATAAAGGTCTACTGAGAGATCTTAAAGCTTCACACTAGGCATGAATGATACATGCAATCTAATAACAACTACTTACACAAAATTAAAATGGGGAAAAGAAGAAATCTGAAACAAAAAGAAATCTTAATGTGAGAGCCTAAACAACCTGACCCAGCTTTATGTATAACATTTTCCATCTCCATTGCCTTCACACACTTCAGTGGATGCTCACTCCTTTCCTCTTCCCTTATGTTCTGCATTCATGACAACTCATATTGCTGCCAGGTCGAAAAGAATTAGATGAAGAGCTGAAAACCCCCAGTTTTGGCCCTCCAGCTTGCTTGAATAAAGTGATCGCTGGTCATAACCTCCCCACAAGATTTACCTGCACAAAAGTTTTCAAAATGCTTCCACATTAGCTCACTGTTCACCCTTTCAGAATCCATCACAGCTACGCAGACCCCAGCTATCATCCATCATAAAATACTGAAAGGTCAAATTCTGCAGACCGGGCTGGGACTGTAGCCTCAATCACCCGCTTGCTTGACTGTCAAACGAGCCGGGTTACGCACACGCGGAAGGGGCTGTTGAAACAGGGATCTAAGACCATGAGCTCCCCAAGGAAGGCCCTCCACTTACAATCTCAACTTAGACGATGGTTTGTGCAAGCAGGTCTTCTCCAGGAGCACAGGCACCCAGGCACTGTGGTAGCACACATGAATGACTGAATATATTGCAGCTTTGGCTGGGTTAGCACTAGTACTAAAACAGCAAACCCTCCTATTTCGTGCCACTGTTGTTTTTACATGGGTTTCCTGTAGATCTTACACTGGCTGGAAGGGAGTTTAGGACTTTCTGATGATTTTTGCAGGACTGCATCATTAGTTAAGTCTGACAAAAGCAGAAATTTTGGAGAAGTACGTGTAGCTCAGAGAAATTATAGTTCATCATTTTAACAGCGCTGAAAGAATGAGGCTAGTAGCACAAAGAATGAACAACAGCCTGTCTCTAGACTAGAGGATGCTGTTCAATTTGGAAGCCAAAAGCATGCTCTACAGCTATTTTCAGGATAAAACACACTCTGTATTGTACACAATAAATGGGATATCCTTTGTTTTTTCCTCTAATAATCAAGACTTGTAACAGTTTTGGGGACTTAATGTTTTTCTTCACCTCAACCATATTTTACAAATCATGTTTTCCAGCAAACCATTTTCTTTCAATGCCTGTTCAGCCCAGCTAAGTGGGGTCCATGTTCAGAAAAGATCTATGTATGGAATATAATTTGCACCTATAGTCATACAACTGCGTCCCTTCAGATCTCCCAGAAAAAGGTAATAAAAGCCTAATGGCTCTGGTAAAATGCAGCTTGACAGTTCTATTCCAAGCTCCAGTAGCGCAGGTCTCTCCTTCTGGAGGTCAAGACTCACCCAGATGGTCCCTGTTCAATGGCCACTAAAACGTCCCTGAATTTCCACAGGTATCAACCCAAACTTCTTTCATTACACAGAAAAGACACCTTTCAATTGTAACAAAATGGCAACAATTTCCTTCCTAAGCCAACTTTTCCTATTAAATTTCAACTTCTTCTGTCGATATCCTGTTAAGACAGCGCTTGGCTTTTTAATATTTCGCCTGAAGGATATATGCCAACTCGTCCTTGATGTAGAAAATTTTAATTCAAATCAATACATGTACAAGGTCACTTTAAAATTCAATTAATATGAATGAAAAAAACATGCCCCACAGTTCTGTGAGCTGAAAATGGAACAGTTGCAAGTTAAACACTTCTGTAGTTTCTGTTTTGGTCTGTGTAATAACAATGTACTTCTAGCTTCCTTTTAACTAAAATATCCTAAATTCAGACCGTTAAGTTATTCATAAATCCTCTGTTTCCTAAAATGGCAAGCTCCAGAAGAAGGTAGGACAGGCAGCTGATTGAAATCTGCAATATTGTGCAGCTTTTCTGACAAAGATATATAAAATAAAAATCTTCTTGAAATACCCCAGGTTTAAAAATATTTTGTCTATCACCAAGATAACTCTCAAAGAGCAGATGACAGGCACTGTGAGCCAAGAAAGGGGGAGGGGGAACAGGGTATCAGAGAGAACGGCTTAAATAATATCTTGTAAGACTGCTAGAAAAAGTTCGTATTTAACACAGACTCACAGAATGGTTTGGGATGGAAAGGACCTCAAAACCCATCCAGTTCCGACCCCTCTGCCATGGGCAGGGACACCTCCCACTGGACCAGGTTGCTCAAAGCCCCATCCAGCATCAATGAAAATTACTTATGATCAGAAGAGAAGTAAGTACCTCTCCAAATAAGTCAGAATCAAGGTCAAAATTAGTCTAACAAAATGAAAACGATCAAAATTAATTCATCATGCCAGAATTCTGCCTGGAGGAAAGAGTTTGAAATCCCCTCCTTGAATTTTGCCTCCTCAGTGATGTGGATACCACATGAAGAGCCCTTTTATAAACAACTTAAAAAAAAAATCATTAACAAATGTTCTTTCTTCTTATTTATTTACAAGATTTATATTAGGAAAACGTATGCTGACAACACCAAGCACCAACACTTCGCAAAAATTTCCTGAAGCTCCAGATTTCCCCTCAGGATCCCAGGGAATTCGCTGCTGGTTTAAGCTGCAGATGCTCTGCAATGCAGAGCTTGAAGAAGGAAAACATTACTTTTAGCTCACAGAGGTGTCTCCCCGCTTGTATAAAAAGGAGCACAAATTTTTAGGCTCTTTTTAGTCATGTTAAAAAGCAACAAGGCACCAAAGTAATTGAGATGTAACCAAGCTGCATGTATTTCTAGGAAAAGGCCAGACCGGCTCCTGCCGTCCAGCAGCCACAAGCTTGTCCTCCCACTTGTGTCTATCTTACTAATCACTACAATGCCTGGAAATCATATATATACACATATAGATATGGAAAAATAAGGTTTCTAATCAAAAATAAATAAAACCCACCTAGACTTTCAACTAGTTCTTTTTTTTATTGATGTCTCATCTGCAGGTTTGAATGCTGCTCTTTTTTCCGCCCCTCACGCGCTCGTTATTCTTTAATGATGCCTATTTGTAAATAGCAAGATAAGATGCAATTAAGCCATTAGAGTCTAAATAAACAAACACACTAATTAGGTTCTTTACAAGGATTTCTTTTTTTATGTGAGGGCTGGAATTTACCTTTCATTAATCTAATCTAATTGCAATAGTCCATGATAAAAAGTCAACATAAACGAAGGACTTCCACCATCTAAGGGAAGGGTCAAGGATCCTCTCCTGTGGCAATATGAGATACGCTCTGGCACAGACAAACTGGCACAGAATATTGTTCAAAGATTAAAAGACAGATTTTGCCCCTGGCTAGTCACACTGGGGAAAGGGTCACCTTACTCCTGCATTGCTGCGGACGATGAAATGGATCCCAAGTGCTTTTTAAATGCTGGTTCTCAATCTTAAAATACTAATTGTGAAGCCACCACAATCAAAACAGTCCCACTGTGAGCTCAGAAGCGACTCCTCAAGATCCAGCTCACATATAAAAACCTTAAGCATCCCAACAGCTTCACCAGGCTCCAAACCAAGCCTGTGTCTCCAAGAGACTAAACCCCTAAATTAATGTTCATCATACGTGTCTAAAATTAGGAGCCCGAGCCACCAAACATGATCATCAGGTCTAGATCTCCCATCACAAACCTCTACCCAGTGCCTTTTGCACACTGATTTCCTAATGAATCATCCAACTGGTGAGGACGAATGCTTACACTGCTAACCAATTGGAAAAAAAAATGGATTGTTTTTGAAAAAAAACAGCATTAAATGGTTTCTGATTAAGTATGACATCAACAGTGACTTCAAATTGCTTAGCAAATTCCCCTCCCTCCCCAGTTCTTCAAGGTCAGGGTCTCTTGAATAAAAATTAGTTCAGTGGTCTTTCTTCCCGGGCAAAGAATAAATTTCAGAATCCATTTTTCCAACAAAAAATAATAACAATTTTATGTAAACACCAATGAACAAAAAGGAGACACAAGAAATGATTCCATTTCAGTGAACAGATGTCTAGCCTGTTTGCAATTAATGCAGCCTCCTTCCATACAATGCGACTGTTTAAAATGCTTGGAACAAGACTTGAAAGTTGAAATGCAAATGTGCCTGACTTCATGGAGAATAAATAAAATGGTATAAAAACATGCTTCATACTTTTATATGAAAGATCTAGAATAAAAATAGGCAGCAGTATGAAGTTATAAAATTAGTTTGTCATCAAAAATCTGTAAGGTAATATGGAAAGAAGAAATCATCGTTTCTGCCATAAGCAGAAATGTTTATCAGAAACAGTTTTGATTTTTGAAATTAGAAGTTATACATACCATGATTCTTTAGAAACAGCTCAAATTACAGACAACTATTCAATTATCTGTAAAAATATTTACCCAATGTTTCTCACTTCTATAGTGGCGCTTTCCTGTAGCTTTATAAACACGGGGGAGAGAAGAGATTTAAAAGACAAAGTAGTTTCCAGATGAAGAAACTGGAAAATTAGTTTCTACTCCTGACTAGGGCTGGCTCGGTACATGACCCTAAGGAAGTGATGGCTGCCAACTAGAAAAGTGAGGCTAATGGTCACTGTTCTCTAAAACATTTCTGAATTGATTCTACACAGGAATTAAGCCTTTCACACTGAAAAAAAGTATTCTGAATGATAAACAAGGCATGTGAAACAATCATATAACAATCACCTCATGGAGTTAATTTGTTAGAAAAATAGCTTATATCTAGGAATACAGCTGACCATTCAAACCAAGCAGAAATCTAGGTATTTTTCATTAATTAAAAATCAATGAATGTTTTCTTAACTTACAAGATGAGGTTTATCTCGGTACAATTCCTGGCATTCAACCAGCAAAATCTCACAAAAACCTTACGGACCCCGCAGTTCCCGTTGCTGCTGCTGGCAATTAATTTTGCATAACACTGTTATTAAAGCCGATATAATTCTATGTTTAGTCTTTTTTATGCATAGCGCGATTAAAAGATTAATTGAAAAATCACTAGTGAAGATTGGGATTAAACAGCACCTTGAAATGCGATGATAAACTGCTTTTAAAATCAGTCGAGGATTTCACACAGCTCTGGAAGGTTTCAATTATTTATGTATTTGGTCCGTGTAGCATAAATCCAGCCTAATGAGGTACAATTGCTGTGTATAAATCTGAAGGATAAAACCCCTCCGTATTGTCTGGAGGAAACGGTAACCTCAAAGGAGCAGGAGGTAGCAACCTTTCAAGACAGAGCGTTTATGCTCTCAGGAATGGTTTATTTTTCTCCTTGTTGAAAGTTCTCAGCTTGTGTGAAAGCTGCATCGCGGTCAGGGAGAACTTAGCTTAACACAAAGGTATGTGCCAGAAGAACCCGACCAGCCGGTTCACACGGCTGATAATTATTTCTCTTGAAACACCAGCTGAACCTTAGACCGTGCAAGTCCCATCTCTGCCACTAAGGACATAAATTGATCTCTATGCGCACACAAAGTTGCATCATCTGGGGCTGAAATTTCTGCATTGGGGCTTTTTTTTTTTTGTTCTCAAAAAGATTTATTTGGCAAAGTCTCTGGTCATTCTGAAACTTCAGAGAATCTCACAGGCGCTCCCCTTCTCTTTTTACCCCATCTCCTTCCAATCATTTGCACACCTTAAAATACACACGTTGCTTACCAGCGCCTCTNCACAAAGGGTGATTGGGCATTGGAACAGGCTGCCCAGGGAAGTGGTTGAATCACCTTCCCTGGAGGTGTTTAAGGCACGGGTAGATGAGGTCTTGAGGGACATGGGTTAGTGTTTGATAGGAATGGTTGGAATGATCCGGTGGGTCTCTTCCAGCCTGGTGATTCTATGATTCGGGGTAATGGAACAAATATGTTTAAAGATATTTCAATATAACAACTAGAATTCTGTGTCAAAGGCCTTTCTAAGCAACGGCAGGGAAGATATGAACAGTTCAAGGATGGAAATGGTTGACGCTATAGTTAGTTAATTAACTCTGGGCACCCGGTATGGCCGTGAAGTGTTTTTAAATATATTTTTATCCGAATCCTATGGTATCACAGCAAACCGCACTGCTGCAAGGGAGCAACTCTGTATCTAACTTGGGAGAAGCTCAGTGAGAAATCACAAGTACTGGAGAAGCCTCCCTTCTTCTGGGGGAGGTGCTCTTCACACTGCCCATCCTGCAGCACCTTCCACTGAACGACTCGTGGCTGAAAACAGCAAAAGCTTTTGTAGCAGTCAGGGCCAGATGGAAAGTGCCATATTGGCAACATCAACTGAGACAGATGGGAAAGAGGGAAAACCTGCCTAAAAGAAAAAATGATAAACCCATCACACAATCACACACAAAAATACTTTAAAAACAATCATTTTGATCTCTGATCCAAGGAAAATATGCATAGCACTGGTTCAGTACAGGGCTGCGTCTTGTAGCAACAATAATGACCTTGATTTTGACATGAGATTCACTGAGTTACTAATGTTCGTAAAAGGGGTTTCTCTTCCAGTTTTCATTCTTCCATCTCCCTTATTCCTAATCAGTCACATGCAAGATAATTTACCTAATTGTGCCTGAATCTTGAAAAGTGTCATGTTTTCTGACCTCAAAAAGCCATCAGAAGTGGAATACACTTAAACTATGCAAAGAGGGGCTCTAAGAGAATGGAAAGGGTTTCAAAGTAAGGAAGTAAAACCAGACAGAGCAAAATAGTTAAACATGAAATCAGCTTAAGGAGGAATACAAAAGCTTCCCTGACTTATAGCTTCTTAAGACTGTAATGATGAATTCAATTCTTTCCTGGAATATATTGTTCCACTTGGTGAATCCAACAATTGCAGACTAAATGTTTTAATGCCAGTTGTTTATTTTAACCTCTGACTCAGTTAATCTCTTAGAAGATTGGAGAGGTTGAACAAAAGTTAATAATGGGATGTTATAGAGTTGATTAATTAAAACTAAACATAATCACAGAGAAATAGAGAAATTAACAGAAGCCTTGAAAAAAATACAGGCAAAAATCTATCATAACGATAGTTTAAAGTCAACAAACTCTAAAAGCAAAATAAAATCTAAGAAGCGATCCCACCATTAATTCGCATTGAGTCAACAATTTTGTTTCGATAAAATGTCTGATTTTCAGATACAATTTACCATTTGCTTGGAAACAAGAAATACACTCACACGTTCGCTAAAGCCAAGTAAAAGCACAGGTGAGAAAGTGGAAAAAAATAGGAAATGCTAGGAGAAATCTGAGGTGGAAAAATATTTATTTAGTCCTCACCTGTGCATACAGTGTATTTTCTAGTCTTATTAAAACCTGGCAAAAGAGGCGACTTCTGCCTTTCATTCTACAGAAGGAAAATCAGCATCCAAGAGCCATGCTACAGACTCCACTTCCACGTTACTGTCTCTTAGTGAAAGCTTTAGAAACCTTTACTATAAGCCCAACAGCTGCCTCTGAAAATTGATGTGAACAATAGGTTCCTCTGCAATGAAATCTTGCTTGGTCAGGCGGAAATAAGTCGAATGTATTGGACTTGTTTATCTCTAATCCAGCCTTTACTGCTCATTTACTTCAAAGGCAAATTCTTAACTCCATCATACAGCAGAAGTGCACTGACCCAAGAATAATCTGAACAAATTTAAATCACATTGGTTTTCTCCTTTTCTTCCTCTCATCACTCTCTCCCTTCTTAATTGTCATGATTAAGACTCATTTATGGCCAAGACTGCTGTGAATATCTGAGATTGTGCTCATATTTCTACAACCATATCTAACAATAAAAACCAACAGATCTGTCATTTCAAAGCGAAATTCTTCCTATCACTCATTTGCCTAAGAGAAAGAAAGATCCAGCTTTGCTATGGTGAATGAAGAACAGTACAGTTGTGAATAAAAATATCTTTACTAAGTTGTGTTTTCAGAACAGCAATTCAATCCCTGAAGAAGTTAATCTCAAGAGATTGAATGATCCAACTTACCAAAAGCATTGCAGAGGTTCCGTTGGGCCGGGAGAGCTGGAACGACAATTCAGGAAACATCCTGTCAATGCGATTGATCACGTCGTCAACGTACCTACCAAAGAAACCAAAACAGCAGAATTACCACACATGCTCCTTGCCACAGACCTGGATTATTACTCCTTTCGAACAATGTCCACAGGATTTGCCTGAACTAATTTCTCGTCCTCACATTCTTTAAAAATGCATGCAAGCAAGCATAATTTAGAACGTTATTGATACAAGGAAACACACCAAAGCCCTAAATTGTTTTGCAAATTAATTCTCTGCCCTTAAAAACACACACTCACTTAATTTTTAGATGAAATCTTTCAGCTCCAAACTCCTGCCATTGTATTTCTATCCTTTAGCCTCTGGGGGTGGAAGGATACATTATCCAAATTACTTTTCTAAGATAGGCTCTCATAGGTTGTCACCTCTTTACTCTCTCTACGATGAAGTAAACAAATTGAAGTTTTCTCAAAGTCTTCAAACTGTTGATAAGAGGTTTGATTTATCCTGAATCTTTCAAATTTATTTCACGCACTGGTGATCGATTTAAATTGTCTCCATTGGATCCACAACCCATGAGTTTCTCCAGGGTGATCAAACACAAGAGGTAAACACCATCCTTTTCTGCTGGGTAGAATAACAGCCTATGGACGCCGAAGTGAGCTGGCTCATGTTTGTCTTTGTTCCCTAGTATCGTGTCAAGAGCTGACAGCCACGAACAGGGAAAACCTCCTTTCAGAGACTTTGTTTCCCAGGACGCACTGTCCCATCCCACAGGCACGTTCTGCATCCTTCAGTCGTTTCTCTGGACACATTAAAATTCTCAGCATTGGCTTCAGCAGAGTTGATGTGTCAGTCTGCACCACCTGGGTACCTATCCAGCGCCGCTTTTGGTTCTCCTGAAGTTTGCAGCAGGGAGAGGCACCACTGCCTTGTTATCATCTGCATCTACAAACTCTGCAACTTGATCACTGAACCATGAATGAACATATCAATAAAACTGTTTTCATGCTACCCCACATACATGCCGCGAAAAAGAGATTTTGGAAAAATCTGTTGCCCCAGTTACATTAACAGTAAAACTGAAAAAAAAATAATTATTTCTCTTTAAAATCTAATTATTTTCCTGCTTAAATCAAGGCAAAAATTGTTAACCTTTTCAAAATTATTCAGTTCTAATGTTAGTTGCTAAAAATATCCCAAGAAAAATGAGTGCTATGCTCCAGTTATTATTTTGCAAGGGATTAAAAATAATCAGAAAAAAATGAAAATAAAATAAAAAAAAGCTACACTTGCACAGTTGGTAAAGCCAGCCCGCTTTTAGAAGTAACAAAAGAATGGAATTAGTTATGACAATCCCACATAAAAATCTTAATCCGACTTCCAGTTGTGCAGAAAGGTTTCTCCGTTCATTTGAACGACTCATTAACAGCTTGTGCGCTGATAAGCGAAGTCAAAACGTGCATAAGCCAAGAACTTCCTTAGCTCGGGGAAAGAGAAGTGCAAGATGCCGCTTCAGGATGAGTAAACCCCTCACCAACAGCACACACCTAACTGATGCTGAACATTACTGAACCCCATGCTTTCTTTTATACAGCAGAAGAGTTTATACTGGCAAGTTGCATTTGTAAATGCGTTTACTCCAGGTGAAATAAATTCAGCTCTCACTTGTGTGTGGATTGAGATGACTGAGAAACAGGCAAGAAGAGATTCTACGCTTCTTGACTGGTACATGCTTAGCAACATCTCTTATAACAGTTTTCCACACGGTGATGCAAATTATTGCATCATTTAAGTTTTCTAATTTTCCAAGCTCTGGGCAGTAATAAGTTAAAACCTATCAAAATATGAAGTTGCATAAAGCAAGGGCTGCTTACACACTGACACAGGGCATATGCAGTAAGGGAGGAAAATTCAGCTAATTTTCAAACACAAACAACAGTAGGACTTGGGCATTTAATATGCTTAAGTCCTGCAGAAAAGTCCCAGGGGACACGGACATTCATTACTTGAAAGTGTGATCCGAGCTGGTTGGAGGTAACCAATTCTTCGACTCTTTCTTACATCTGATTACTTTTTAAATGTAAAAGTTACCTTGACCGTGTGCCTTAAAACCTGACTCCATGCCGTCACCTTCTACCAGCTGAGCAGTAAAACACAGAACAGGGAATTCACAGAGAACTTGTGAAAAGTCTTCCCTTCAAGTGAAAACACACATACAGCAGAACCAAAATCTTCTAATCTGTATTAACCAGCTCCTGCAAGAACTTTAGGATGAGTTTCTAAGGTGCCCTGGGTTTAGAAGCCTGTTAATTTTGTACCAGGCTTCACAAGTCAGTTGACAATAAAATTAAAACCATGAACTCCAGGAAATCAAATGTTTTACTTTGGCAAGGGCTCAGCAACTCCATCAGGATCATCCAGTCAGCAGCCTTTTCCTTCTCTTCTCAGTCAAGATGTCAAAGAAAATCCACGACCACCATGGTCAAAGAGCACTGACGTACACACATTGTCTTGCCCCTTTGCCTTTTTTTCAAGCAGGCACCAGGGTTTCCTGAGGATTCATGAGAACAGAAGGATTCTTCAAAGACGCATATATAATTACTAAATTAGCCTGACTACACGGTGGCCTCGAATATAAAACGACAAACAACTTAATCTGAGGCAAAATTCTTCTCTAGATATGCCCTTCAGAGAGGACATCTGGTAAAACATCTTGTGACGGGAATGATATGATAAATCAGATGCAGTAAAGTACTGTAAAAGTGTAACTGGTGACGACTTTAGAGGAAGCTGAAGAACATATGATAAAGACAAGATAAAGTACACTCCTGAGGCTGTCTGGAAATAGGGTCAGAGAAGAAGCTGCTGTCTGGAACTTATTTTACAGAACTGAAATACGTTAATTTAGTGCCAAAATAAGCACAGTTACAATTTACACATCTCACTCCAATCAGTTTTAGCCAAAAAATATGATAGTTCCTATTTATGTTACAGAACCTCTTACACAGCCTCAGAGAAGCGTAGCACTTCAGGATGGAGAAGAGTCTAATTTTACTTTGCCAATGAGCATTTCTAACTTTTAACGTACTTGCCACATCTCAGTTTTCTCCTTCCTACAAGAGATGCTGGCTGGAATGCGCATTTACACACCCAGGAGAAACAACGAAAAGCAAATGGAAATAGATTTGTTCGAATATTTATCATACCTAAAGAAAAGAAATTCCATGGAATTCCCAGAATTAAGTATGAGCCGAAATTATATGGTAGGAGCTTCCCCTCTTGCCCTAGAACAGGCATCGTATCACTTACAAGGAGTTAGATGGAGTGTCTAGGCAAACTCCTTCTCCATAGCAACTCTTACACAGAAAGACACGCAAAAAAGTCCGAAGACAGATGGAAAACAACTGCAAAGATCATGCCTAGTAGCCTATACCTTCAATTACAACACAGTATTTACATTCTTTAAAGACTGAACTTCTTGCTCTCAAAAGACAATACATTAACACCTTGTAATTGCGACATCCTGAATGAACCTTACTCCATTCAAAAAGTTTCAAGTAACTTAATACCTGTGTCCTAATCCAGATCCTTATGCACTTTGGCCAGTAAAGAACAGACTCAAATGACTATAGCAATTTTGCTAATATAATTTACTGGTCAGAGGGAGGATTTTAAAATAAGCTTTAATAGCAGATTTGTGCCAACTTCATTCTCCCATTTTTAACTCATCCCTCTCTCCATCATGACAAAGAGTCATAAGTTTTAAGGAGTTCTAAAACCATGTTTTTTGACAGAAAATCTTTATTTAAAAAATGGTAAATAGTACCGTTCAGGGTTCATCAGAACCAGACCCTGCCAGCCGGATCAGCCCTGACATCAGATGCTCTCTAGGGCTGTCAATACTAAAAATCCTTACTCTTATTTTAATGTAGAAGAGTTTTTCTACAAACAGGCTGCCCAGGGAGGTGGTTGATTCACCTTCCCTGGAGGTGTTTAAGGCACGGATAGATGAAGTCCTGAGGGACATGGTTTAGTGTTTGATAGGAATGGCTGGACTAGATGATCTCGACTGGTCTCTTCCAACCTGGTGATTCTATGCTATAATAATACCGCAAAAGCNGTGGGTCTCTTCCAACCTGGTGATTCTATGATTCTATGCTATAATACCGCAAAACGCCAAACACAACAACTTACTTCATTATTTAGCAAAGAATAAAATTAATTTGAAATGTTATATTCCAAGTGAAGCCTTGTTACGAAGATAGAGAAAAATCAACACTCAAATACAGCAGCAGAATTACGCTGTTTTGCCAATAACCATGAAGGATTTATCCTCCAGTCCATACTAGAGGAACAACACCTGGGAGAGAAGATGCTTTTGAAGCTGATTGGAAAATACTGTTTGTAAGGGATTAATGAGTTATGCAAAATGCTAAACAAGAAGTTTCATACTAAAACATCAGGTTGATGAAGCAGAAACAATTCAGGAACCATCTTCACAGATAAATGGTCTCGTAACTTCTCTCTCATTCACACAAAGGCCCCCCAAAGACAGTAATATAGAAAAGTAATTCATAATAAATGCCTTTCAATTCCACACTGGACAGATGGCTCAGCTCTCTAATGTGACCTCTCCTTTTTATTTTTTTCTTTTATCTTTACTGGACTAGATCCAGCGATCCAGCGTTAGTGTGATGTTTAACAGCTTAGACAAGACTCAAATAGCATTTATCCCCCACAGTGTTTAACGTGCACGTCGTTAATTTTTTTCCACTCAATACAACAATTTAAAGATAAGAAATAGAAGTATTAATTATAATTTGTGACATTCTGGGAAAACCATCCACCCATTCCCTCAGAGGCACAGCATTTACTTGCTCGCAGATTAATTTTTTTTTTTTTTGCTTTCAGTTACTGCTTTCACCACAGCATTTTCTCATTTCACATGTCTGATATTTCAGAAGCACGGGCTGGCCCTGCAGACTCTTGCTGGTAGATGTAGTATTCACTAATAAAGGCATGGGTGCAAAAAGCCTACTTGCACTCTAAGACTCATGGAACAGCTATTTCAGCAGATCCAGAGTCAATATATACATTCAAGCTTTCAGCAGTGGCAGGATTTTAAATATTATAGATTTAATAAAGAGACTAAATAGTTTTCAGGCAACCTGATTAGAGAAGTATTATATTTTAAACCATACAAGGTAGTCACAGTTTTAGAGTGATTTATTAATCAATGAATTAAAGTTTTAATTTGATTCAGCTACCTGCTGAGCAAGTCTCTGCAGGTAGCAAATTCAAGTTGATGGAAGGCTTTTCAGAAGCGTCAATTAACAATAGTCATTAAAACAGTGACCCCTGCCAGATTTTGTGAGATGACACTTCCTGCTTGGAGCGGCAGCATGGAGTGTGAAAAGAAATTCAACAGCTCTCACACTGAGAAAGCGCCTTCAAGTCTCATGACTAAATTACAGCTGGCATAATCCGTGACATCCGTACATCAAATCTGGGATGTCTCTGCCTCTTCCCCAAATTCCACGCGTTTTGCTGTTTGGTTTTTTTTAGTGTTACTTCAGGCTTTTGCTCTTTTCTCTGAAGCCCTTGTAAAAATGCTCACACTGCCTTGATTCCTGTATTAAGATCACTCGCTTGTTCTGAGCAACTCCTCCTCCAGTTAAATGCTTCCTTGCCAGGCTGTCTTGTCTTACACAGTTGTTAACATTGTCCTCTTGTCCTTTCTGAACAAACTGTTCCAGTGGTTTCTTCCTCTCTCTTTTCTCAGCCAACTTCAAACTTTCTGTTGGTGGAAGACTCCAGCCAGGCTCCTCCTGGCTCTTTTTGTTTCCTTCTGTTCCTCCCTCATCTGCACACTAACTCACTCTTCTGCTATTCCTGCAAAGCCTCCTTTCCTGCTGTGAAATCTTTATTCATGATACGTTACAAAGGAAAAATGGTACCTTTCTCAAATAACTAAATGACTTTAAGATGAAGGTGGAAGGGGCAAACCTGAGTCTCTCGAGTTACATGCAAGTCCATCAGTCTTGTGGCTACAACATATGATGAGCATGAGGGAGTTCTGGCACTGAAGAGTCTTTGTAATATGAATCCACAGCTGTGGGAAGAATCAAGTCAGAATGTATAGATTGTAAGAAACAAGTTTGCTAAGGTAACTTTGACAAAGGTCCAAGAAATACATTTCCTAAAATCCACGCCTGACTGCCCCTGACCCTGCTGCAACGGAGAAAGATCCAACTCCAGACCTGAAAGGCAGCAGCTTTCAATTTATTCTCGCAAGTTAGTCCGTTTTCAACTTTGCTAGAGATGTTATTTCGGTCATAAAGGAATTGCATCTCATTATTGACTGAATGTAAAAGATTAAGTTATGTGCTTAAATAGTCTAGAAGTGTTTACATATAAACACAGGGTGGTCTGCTTCAAAAGCATATGCACATATAGCAGTACCAAACACTTAACCATCTGCACTTCTCACTCAAAAAAGGCCAAACCTGCTACAGCACTTGAGGATGCATGTGAAGTCATTTGGACAGTTCTCTAGAAGCCAAGACAGAGTGTTTAAGGGTTGGATTGACAAAGACATTTAGAAACTCAAGGCTGTGATTCAACAATTTTCAGTCTTCAGCACCAATAGTGACATAAGGCACTGACACATCCCCTCCCGCAGGCTGCGGTGTGCAGCCCCCTCAGCTGTGCTGGATCACAAAACTGAGCTGGCTTAAAAAAAAATAATAGAAGAATGTATTAGTTTTAAACTAAACGGGTTTAATGATTCATCTCCTTGCATGGCTGCACAATATGTGCCAGCACAACTCCTGCTGGGCCCACCCAACACAGATCANGTGATGTTACAGCTGCATGCAGGCTCGCATGCTGAATGCTCATGAAATGCAAACCTGCCCCTGACTCAGTCTCCAGACATCTGCACATTTCAGTTAAATATGCACACCTCTTTCATGCACTCTGAAAACCCAGTTTGTCAGTGCACAGTTTGTTTTCTAAGACAGAGCAAAAAGACATCTGTTCAAAATGCTGAATTCCAGTGCACCACCTTAAAAAGCATAACTTCAGCAAGGAAAACTTTGAGTTTCAAATAGGGACCTTGAAGTCGAATTCCCACAGATATTTTATTATATTGTTGAAACACCCTTCTTTGTACTTAGTGGAACGTTCTTCAAAATGCCTTTAATTCACAGCAGTAATCAAGACAGGAATATGGATATTAGAACGTGTGAAAGCTGGTTAACAAAACAAGCAGGCATCTACTTTACAGTCATCACCAGGATCTTGTTCGAGCCTGTTACTAGTCTGTGCTTTATGGAAAGCATTAACCCCTTTATACATACCTCAATAGGAACAACAGCCCTCCCTAACTATACACCATCAGTAGTAATGGAATTCCAAAAGCAAAACTTCACAGCACATATGTATTCCTTAAATTTCCACTTCCTCATGAAACCAGGCATTGGTCCACGGTCCAACAATAAATGTCAATGACAGTAATTTTCAGGGGCCTGGATGAAAATCAGAATTAACTTCAGTGTTTATCTACAAAGATGGTGCTTGAATTACACATCATGCGATTTGTGCCCCACCTGTTAGCCTGAATTTGCATGTGCACTCACATTTCCATACAGTAAAGCTAAACCAAAGGTCCTCAGGAGAAATGCAAGCCAAGCTGGCCTACACAGAACACTGCTTGCACAAGCTACATGCAGTTCTCCCCCCATGGGATTTCAGATGGGGTAAGTCCCCAAACATCTGCACCACCTTTAGTTCAGAAGAACTCATCCGAGGCTGCTTGGGTCTCTGCCATCAGGTGAACCCACTGCTCAGCCATGCAGCAAGGGAGAAAGGATTAAGTTGTGACACCCTGATGTTCAGTAAACGCCACGTGGTGCTCTGACAAAGGACTCCAACTAGCGCATGGTTCAGTCCTGCTTCCAGAAAAGATGTGGGGCTGGGCTGGCTTTTAGCCCACCCACCCAGCCAGATTCCCAAACAAAGCACATGGGGTTCCGTGCAGACGGGAATAGTGTGGACTGGCTGCCTGATGGNTATGATGAGCATGAGGGAGTTCTGGCACTGAAGAGTCTTTGTAATATGAATCCACAGCTGTGGGAAGAATCAAGTCAGAATGTATAGATTGTAAGAAACAAGTTTGCTAAGGTAACTTTGAGAAAGGTCCAAGAAATAAATTTCCTAAAATCCACGCCTGACTGACCCTGACCCTGCTGCAACGGAGAAAGATCCAACTCCAGACCTGAAAGGCAGCAGCTTTCAATTTATTCTCGCACGTTAGTCCGTTTTCAACTTTGCTAGAGATGTTATTTCGGTCATAAAGGAATTGCATCTCATTATTGACTGAATGTAAAAGATTAAGTTATGTGCTTAAATAGTCTAGAAGTGTTTACATATAAACACAGGGTGGTCTGCTTCAAAAGCATATGCACATATAGCAGTACCAAACACTTAACCATCTGCACTTCTCACTCAAAAAAGGCCAAACCTGCTACAGCACTTGAGGATGCATGTGAAGTCATTTGGACAGTTCTCTAGAAGCCAAGACAGAGTGTTTAAGGGTTGGATTGACAAAGACATTTAGAAACTCAAGGCTGTGATTCAACAATTTTCAGTCTTCAGCACCAATAGTGACATAAGGCACTGACACATCCCCTCCCGCAGGCTGCGGTGTGCAGCCCCCTCAGCTGTGCTGGATCACAAAACTGAGCTGGCTTAAAAAAAAATAATAGAAGAATGTATTAGTTTTAAACTAAACGGGTTTAATGATTCAGCTCCTTGCATGGCTGCACAGTATGTGCCAGCACAACTCCTGCTGGGACCACACAACACGGGTCAGGAATATTGTACACTGGGGTCATTCTATTCCAAAAATAAAATATTGTTTTACGGGAAAATGTGTTACTTATACTGTATCATGTATACAACAAACACAATTCTGCATTCTGCAGTGCTACTGTGAATCCATTGATAAGAGACGTAGTGCAAACCTGCGAGGAATGTCCTCGAAGGCACGAGCCGACAGTGATGTTACAGCTGCATGCAGGCTCACATGCTGAATGCTCATGAAATGCAAACCTGCCCCTGACTCAGTCTCCAGACATCTGCACATTTCAGTTAAATATGCACACCTCTTTCATGCACTCTGAAAACCCAGTTTGTCAGTGCACAGTTTGTTTTCTAAGACAGAGCAAAAAGACATCTGTTCAAAATGCTGAATTCCAGTGCACCACCTTAAAAAGCATAACTTCAGCAAGGAAAACTTTGAGTTTCAAATAGGGACCTTGAAGTCGAATTCCCACAGATATTTTATTATATTGTTGAAACACCCTTCTTTGTACTTAGTGGAACGTTCTTCAAAATGCCTTTAATTCACAGCAGTAATCAAGACAGGAATATGGATATTAGAACGTGTGAAAGCTGGTTAACAAAACAAGCAGGCATCTACTTTACAGTCATCACCAGGATCTTGTTCGAGCCTGTTACTAGTCTGTGCTTTATGGAAAGCATTAACCCCTTTATACATACCTCAATAGGAACAACAGCCCTCCCTAACTATACACCATCAGTAGTAATGGAATTCCAAAAGCAAAACTTCACAGCACATATGTATTCCTTAAATTTCCACTTCCTCATGAAACCAGGCATTGGTCCACGGTCCAACAATAAATGTCAATGACAGTAATTTTCAGGGGCCTGGATGAAAATCAGAATTAACTTCAGTGTTTATCTACAAAGATGGTGCTTGAATTACACATCATGCGATTTGTGCCCCACCTGTTAGCCTGAATTTGCATGTGCACTCACATTTCCATACAGTAAAGCTAAACCAAAGGTCCTCAGGAGAAATGCAAGCCAAGCTGGCCTACACAGAACACTGCTTGCACAAGCTACATGCAGTTCTCCCCCATGGGATTTCAGAGAGGGTAAGTCCCCAAACATCTACACCACCTTTAGCTCCGAAGAGCTCATCCGAGGTTGCTTGGGTCTCTGCCGTCAGGTGAACCCACTGCTCAGCCATGCAGCAAGGGAGAAAGGATTAAGTTGTGACACCCTGATGTTCAGTAAACTCCACATGGTGCTCTGACAAAGGACTCCAACTAGCGCATGGTTCAGTCCTGCTTCCAGAAAAGACATGGGGCTGGGCTGGCTTTTAGCCCACCCACCCAGCCAGATTCCCAAACAAAGCACATGGGGTTCCGTGCAGACGGGAATAGTGTGGACTGGCTGCCTGATGGGATCCTGATGCTACACACTACTCCACGCTGTCATGCCTGAATTCATCCTTCTAAAGCTAGAGTTCAGTATTTCACAACATGTTATTTTCAGCTCTGCTATTGAAGAATTACTTCAATAGCAAAGTCATCTCACTTACTTTCTTTGTGCTTTATTTCTCCCTCAACAGAGCAGAAATTACAGCACTTACCTCTGATGGAAAGCAACAGATGATGCATGATACCTATTATGTATTCTATACCTATCAAGAGCAGCAAGATTTTACCTCTGGGTGGAGAGATTGATGAATAGGAAACAACCATGTTGTGCACAGTTAGACCTTTTCACACTGTGCTTGACCATATGAAAAGCACTGCTGGAAGGATCCCAGCGATCATTCGTGCCAGGCACGACAAGTCCCAGAACTCAGAGAAAGCAACACAAATTCCAGAGAGTGGGAGGCAGGGAGACATAAGGATATAACCCTCTGGGGAGTGGCTAATATATCAGGAGAGTGGAGTGGACCATTCTGTAAGACACGTTTTGTTGATATCAGTTAAGTTACCAAAGCCCTGCTACGTTCTGCTTTTAACTAATGTGTCCCATTCTGATGACATGCAGGCTGTACCTTGTGGTTTTCAAACATTCTTGAAACTCCCAATGGCGCAGTACTCTGGAAAGCTCTCCCTGGAATCTCTCATCCTTACCATATGTTTCTTTTAACTCCAGCTAAACCCACAAACACTTATTGTCTCTGTTGTGCATCTAGCACAGGCACCAGCGCACGTATCAGAGCTTCAGCCTTCATTACTTAACACATGGGGTATGTTGCACAGTTACTGACTCTACTGTATCTTATGCTTCATGACCTGTTAGAAGTTACTGGGATGAAGATACCCAACTTCCATGCCAAATGGTTTCATTCCTACAGATCCAAGCTAAGATGAGGTGCTATCCCTTACCTTAAGAATCGGCACTGCCCTCTTGCATTTTGCAAGAAGATTTCTAAAGCTTGTAACCATGTTCACATCTAAGCATACTCAGATAACGACAGTGCCTGAAGGAGCAATTAAGCAGAAGAAAAAGCACAACCAGAAAACCCCATCACAGACATAAAGGCATTAAAAAATATGGCTTCAGTCATTTAATCCAAGTCCTCACGGACAGACCTAATTTCTTGCTTTAAAATTATGTTATTATAGAACAAGATGCTGGAATACATAGGACAAGGGATTAAATACTCAAACTTTAGGTCTCACTGATTGACTTCAAGCAGCCACTCAAAAAGAGCACCCACTTCAAGACCTAGTGGTGTATTAAATCCCTAAACTAGGGTGAAAACAGGCAAGTTCTAACAGCACCAGTTCTGAGGGTACTTAGCCTACTTGAAATCGCCTTTAAGGACACTCCAGATCAATTTGTTCTTCTGTAATTAAGAGGGAAGTAAAGGTGAAGAAAACAGAAGAAAAGATTAAATCCTCTTAACAAATGATTGCTTGTACAGCCCAGTGCAACTTATTACACAAACTTTTACCAAATACCCATTTCAATTTCTGTGATCAACTCCTTTCCAAGATTTCTTGAGGGAATTTCATAATTAGTTCTTATTTTTTCACTTCAGGATTACGCTCTGACCAAGTATTTTGATCTGCCTGAAATACTACAGAAATGAAAAAAATCTATCTTAAAACTCAGAGATTTATCAAAAGACTCTTTCAAGGTCATCTTTACATCCCAGGATGAAAAGTGCGCATAGAAAGTACCATTAGGCACTTAAACTCACGAATTTGCCAATACAAACATTTTGGGGCAAGAAGCCCTTCAAAATATTATTTTCTAAAAAAAATAGGGTTTCCTCAATTCTTCCTCCAACACGACAAACTTTTCCTTATCTTGGATTTTTATAGGGCTAATGGAAATTAATTGTGTGGCTTCCACTTAAAGTTAGTGGATTAGACAGGGTTCTTGTTCAGGGTTTCTGCTTTGCCTGTGTTGCTCCAATGCGCAGAACAGGTTGAGCAGAGCTAGAAGCACTTCATAGGGCTTGAGCCTGGACAAAAGCCAAAGCAGTAGCAGGGTAAGCAAACACAGTTCTGTTCAGAATTACCTCCTTCTACCTGCATCTTCTTACATCACCTGCAGAGTTTCCCTAAAGAGTGAAACATAAAGCATCTTTTATGCCAAATGTATCTGAGTACAATAGCCCCTTTCGAACGACTGTGTCCAGTGCTAACAGGGAGAAATGTCCAGCCTATTAAAACACAGTGCAGTTCTGTTTATGTAAGTGTACTCACAGAGAAAAGTGCCTAAGTGAAAAACAAGGAATTAAGATCTCCTTTGGTAAATACAAACATGATTTGCAACACGGTCTAGCTTTGTTCCTAGATATGTCTTCCTAATTCTGAGCATCCACTTCATGAATACTGAGCTGAAAGCTTGTTCCTGAGGGACATGGTTTAGTGTTTGATAGGAACGGTTGGACTTGATGATCCGATGGGTCTCTTCCAACCTGGTGATTCTATGATTCTAAAAGCAAGTTCCTTTAAGAATGTCAAGCTGGCTAGCCAAAGTAAAAAAATGCCATATTGTCAGATAATTTCTAATGGAAAAAAAGGTCTTTGTGCATTAACAGCCCTCAATTAAATGAAAAAGAAAGAAAAGACAGATTGCCCTCTAATGTGAATCAGTGGCATGAAACAATCCAACACCTGATGGGACCGTACACGGTCCCAAGTGAGAACTCTGACTTGGCCAAACAGCATCTCCAAAGTTCTGCTACAGAAGGGACAACAAGAGATTTCTTGCAGCCGCTGACACCACGACCAGCCTGCCCAGCCTTTTCTAATCAGCAGCCAAAGTGTCTCGCCTGCCTGTCAGCGACAGCACCTCTCAGCAGGGAGTGGTTTAGTATTCTAATAAGATGCTCCAATAAAGAGAGGGTCAGCTATGAGCCGCTACCATGAGAAGATTTAATTAGATTCTTACACTGACTACAGACATTCCCTGCACACAGACAAAATGTTAAATATGGAGATGAATGATAGCATATTTTAAGGCAAGGTTACTTCTGTGTTTTGGGGTTTTTTTTGAACTTAGTGTTTGTATTTTTCCTTTTCTTGAGGTGGCTGTTCACATTACACAGCTACACTGGCCAAGCTTCTTGTTTCTTCTGAAAAACAAGTCAATACTTTTTTGACAAAAAACTCTCTAGGCAAATCTTCTGAAGTATTCCACTCAGAGGGCTCTGTATTTTCCTCAGAAAAGGTCTGATGACACCACAAACGAAAAATCACACCCAATTAAAAACCATCAGAGCAAAGGCTACAAAATAGTTTGATATCAGACACATGTACAATATATAGCCATGTATTATTGTAGTACAGTGTTCAAATTAAAAATACACTGCATAAAGAAGAGCTACATTAATACCTATAGTTGCAAACTATCTATATTAGCAGATAGAGCTCTCATTAAGAGTAACCTTATATCAAAGACTTCTCAAAAAGCAACCAGAGGAAAGTTGAAGTTGACCACAAGGGCCAGGGCTATTACAGCTATTTCCATCATTAGGAAACCATTACCTCAAATTCATGCCGCTACTAGGATAGAGGTTCACCTAGTAACATGACAGCAAATCATATGATTAATTAGCTAACATGCAGCCATTGAGAGTCAACCAGTTGAAGCTGATGCCCTACAGAAACAGATTAAATATTACTAAGTGGTATCTATCACCTGATAAGATTGTCCTGCAGTTCTGTTTCCAAGCAGCAGCGTGTTTGCAGGTGTTTCAAGAGAGCTCCCTGTTCACGCTCACTTTGCATTCACTGCTCACTGCACTGACACACCTTTCTGTATTTCACCTCTGCCTAATCATCACGTTATTCTTCACTTTTTGCCTAACTGCAATCATGAAGTTTTCTGTAGATTCAAACCACAAACACACAATAAAATTGCAGTGAACTAAGCGGGCAGGCACATGCTTAATAGCACCTGATGGATTTTTTTTAAATGCGAGATAAACCTCTTAGCCCTTGACTGCATTGTAAAACCACTTTGCAAACAACACAACAGGGCAAACATTGTAACATCTCTGAAAGGGCAGCAGGAAGATGGGAAAGCAGAAAAAGGAAGGCTCAGTGAAAACTAATCAAATGCAGTTACAGTCCCACCCTCAGCTACACTGCGAGCTGTTTGCTGCTGTGACTCTTCTTGCAGCCCACCTCAGTATCCTGAAGAGACTTCTTCAAAAGCTGCAACAGATACATGTGCAAACAAAACACGGGGCTCATTTAGTTTGTTCAAGGGCCTAAAAAACCCCTCAATTCTAAAATACTGGCTTCAATACACCTGCGTGTACATTTCCAAGGCAAGAAGCAGTTTCCATCCTCACGAACTCCACTGCACCAGTGCCAACTGACACATCTGGAGGGGCTCCATGCCCAAACCATGGCTCAACTTTTCTCAGTACACCCTGCTCCTCACACTCGGGAGATGGAAGCGGACTACTTATTTAGGATTGGAACGCAAAGGGAGTCAGCTATTAGGACTGACCTTACATAGGGGAGAGAACATCTTCCTTGAAATTCTCTGAAACAAGTGACCAGAACAAGTTAAAGATAAGGAAATATCCAAAACAACTTGAAATCTAAGGACCATCTAACAATCAGGTTCTCTATACAGCTTGTTTACAGCAGTATTTTAAGATATGTGGAGAACTTCAGCAGGAGGTATTCGGGAGACCAGCAAAATGCAGATCTTTCAGATCCAGTACATATTTCAACTTTAACAAAGCAATTTACAGCAAAAGTAGAGTGTCCACTTATGTAAGAGCTTGCTGGTAGAGGATGATGCTTAAAACCTGATAAAAATTAAGTGACTTAAATACAAACAAGCATAGAAGCAGATGTTTCGACCATGCTACTGTACCAGCAGACAAATGCAGAAGTAGATAGCAGCAGAGAAAGAAGGATATTAACACACTCGGGCCTCAATATCAGAATTTCTACACCCATTGATGACTTAATAGAAAACAGAGGGAAGACAGCAGTTGTGGAACAACAGAAAGAAATTAGTAGCAACTGATAATATTTTAGCTATACTAGCAAAAATTATAATTGATTTTCTGTCTGTGGAGTTAAAGTTGCTACCTTTGCACTGAAAATAAATTTTCATTTTAAAAGCATAATCACACGTTAAAATAGTTCTACCTGGCATTTTCTGTCAACAAGCTAATTTTAAAAGTGGCATGAAAGACCCACCACTGCTCTGTTATGTCGAGGAATTAATTTCGCTTCCTTAGAAACACCAACGATTAGAAAGCGTTAGATTTCCTTCCCGTCTATTATGCTGTAAAATCAAGTTGAAGTAGTAACCTTTTGTCTAAATGAAGGGCAACTTTTAAAGTAGAAAGAATTGTGGAAGCATCAACATAAACTGCTTAAGCCAACTTGTAGAATATTATTTTAAACGCCAAGCGCTCGCTGTAGTGCTCCTTTCAGTTCAGCTGTTTCTCACTGTCTGTTTTTCAAAGATTATGTTCTCTTTTCTTTCCTTAACTTACATTTAAAATTGAACCATGGAAAAGTTAAAAGGTAATAAATGTTTAAACTTAGGTGTGCCTTATAATAAAGGTAAATTACTGTTAGATATGACTATGATTCTTTAAACTATGAATCTGCCATGCAGCTGATTAGCCCCAAATTTAGATCCAGGTTTGATTTGTCTTTCAGTTCTTCACAAAAGGCTCTTTTATAAGATCTGTCTACAAGGCGCGTGCAAATTTGTCATGAGCAAAAGCATCATCTTTGCTGAGCAACTGTCAGAATGCAAAAGCCAAAATGAAAGGCAGTTCTGCATGTAAAATAGAAAGTAGAAAAGTCCAGGATTTGGCTGGAGGGGAGCTCAGTTTTATGATGCTATTTTGGACACAGATATTAAATTCTGGTTTAGGACACATCAAAACATTGTGCTATTTTTTGCCACATCTAGAGCACGTGTGCTTTTGACACCAAGCACTGAATGCAACAATCAGCAAAAGAGCTCAACAATTCAGAGATTCGAGAAGTCTAGGGAGCTTGACACAGACTGACAGGCTCCAGCCAAGCCTGCTGTGTAATTATTTCATGTGTCTGCACTTTGTCTTCCATCACTGAAATGAACACCTAAAGGCAAGAACACAAAGAATACAGAATAAAACATCACCACTCATTTATCAGAACGAACGCTGACAGTGGGTAGTTAGAGATTCCTATTAGCTCTTGCAAGCAGAAATGATGCGGTCATTCATTCTCATGACATGACACACTTGGACTTTGAATTTTGTAAGAAATTAACTGGTCCTGAATAACTGACAATCAAAGACAAAAATCCAGACTTTTCCTCTGTATGAAAGACTGTGTGTTAGAGTTGATGCCTTCTCTTATCCCAGCTCTCTGCAAATATTACTTGAACCAGGCTCAGCACGCCTGCGCAGTTCCCAGATAACACAATTCACACAGTTCACTGGGGAAACCGAGGCACAGAGTAACTCAACAAAAGAGTCTTTTCCTCTGCAATAAATTATTTAGGAATCTGTCTGTCTTGTAAGTGCTTTTAAACATATATGTTATTGAATGAAAAGGTCAAACCTTACGCCACAGCTGTATTTTGTAAGAGCAGGAAACCAAGTTTTATAGGGAATAACACAGCACAGTGAACACACACAGAATGTCATCCTTAATTCCTTTCATTCAAGGTGTCTATGTAAACTTCGCAAAGGTTAAATACGGAATTAACCATTTTACCGTGGTCTCTGTGCCAAACTCTTACTTTCTTTCTCCAAACTGAATTTATAAAACACAATCCTGAAAAACAGAGGAGAAAATTTGAATTTCAATGCAGAAATTGCTGCATGGAGATGCTTCCGGTTGCTAAAATTAGAGGACTTAACACAGGATTCCCCTGGCCATGTCTCAGAAACAATAAAGAGACTACATGCAGCACAGATTAAGTCAGGCAACGTTAACAAGGTTTTCTCTTTCCCCAGTGTTTTACTCCCTGTGTTATCCAAGCAAAAGAAAGAATCAGGGAAATAAACTAATATAAAAAGGCAAATGTACCTATGTCCAACTGGAAATGTGCATTGCATTTAACACACTTGTTTTTGAAGTGACACACACATATGGCTGAGAAGCATCACTGAAAGGACAAAGACAGTGTTAAGGCTTTATTAGGTTAAACCTACACAGCAAAGAGGAAGAGCTCTACAAAATTAAACCATTACAAATGAAAACAAGAGTAGAACAGCAAGTACAAAGAGATGAAAACCAAACCACTTCACTCAGTGAAACTTCTAATGGCTGCACTTTATTTATTTCTTCCACTGGCAGCAAGAAAAATGGGACAAGGGCAATAATTGTACCGAAATACTTCAAATCATTACAAATGAAGGTTATGTTTAGAGGAAAATGCTATGAAGTCATCAACTAGAATTTGCTAGCCAAGCTTTTTTTCATTTAACCCATCCATAGGGTTCCTTGCAAACATATGAATACTCAGAGAATGCCCTAAAGTGAAATTAAAAAGTAATAACAGTTATTTTTAACATGAAGTAAAGGAAGTGGAGCAAAGCAGTTCTCCAACTCTATATCCTTCCTAGCTGGGAAGGGCATTTAGCAAAGCTGCTCGAGGCAGCGCTCCAGCACGGCCCATCCCCATGCACTATGGTCCACGTGGAAGGAACAGCCACTGTTACCCAGGTAAATCCCCATCTGCAGCTCCTTACTTAGGAAAACGTCCCCTTTTTGCAGAGTTACTCACAAAACTACAGGGAACTTCCCAATTGCCTTTATTTTCAGGTACAACTTATATTTCAAGTTGTCCTTACTGGGATGCATCTACAGCTTCCTTCCTAACAGTACAGGTTTCACTTAAAAGCCTTGCGGTCTCCTCTCACAGCACAGCTATTCAGTTTTCCACTCAAATAGCCAAAGGTTACTTGGAATCTTGTAGAGTTACAGCATAAAGTAATTAATAAACACCTTCACAATTCATAATGCTAGATGATTATGTAGTGGTGCCATTCTTGCTATGCCACCAAAACAGAAAGACCTTCCCCCTCTATCTTATTTCGGCTCTGCTCTTCTCCTCATCATCTTTGACAAGGGAATATGCAACTGATGCAGATGGAAACACCTGCTGTAGCGCGTGTCAGAATTTGGCAAGCGGCAGTTTTAATTTATTCCTTTCAGGTTGACTGTCTGCTGCAGCAAAGCAGCCTCAAACCACCCTCTCCCAAACAGTCCAGCTAAAAAAAAAAAACGGGTTAAAGAAATCATATGATAAAATCACAGCTTAATAAAAGCTTTGATATCATTATTAATTTCATACAAATTTCCTCTCTTATCTAGCTTGTTCTTCACTGTCTAATTAGTCCAACCACTGGTAGTGTATGTTCCTTTCTCCCTTTTTTTTTGACACAGAAACAAGCAGTTAAACCAGTATTTGCAGTCTTTAATTACACATTAAAATCTTCANGCCCAGCCATGGAGTGTTCAAGCTAATCTTCAGCAAAAGAGACAGGAATTACGTCAAATCACTGTGCTCAGTCATACAGGGCTGCATACCACACTCGAAACAAACCTATTTGTGGGATTAGTTTGTGGAGTACGGCACAGAAATATCAACAGCAATCAGCTCCAGGCCCCTTCTGGCTACTGTCTTTAAGCGAGACGCATTCATGGAGAGATTCACTACAAGGACATTCAAGTTAAGGCTATCAGTCCATAACAGCTCACAACACACCAGCAAGTGATGCTTTATACACTGTGAAGAAATAATGGAATCTTAATTACAAGCACCCTCCACAGTGGTTGGTCAGGATATGTGGTGAAAAGTGAACAAACCAGATTTTCACTCCACGTTAAAACACACTGTAAAGTTTTACAACACAAGTACTGCACATTTCAGTAATTTCCTAGGGTTAAAGCAGCGTCCAAGATCTTTGCCTTTTGCACTTGCACAGATAGAAATTATTATCTTGTTAATGAATATCATAAGGGACATTTGGCTTTAGTAAAAAAATCTTTTTCTTTGGGCAGTCTGTGTTGATCAATGCCTGCTGGTTTTTGTAATTACTTTGTAAGGAAATACGCAGCTGTAGGGTACTTAATGGAATGAAATAAAATTCAGCACGTAACAACAGCCAAAAAAAAAGCATTGATCTTGTATAGCAAAACGAAGAGTTTTATTACAGACCCCCCCGCTGCGAGATACATCAATGTATTAAGAGATTAGATCAAGATTAAAATTTTTAAGAGAATGGTACCTCTAAAGATGCACAGAACAGCCAAAGTGATGACTCAGCACGGAGTTACCAACCATTCTCTAAAAAAATTTTAATCTGGGGCCCCTACTGATTGGAGATAAATGTCAATGAAAATCCATATTATATTAGCACTGTAAGAGTTTCTCCTCTTTAATACTATTGGAGCGATTAAGTTTATAGTGTAAAAGACGATTGGATTCATGTCGTATTACAAACCCCATATAAAAATTTAGAAGTCAGAGATGCACAAGTGGGCTGTGGTCCCAGCAGCTGTCTGTGGTAGAACTGAGTGCTACTGCCCATTTTTATCACCTACAAACTTTAAGGCAGGTCACATTGTTTCCTCAGATTTCAGATTCTCATTAAATCTGTACTGGTCCACTATTCAAAACCGTCCCTAACTAAAGAAACCGCATACATCCTTGATAAAGGACAGAAAAGGACAATCAGCTGACCTCAAGAACCCCACAGACTGAAAGGGAGAGAAAGGAGGGAAGAAAGAATAAGAAAAATAATCATCTGCCTGCCTTCTGAACCTTTGGCATCTGACCAGGATACAAAACACGTGTATGGTTCCAGACTTAAGACAACAGATAACCAGCAATGAAATCAAAGCTGAGACATAAACCACATTAACAGCATCTGATTTCACAATTTACCTTTTCCACTGAAACTGAAAGTTCAGCTACGTTATCCCCTTCTCTGTTTTTTGGGGCAGGGTTGATAAAGTATCTTTGGCTACAAAGAGTGAGATGACTGATCAGTGTAGTATCCCCGGCAAGTTACTGGATTTGATCTCGTTGCAGTTGTCTAATAAAGCCCCTCGTGAATCAAAACCACACTTTGGATTTTTTTTCCTTCCAGTTAAATTATATTGAGTGCTAAACAGTCAACACCCCATAACTAAGAGAGACGGAGTCCCACTACATTTAATAGCACATTGCTTCTCATCCCTAATATTTAAACAAAAATTTAAAAAGCAAAGAGTGAATTGGTGAAGAATAAAGGAAAGTAGAGTTATTTACCAAGCTGAGGCAGCACAACATAGAAAGTTTAGGATTCTTTCTATTGAGTCGGACACAGTGAAATATTACAGACTTGAATACCTGTGCGCAATCCTGCACGTTTATATCCTCATAAACTCTGAACATGCTAAAATCGGGATAACTGCAATCTCATTGTATGTCAAATACCCCACAATTTACACTACAACAGTTTCACAAAACACCTGCAGGACAATGGTTCAGGCATTCACTGAAAATTATGAGAAAACAGTACAACAATGTGCTCCAAACTGTGCACAAGACGCCTAATACTGGCGTTCAATCTACATGGTACACAACTGCAAAATAATTAAACCCATTTGTGTAAATATCATTGTCTTACAATACAAAGAATTAACTTTTAATCTCTTTTCTTCATATAAAAAAGGGATTAATTTGCAGAGTAAAAGGGTCATGTACTGTAGCAACACGTTCTTTTACAGTTCCTGTTGCGCTGTCTGGCTGAAGTCAAGCTAAAGGAATACTGTGAGAAACTTAAACACGAACAGGGATATTAATTGAGCTCCTAGTACTGAAAGTTATTGGAAACAGATCTCTTCCTTATTAATACAATTCCCCATCATATACAAAAAGATATCTCCATGTTCCAGAATGCAAACAGAGTTTTAATCTTTAATTATATTCTCAACCTCAGCTCTTCTGGAGAGAAGTACAGATGCGGGTCTGAGGATTATTGCTTTATTACATTATCATCTCCATGGTATTTAATGAATATTGATACTTAAGGCAGCTTTGCCAGCAGGGGGAAAGAAGAATTTTGGAACTGCAGAGAGAACTTCTGATGACTTTTCACAAGAAAGAAAATACAGTCACAAGCTTTGCTCCTCTACTCCTGAATACTTCGAAGACGAGGCCCAAATGTCAGAAAACAGCTCCTAACACTGGATTATTGCATTAGCAACACTTGTGTGTTAAATAATCACACTCCCCATAGCCTATGCACCATGTGTCCCACTGAATAAGTATATTAGATCCTTGGTTTCGAAGTATGAAAGTATGAAAGCTGGGGTTTCAGACCTCTGTAGCACAGCAAGGTCAGACTACACAAACAAAATTTAAACATAGAGTCTAAAAAACAAACAAAACCTATGAGCATTTGTTAGCTTAAGCATGCTTTGTCATCACCTTTACAATAATCTGCCTCCTTCTTTCATAATGAAATTCCCTGAGCCTAGGATGCAATTAGATGCTGTTTATAAAACAAAATGATGAAAAAAAAAAATCTCTTTCCTCAAAAAAACCCTTGGCAAAAGGCTCATCCGGATTTTTTCTTAACGTAAAAATGATAATTTACACAAGTTCCAAATAATTTATTCTGGCACATCTGATGCCTGGGTGTACAGCTTATATATATACACACACACACACCTTTCAGTTAACTGTTAAAAATAGCAATGTTTTTTGAATAATACATCACTGACTACTTTAAATGAAATTCTCTCCTCAAGACTTAAATTCTGTGCCCTGAAGAAAGCTCTTGAATAAATACAATAGAATCTTACAGTACTACTTACATGACAGAAACATTAAAAATAGGGCACTAACATTATGAAAGAACAACCCTTGGACTGTGCTGGTACAGAATCAGCTACAATACAGAGTTTGGGGTATCTGTACATTTATTTTCCTAATCCAGATGATGAGATACCTGATGAGCCAATAAATTAATTGTTTAAAGGAGGCCACTCACTGAAGAGCATCTTTTACTAATGTAGCTCCAAAGGATGAGCAAGTATGGATTTCTGTTTAACATATCCTGCTTCTCTTGAAGAATCCGGATGGATTCTGAGCTGTACAGAACAGAGTAAAGGCCTCCTCCATCTCACCAAGAACGAGTGGCAGAAACAACCTGGCCCTCTGGAGTCTCTGCCCAGCACTCTATCCTCGAGTCCTTATTATCTCCAAAAATAAAAACTGTCTTCACAGCTTTTTGTTGCTCATTTATCTGGAACAATATCATGGGCAGCAGTGTCTTTTCCTTTTTTTTAATAAAAGAAAAGTAATTTTGCTGGTCTGCTCCCAGCAACAGAGAACAAATTCACAGAGATTTTTACTCAATCTATTACAATGTTTTCACCATCAGAAAGGGCATACATCACAGCACTAGAGATTTACAAGACAAGCTGAAGAGCCCTAAAACAAAAAAATTGGACTCTCTTTTAGTCAAGCCTGTGTCCACTGAGCCTGTAGTTGTCAAACAAGAATCAGGCTTCTACTTATTTATTGTTTACAGTGTGCTTATTTCCCCAAACCCACAAATGTGACAACAAATGACCCTAAAAGGCACCATAAAGGGCACAAGTCTGTGTACCTTTCGTGGTGAGCAAATTCTTGTTCTGGCGATTTGCTTTCAGGCAGAGAAGAAAGATGATTAATCTGGGAGCTCTGAGAAAGCCCCATGAAACAGAGCTATCAAAATCACCGGGTTTTCAGTTGAGAGCCCTAAAAATTCCCATTAAAACTAACTGACCCTCTTGTGTGTGCCAGTGAATGGAACTGCACACGCTCAACGTCTTGTGCTTCCTCTTTCTCTTCATCCTCCTCACCTCACCGTTACTCACTGCTGCCATTTTTCAGTCACAGACAGCACCGTACCAGCATCTGCTGGGCTCCCAGCAAGATGGTCACTGGCTGAGACTCCTTTGCAGGTTCACTGCTCTCGGCAATTCCAGACTCTTCAGAACACAGCATTGTGGAGCCACCTTCATAATTGCGGAAATTTGCTTTTGAAATGTGGTTCCAAGCAAAATAATACAAGATTAATTAACAGCGTCAACTGCTACATTTCAAGAAGAAAGAAAAAAACCCTAAGGAACCATTATTTCTCATTGTGCTTATTTATTTATTTCAAATCAGAAGCAGAAATCCTGGTTTTCAGAGGGGTTGCATGTATATGCTTTCCTAGTTGCTTGGCAGGAGCTGACAGCTTTCAGCACTTCAGCAAACTCTGCATTGAGATTCTTTAACAGAAGGAAGGAACCAGCAGCCAGATGAGAAGCATGTGAGGGAACGCATCTATTAGCAAGTACAGGGAGATGTCTTGTTAATAGAAGACAGAAGGAGGGACAAAGGAGGGAGAGAAAGCAGCCAGCAGTTAGTCATTTTCTCATACAGATACATTTTGGCTAGAAATGAGATGCATACCAATCTACTATTCCTTTCTGCACTTTCAGAACCCCTAAAACGCAATGCTTAAAAGCAAAATACCAAAAGGTCTTCTTCAAAACTGCTCGGTGCCCTCAGAAGCCCTCAGATAATGAAAACAGTGGGAAAACGAAAATGTTCCCATTACTGGCTGCACAGAACCAATATCTTCCATTTTCAGCCATACCTTTTTGATTCAAAATTGCTGCTTCTGTTTCAGATATCTACTCGTGAGCTTCTTGCTTCCAAACCAGAGCCCATCAAGCGATGGCCTAAGGCTGGCAAGGGACTAATGAGTGGGCCCACCACAAACCACTTTGCCTTAGACAAATCTTTCTCCAGTTGCTTTTGCAAGCATAAGGTAGGAAGAGATGGCTGAGCCTCCAAGACAGGCTGAGAAGGGTTTGGTTTGTTGTTTGCTTTTTTTTTAATTAAAAAAAAGTTATTTAGGAAAAGAAAGGAGAGGAAAAAAAAAAAAAAAGCAGGGGAGAGACTAAGGGCTCCAGTGATGAGTTGACACAGGACAAGAATCAAGTTCTGTATGACCACCCTTATGAGAAGGGTCACCACTTGGATACATGCAGTCTTGTGGAATAAAACTGGAGTCTCATCACAGCAGTAAAGACCAGAGATACAGATTAGCAAGATAATTGCTCAGCTTGCACCACTGCCATTAAGAACATCATGTGCAAGAGCAAAAGTTACCCATGCAGCTTCTTTAAGGAACAGGAACGTAAGTAATGCTCATCAATGCTACCTGTAACTCAAATTAAGAGTAGTTTCATAGAATCATAGAATCACCAAGTTGGAAGAGACCCATCGGATCACCAAGTCCAACCATTCCTATCAAACACTAAACCATGTCCCTCAGCACCTCGTCTACTCGTGCCTTAAACACCTCCGGGGAAGGTGAATCAACCACCTCCCTGGGCAGCCTATTCCAATAATATCTAACTACCAAGATGAGAAAACTGCATAAACATTTTTAGAGGATTCTTCGTTAAAACCATGACCTATGTTACCTTCTGAGCAACAGTGTTTCCTACATTCCCTTGCTGGCTCAAAAGGATTACTGCAGTGTTGCTATTTGCTCCTAAAATGACGTTTTGGCACATAGCCGGCTTTAACTGCTTATGTTTAAGAAAAGCTCTAGATAATATAGTTGCTCTGAACAACATTTAATATACACTTGACTCATAGAACATTGTTATACAGTCCAAAGACTTGTCACTGAACTTAATTTCAATAGCATACATCAAAGCAAAAAAAGACAAAGTAATAGTTACCCCTACCTTGATTAATCAATAAAGCTAAAAAATAATCCCTGAATAGCCATGGGAAAATTAGTTTGCAGCACGCGCTTTCAAGGAGATATGTAGTTTTGCACCAGGATTTTTATTTCCTTTGCATTTTCGAGAGAATAAAGAGAAAGAAAAAAAAAATCACAGCATGATTCATCATTATTTGCATGAAACTACAGCAAGACCAAGATATTAAAGTCTATTTGCCATAGTTGTTTTTTTTAATACTTCTCATAAGCCTGTTTTCATAAGTCTTTTCATAATCTGCTTCTGCCCCGTGTTGGATGCATGATATTGCACTCAACAGGTGTCTGATTTGATTTAATATAACTTATTCTCTTTTTAAGACACACCAAGATAGCAAATAAGGACAAATACAGAAAGGTCAAAGAGAAGCCAGAGAGGAGGGAACTAGGGACAGATAAATGGTCGGCTCAGCATAAACATATTTTCCCTGTGAATAACGCTGGATGCGGTAACAAGATATTGAAACATAATTCAATCACTGGCTAAAGTTTAGTTACCACACTAAAATTTCATTCTATCTGCAAATTCTAGGTAAACACATAATTGAAGGAAAAATCATCTGCAGATAAAAAGACATGAAATACTTTTCAATGTGTATAGTACATACCTTATATCAAGATTTATACAGCTGCTACTGTTGAAATACAGATGTTTCTATCCAAACACAGAAGCTAGATCTTTCTCACTTACTATACATAGTTCCAGTAACTGGAGAAGTCATGACTTTAAAACTCAGCAAAATATTTTAAGACCTCTGAATAAAAACTGTGACAACTGGTATCACAGTGCTCCCATTTATAGATTTCTTCGAGAAGTCCATTTTAACTACTGATAAAACCAATACCCCAGCAAAAGAAGAAAACCACTTAGTCACAAAACACCCCTGCTCTTTCACAGACAGAAGAGAAACAACATCTGGCTTTCAAACGTGTAGGTCTGCCAAGGCAAACCATTCTTCTTCATCTGACACATCAGTAAAACAGAACATTTTATGGATTCCCAAATTAGAAGCCTTTTAAAGTTCATATAAAAAGGGAAGGCACTGTTGACTCACTTTTTTCTCATCTCACATAAGGAAAAATCCTCATAAAACGGCCTTTGATTCCTCCATTGACTTAGGCTCTGGTGACAACAGGATATTTTACTATTCCAACTATGAAGTTTTTAGTAGCACAGCGTTTATACATCAGTGGCTCTTGTTCTGTGCAAAAAAGCAGGAGGCTTCCACAAACTACAAGGATGCTCAGTACAGTGAATAATTGCTTAAACTTCATTTTTTTACATAATAATCATTTTCTTATACGTAACTAAATATTTTAAGCAGTTTATAAATTTATAAGCTTAGTTGCGGGCATCACTGTGGTTTTGGCATCAGTACACAGAGTGCCTGAAGTGTTGATACTCCGTGTCCTCAAACAGTTTCTAAATGTCCTCATAATTGCTTGTCACCTGTAAAAGAGGTTTAGATCCAATGCAAAATTAACATATGGTGAACAGATGGACTTGGAACAGGCGTTTGTCGAGAAAGTCCTCACACCAAAGACTTTTTGGCTTCAGCCTTTTAGGACCTTCAGAAAAGTCCTACTTGAAACTCCAAGTCATACTAATCAGGGGAACATCATTCCTCAATGATAATCACATGTTGCAAAAACTTTTAGGACCTGCTACAAAGAATTCTTGCAAGGCTTCTGTTGTCACAGTGTACACAGTTGTTTCCACAGAGTACCCCACTCACCTGACAAGAAGGATTCTTCTTGTATGAAACAAAAATGCAAGCATAATGCTGCTATTATTATGATTTTAAAGAAATAATCAGTATAAGAGAAAATAAACACCACCCTCCCTCTATGTAAACTCTTCAAAATATTCCATTACTTACTGAGGAGGTAAGACAAGAGTCGTTGGCTGGGCTTTTGGTCTGCGTTTTGCAGATACTCCCATCTGGTTGGCCGAACGTTTCAAAGACTGCTGATTCAAAAGGCCAGATGCTAGCCCGGCATGGTACTGCAACTGGATAATAAAACACACATATATTAAAATACACACCACTGCAGCACTTGATCTATGTCAGACCTCTACTATCTATACCACCTGATTCAAATTACAGCCCATCAGTAAGTTCATGTATGGTATTTCATATATACTGCTTGGAGAGAAGATGATGCGAACAAAAGCGAGATGTGAAACATATTACAAGGAAATCATTCTATAGGGCAAGTAAGATGATGAATCGGTTTTAAGACAAAAGAGGGGAGATTTAGACTAGATCTAAGGAAGAAATTCTTCACTATGAGGGCGATGAGGCACTGTACAGGTTGCCCAGAGAAGCTGCTGATGCCCCATCCCTGGAGGTATTCAAGGACAGGCTGGATGGGGCTTGGAGCAACCTGATCCAGAAGGAGGTGTCCCTGATCATGGCAGAGGGTTGGAACTGGATAATCTCCTAAGGTCACTTCCAACCCGAATAATTCTGTGATTCTATGAATCAAAGAATTCCCCTTAAGTCCAAACTCTCCCCAATCTTGGGCATGATTTAAATGTTAACACTGTTTCTCCTCTCAAGAGATCAAGCATTCTTACTTTTTGGAAGAAGATGTGAGAAACCCTTTTACTAAATAAACCAGCTTTTTTAAAAACAACACTCCTTTTTTTTTTTCCTTAAACATAAACCCACAAAACATTCACAAAGAAGTTTCTACCACTGCAAAGAAAACTCTAGTCTTCAAAATTCCTGCTAGCATGTCTCCACAGCATTGCAACAGATTCACATTCACTAGCTTTCTCCTCTAACCTTTTATTATGCTTCCCAATGAAAGACAAATTTATGAAGGACACAATGTGAATCTGCAAGATTTTGAGTGCATTCCTGCTGCTCAGAGATTTAAGAACAGCTATCGTGCTGTGCCAGTCCTGAAACCAGCTACAAATGCAAGAAGTTACAAAGCTCACCCCTAAATCCCTTGAATGTTCCCATTTCCCCATTTTTTTAAGAGAAAGGGATGGGGGGGAAAAAAAGCTCAAGATTCAGTATCAGACAAATGCAATTCCCCTCATCATTCCAGTCCCCACAGCAATGCATTCAATAAATTGTCTGAAGATTTGTTCTGAATGAGGTGAACTGTTTAACCCATTAACAACTAGAACCCCAAGATCTGCATGTAGGAAATATCACTATTAAGAAATTATGCCTTACAAAGGTTCGGAAAATCAAGTGGTCTTAGAGCTGTTCTACAGGGTACTGACTGAAAATGAGGGAAACAAAGCTCAGCACAGTGATCTACTTGAAAATGGCTATTAAAATGAGTGAAGCTATCTCGTGAACCAATCTGACTCAAATGTCAGTGCTCGGAGCACCAGGATTTTTCACAGGCTCCTGATTTACTTGGCTGCTTTGCCACGTGACACTGGCTGTGGCACAACATGAAGACACATCGCAGTCCTAATGGGAAGAGAACCATGCTCCGTTGGGGCGGGGGGGTTGGATTGCCCCAACAGCTCCACTTAGACCGGGGGATTTTACTCAAATTTGTTTTTCTCCAACAGCTTTCTGAAATGAATAAAATCAATGAGAGCAATGGACAGTACACGTTTGAAAGGCAATGTTTCAAAGTGTCAGGGGCTTAGTTTTCAATCTTCGCTATCACAATTGCAGCGAGTGCAATATGCAGGGAATTAAAGGGACAGACAGCTCTGGCAGAAGACCCCTCTGACTCCAGGGACACACTTTCCCTTCTTTTTCTTGCATCTTTTTATGAGCAGTGCTCCTTCAGCCATTTTGTGCTGCTGACACCATTCACTCATGTTTGCTGCACAGAAAGACAGGCAGGTATGTCAAGTAAATAACACTATTTGGACACTCACTCAAAGACTGAGGTAATCACAGGTGCTAATCATAGATGAATTTTAAATGTAACCTTTTAAAAACATTTCATAACCTCCTGGCTCGCCTGACATTTAGTGGTCAGGCATTAACAAAAAAAGGGAATTAAAAATAAATATATTCTAAAAAACAATTCTGTCCTTGAAGGCAGACTCCCAGTGATGAAGCTATTTTTATTAATTATAAGTATTTCTTTATAATCTACCTTTGCTCCCAGGAATGCAGATCTGACTGTCAAAATCTGTAAGGGCCATTAAATATTTACCAGACCGTCCTTACAATGGGAGAAAAGGTCAAAGTTAATAAAACTGACAGGCAGCTTCTGTCCAGCTTGATTTATACATTATTAAAGTATCACATACTGTCCTGCAAAGAATGCATTCCTTTCACAGGGTGGAGGGGTGTTAACTGAAAAGACTGGGAAATTGTTTCTTAATCGTTTTTTCTGAGGAGCAGAAACAAGATTGGAAATAGTGCCATAGTAGCGCCACGAGCATCAAAAGTACAGCCAGGAGATTCAGTGCTCCTGATGGATAATAAACCTGCCATTCAGTTCCTTTATCCTTAGCAAAATAAACATCTCTCTCATGACAGAAAATCACAGCTAGAAACATACCAATCCCCTCAAATTTTTTTCCTTTCTAACAAGAGAATGCTATTTCCAAACACGTCTTTACCCTGGGAACTCACGTGAAATACGCTGTCAGAAGATATTACGGGTGCTAAAAGGCTCATGGAGGCAAGCTGAGATGAGCTCCTGGCACACAAACCTTCTGAGGGTTAATAAACACAGAGAAAACACATTTAGCTCACAAAGTCTGTGAGCCAGGTAGGGCTTAGGGCTGGAGGGGTGTCAGGGAGAACACTGCATACAGGCAGGTGCCCACAGCTTCTGCTGAACGAGGGAGCACAAAGGCTCATGGTGCTCCATCCGAGCTGGAAAACGAACTGTTTCAGTCAGCGTCTACAGAGGCGTAAGAGACCTGAGACCCAACACAGCCAAGCTGGGCACCTGTGGATGCTTCAGTCAGTGTCTACAGAGGCGTAAGGGACCTGAGACCCAACACAGCCAAGCTGGGCAACCTGTGGATGCTTCAGTCAGCGTCTACAGAGGCGTATAGGACTGCTCTACAGAGTGTGTTATGAAACTTCAAACATGTACACAGTGTTAACTTAAAACTTCGAAAATTAAAGCTCCATCATTCAAATTTGGCTGGGTCTAAAGGTCTTTTGTTTACATAATTCATGGGCTGAACATTTTGCATGTGCTGACTGCTGACCAAACAAGTTCTTGCACTCCACTAACTTACAAGGCCACTTAAAGTTGCAAAAAAATCAGGTTGGATTGGAAGGTGGTGAGAATCAGGAGGTGTAGAGGCGGGGAGATGATAAAAAAGAAAAATCCTATCACTTGGAGCATTTACAACTGGCTGTGTCAACTCACCGATGCACATTAAATTTAGATGCTACTGTTATTTAAAGCTCTTTAAACCCAAAAGGTTTTACTTTAAGGTGAAGTCAGAATGACTTTTGTGATCACATTACCTTGTGATTTTTTTTTTCCACTCTCATGTAAATACTTACAGACTACACACAAAGAGAAAGCCACCTTCTCAGGTATAGGTAACATAAAAAGTTGTTTATATCCATTCCTCCAAGAAATGAAGTTAGACAGAAGTAGCAGACAGACACCTACTCATCATGGAATTCTTGGAGTTCACCCGTGATGCTGATGAGCACATGCACATTTACCTCTTTTTAAGATGCACAGTACTTTGCCCCTCATCATTAAATTATTTCTCCCTTGCAGCTAATGAGGGGTTTGTCCATTCTGATAAAACTCTAGTCATTCTTTTGAAAGGAGCAATGAGCAAGCGAGGAGGACACTCCTACAGTTTCATCTCTGCAGACCAAAGGAGGAAAGAGAGAAACTACATTACCTTAATTGATATTTTTAAGCTTCTCTCGGATAATGAGGCCGGTTCAGAAATTCTCTTCTCTAAACAATGTTTGATCATTTTAGGACAGCTGAATTCTTGACTTGGCCAAAACAGCATCGATAAACCAAAAGAGCAGGATCCAAATTATTTACCCATTGGTTGTCCTCCTGTGGAACTGGGCTGCACAGTTTTCAATTAATAGGGAAGACGGATATTGCGCCTTTGCTCCTTTGCTCTAGTTTACAAATTAATTAGCAGACTCGGTTCTAGTTTTTTCAAGCATTTATGCCCCCCAAACATTTTCCAGTTTACAAGAATATTAAGCAAATATCCCTCCACAATGGGGACAAAGGCTACCCCATGCCAGTCTTTTTTAATTCCCTGTACAAAAGTTACTGCATGTTTTTTTCCTAAACACCCTGATTTGCCTCAACTGTGAAACTAATGAGCTCGCGCTTCTGTAGAAAGCCTCTTGCACGCCACGGCCCTCATTTGCATTGCACTGGGGTGCACAGCACCACTGCTTCACACTGGTCAATAAACCAGGAGATATGGAACATTCTGAGGTCATCCACCAGCACCTGCCATCCTGCCTTTCCCCTAGGTCTCTCCTTCTCCCTCCCAAGGCTAGGGAGTCGAAAAAACAAGTTTAGACATTGTTCCATAAAAAAAGACACAATAGCAGGAAATGTATGGATACATATTCCTCTTTCTTTTAATGTTTTGTCTTCACTACATCTTTTATTCTATTGTCTTTGAATTCCTATTTTTGCTGAGAGCGCTGTTTTAATTAGTGTCAAGTTTAACCTTTAAAGCGTGTTCTTCCCATACTTTTCTTCCGAAAACATTGAAGTTCTGCTGATGAATGACTGTACCAACATTCCTTCACTCCAATACTGCTTGCAAGTCTTTGGCTTTTTACCATGCAGAGATAGCAAATCTGGTGACAGTTTCTTCAAGGAATTGGTCAAAACTTCAGCATCTGCATCCTTGCTGCCAATAAAATTATCTGAGTTGTTCTGAGTCTCTGCAAAAGCCATGATTCCTCCTCCTTCACGTTCATTGGTTGTTTTTTAAAAAGTATTCTATTCTGGAATCCATTTAATAGTTACATCAGCAACAGATTCTTGCCTTTTAGATAATGTTGATACACATGAACACCAACCAGAACCAACAGGCTCAGAGGTTTAAACAGATCTAGTATTAGAAATGGATAAAGTCAGAGTAATCATAGAATGGCTTGGAATCATAACACTACCTTATTTATCTCTTCAGAAGAAGCATAAAATACCATTAGTAAGATGTTTACATATACTTCCAGGTGCTCTGAAGGGTCTGAACTTTTCTGTTTCCTGACAGATAACTGATACTGACAGATACTAGCATTTCATTGGGTATGCAGCTACAACCCAGATGCATAACAGAATCGCAAAAAGCAGAGTACAATTATTATATGGCACTCACAGCTAAATGACAGAATAAAACCATGTGCAGTAACAAACAGTATTTTCAAGTCACCTGGAGCTCAAGGGTTGTAGCTGGTATGGAGGTTGTCTACTAATATGAAAATGGTCTCAGTGTTGCTCTATGACACATTCACAGTTGTGTGTTCATTTAATAGATTTCATTAAAGTCTTAAGACCCAGGAAGTACACTTGATGAACACTTGACAGAAAATCCAAACTCTTTTTGGAGAAAAGTATTATCCCTGCGTAGGACAAATAATCTGGAGCTGGGAAAAGTCATCATTAAAACTCAAGACTGAATAAGGACATAATTAGCATCTTCCCCCAGTGCTGCCATGCTCCCTTCAACAGCCTCCAGAACTCAACTCAAGACGCTGCTCTCATGGAGATATTAATATTTTCTAAAGCCTTCGACTAAATCTTCGGTGTCAGGGGCTCAGGTGGCAGCTGTGTCAGTATGAAGAATAGCCTGCTGCCTCGGTGCCAGGGGATGCTCAGGTGCTTATATAAGAAATCTGACGATACTTTAAAACTGAGTGATAGAAAGAAGACCTGGAATAAGCAACAGAAACTCTTCAAATTGCCTAGCAGCATGTTGTGATTTGCAGTGCTATGGCTGGGCTTTACCAAAAAGGCAAACAAACTACTTTTCAGACAAATAAAGAAAATAAAGAAATTAATGCTCCTCTTCAATGAAATGTCTACGAGGTTCAGCTTATCTGACTTCACCAGCTCCACTGCAGCAACAGGCAAAAGGGGAGAACTTTTCCCCCTCTTCCCTTGCAGCAGCACGAGCTCTTCCTTCTCAGCGAAGTTTCACTCAAAATCTCTAGCTAAAACAGTATGTGTTAATTAAGAACTCTAAATTTTAACTCTGGGATTTTTTTTTTTAATCTTTCAGAAGAGCCATTCATGGCTTAAAGCAGGGACTTTCAGGATTACTTTCTGAAACAGAGCATCAGATTTCAGGAAAATTAGCTCTCTGCATTTAATTAGGGTGTTTTTATGAGAAGCTGGATAATCATATATCTGTGGTCCTTGTCATTTGTATGCAACATAGAGAACTCATCTTACTCCATACTGCTAGAGACAAAAACATATTTTACTCCATCAGTTTGTGCAATGCACTATTGAAAAAAGCAGCGTATGGCCAAACCTTATTTTAAAAGACTCCAGATCCTTAGTGATTTTTGCACATCTCTCCTTTTAGATGACCATGCTGGGCATGGAAAAGCCAACTTTTGAAAAATCAGTTGAAAAGATACTTCAAGTCAAACATCCAAAAACCAGGAAGACATCTATAAATAAGTCTTAGTCGAATGATTTCTTTGGACTCCAAAGAGTTAAGTTATGAATGCTTTGAGGAATGAAAAAAAGAATCTATCAGGTTTGATTGATAAAAGTGTAGCTTTTAACTAAGACTGAAAAAACTGAAGACTGGCAACATTTCTTCCAGAATAATATGCTTCCTCTGCTTTTTTTTCAGCACTATGCACATAAATCAAAGAAATGTTAAGAAGGCCCATACATCACAAGCTGGCACTTCTAAACTATTTACAAAATCTGTAATAGTCAAGAGGATGAAAAATACAGATGTGTGACCAGCAAAGTTGCTGAAAGAAAAGAAGGCAGCTCTGCCATCCCAGCAGGGTTAATTAAGGCTGGAAACAACTCTTGATTGTAGAATTTAAAAATACTAAACCAACACCATCCTAATAATGCAGCGTTACAAAAACCAAACAAGACAATATGTCAGTCAAACTAGAAAAAAGGTGGAATTGAATAACATGCTTGTTCCACAATTAAGCACGTGCTTCTGAAACTAGATAGAGCAAATGCTCCAAGGCAGCTTGAAATATGGTCAAACGCGGAGCTGACCTCTTGTCTGGAAAAAGACAGCCCCAAAAATAGCAGTAACTCCAGTGCCAAGCTGCGTATCCATCAAATCTTCCCACCCTGACATCCAGGCACACAACAGACTTTTACAGATGAGGTTTTCCTCAACAAGTTTTACAAATGAGAATCTCATCTCCTCTTCTGAAAGGAAAGACACGGATTATGGGAGGTTTATCTGTCCATCTGCTGCAGATGTCACATTCTGACTAGGGTGTGCAAAAAGCACAGAGATGTTTTACAACCGAATCCAAAAACTCATTGCAGTCTGAACTAGTGTAAAAGCCATATGCTTTGCAAAAACACCTCTTTTGCTACACCTTTTTTTCACCATAGCACAAAGAGTAACAGTTTGAAAGCTGCTTTAATCTTTATTTCTGAAAATAGATCTCATATTCTTACTCTCATCTGCCACGCTTGGGTAAGTTTACTGATCAGGAATGAGAAAAACAAGGAAAAACTACACCATGCACTGGAAGCTAAAGGAGAGACAGGCCACGGCTAAAAGTTCCCTGCTGTTCACAGGTAAAGCCGCTCAGAGCCCAGGACCAGGACGCTGCACTGAATAGAAGCGTCAAGTAGAGAGGCACATGCAGCAGTCTGGCACTTTTCTATCACTGTTGGAGACCTGCAGCAGGAGTATTTCAGATAAAGCCAGGGGACTTCAGAAATATCTTCGCGGGTAAAGCAAATGGAATACAGTCCATATTACTTCCATGGGAGCTTATAATGATATTGTAATTAACTCAATTACACCACAAGATGAATTGCATTTAAAATGCTCCCAGTCATTCATTACAGCCTTAATTAAAACTCACTTTTGGTGTTGAGCCAGCAAGAAAATGAAACTACTTGCTAACTACCTCTATATAATTATATATGGTATTATCTTTACCATGCCGTTTGTTTCCATGTTCACATTCCAGCGAGCAGTTTAGTCTCTAAAAAAACAGTATCAAAAGGAAAAGTGGACAAGGTGCCACTTCAGAAGCTCCTACATCTGCAACAGCAAAGCAGCTCACTAAGCTCCCCAGTTTATTTCTAGTTCTGCTGCAACAGTTAAGGTCTTCTACAATAGCAGATGCCTTTCCTCCCACACATCAATTAATTTGCAAATGCACTCAGGTTGTAGAAATAATGAAGTGCTGAATGCTTTTCTATTGGCAAGTTTTGCTGTCAGGAGGTGGATGCTGTAGGCGAGGTGCTAAAATGTGCTGCTGCTATATGCAAGCCAAAGGGAAGACATGCCACATGAATCTTGGTCAACAGCTAACAGGGCACGTCAATTATTTTATTTACCCCTTTCTCACTGGAACCAAAAGGAAGAAATCCTCTCTCTCTATTGTATTTATTTAGGTATTTATTACACACCATTTACAATGAGACCTGAGCCTTTAAGCAGACCCAAGAAATATTTCACGTTCAATAAGAAAAGTAGTGCTACGTATGCTAAAAAAGCTACTTTAAAATTGTTAAGGTTATAAACAAAGAATTCAGTAACTAGGAAATGCTTGAATTCATATTGCCTATGCAACATAAATCGATATGCTTATGGCTAAGGATTCAGACTTTGATTACATGCTTCTCTCCAAAGTACCTCAAGTTATGACAGTCTGGAGGATAGCACAGATGAAGAGGCCTTTTTTCAGCACCCATGTTCATGCACAGAATGTTATTTACAATATTCCACACAATGCCCACACTCATCTTCTCAGATGTCTTCTATGGTATTCTCATTCTTTATCTTGCTTCTTTACAAATACAGTTAAATTTACCTTCGGATTTCTTACTCTACTCATGCTGGGTGTTCATCTGTGGAATCTCAGCTTTTTAAGAACACGACATGTTTTTACTACTTACCAGATTTGTAGTAGAGTTCCTGCAGACAATAACTGAGTCAGGTGCTCAGCACATCTTCCAAGCAGCCAGAAAAGGCTTTAACCCAGTGGCAAGGCTGGAATCTCTACACCCACCTCTATCATTTGAAATAAAGGAGTAGTTGGTTGGGGTTCATCATGGCTTTTCAGCTTTACCAGCCACTGATGGGAACAGAAGCACATATTGCTACCTGTTCTCTGGATATTCAAAGTTAAAAACTATGATTCTGAACTTTCAAATTAAATTCTATGCTGTGGAGGACAGCATGTTCTCATGTGCAGACCATTCTAAGTCTTCAATTTATAAAGAAAATAGTTAGTGAGGACATGACAGATCGAAAAACCCCCAAAAGTTACAGCTGGAGTTGATCCTTTCCACAAGCTTCCTAGGAAACCTGAAGTCCATCAAGAACACTTGTGAACATTTAGTCTTGCCCCTCACCTAATTCAAGTTACTTCTGTATTTATACTTTAGCAAATGTAGCTGGAAAAAGCAGAATTTGCATGTGCCCAGCCTTTCAAGTCTTCCAAAGAAGGCAAATCCTGTACTACTCCCCTCCAGATCTTCCAGTGCTTAAATTATAAGTGTTTAAACCATGCACCTCAGTTGCAGTTTGAATTTGTTAAACTTTATTTTCAATTATTAACTTTTCCCATCTTTGTTTGCTATAATGAAGAAGCCTTGTAGTCACTTTTTCCCCTCTCAATAAAGACACTGGTATAAAGTGAGTGAGTCACCCGTTATCTTTGCTTTCATAAGTGAAATAAATTGAACTTGTTTGATCATACAGAAGGAGCACAGGAACCCAAATGCTTTTGATCAGTTCTCATGTCTCTCAACTAGAAAACCCCAATCTAACAGGCACCTAGACAAATGGTAATTAATTACTTCTACAATTAAAATAATGATGAAAACACTTTTCAAGTGTTAATAACTTAAAACGGTATTAGTATAGGTACAAACAGGTAAGGAAATTTGTTGTTAAAAATACATGATCTTCTACTTTGTAAGATATTCAATTTTCAGGCTGACCTTGTCCCTTTTAAATTTTCATAGCATCTTCAGTTACAATTTTCATATGGGGCAGGCAAACCTTCTTATGTTCTATATTAAATGCAAGACACCTTCTTGGCGTGATCTGCAATATTAATAATACAACAGCACCAATTTCAGGGGCAGCAATGTAGCGTTAACACACACGTACCTACATGAATGGAATTTAACCGTGTACATCGTGGAACTCTTTAATACATAACAAAATAAAAATAAAATAAAGCAGGTCTAAGACAGCTCAGACACACTTTGAGATTTCCTCTTCTGGCACACAAACATATGACCTTGTCATGCTTCACAAGGTAACAGCAACATAGCTGATGCAAGAAAACATATGCTTCCCTCTGCTGGACTCAAAATAGGAATAGAGGGGAAAAAGACTGACACTCGGGGCCAAACCTCAGGTTTCTGAAGACCAGACTTGCAGCTGTCACTGCATTGAGCACAAACCCTCCCCTCCCACACAAACCCTACAGCATTCCTATCGCTAACTGCCACGACAGAATTCAAAAATTACTTTTTGGAAATGACAAACACTACATATTCGTTAGTTAGCTAGGAATCTGCACTGATGTTATCAAAAGAGTTTGAAGACTTTGAGGCTGAACCATTTTCAAGTTGCTGTGGGACACAGTTAAACCACAGGAAAACCTAAATGATTAATTTTTATGGATTTCAAAGGAGACTGACACATATCTGACTTTTCATGCACCAGCTGGCTTGCAGGCACTCTTCAATAACCCAATTACCACTTAAATGTCTACATCTAAACCACAGACGTTTCAGCTCCTCATATAAAATTGGACATATCTTATTTCTACACCTTGAATATCACTAAGAAAATCTTACTGGATCAAAAATCAGCACTTTGATACCCCAGTATAAGGCATCAAGTAAACACCAAGCAGCTTACAGAGACACAAAGCCTTCAGCTGGACTTGAGCTGCCTGACACTGTATCTGAAGTATGTAAAGAGAAGAAATGCTTTCCTTGCTGCTCACAATGCATCTAACGTACATGGTCTGCCACCCTTCAAAACCTGCCGTTCCTCTACAGCCACAAAACGCTGTAGCCTATATTCTCACTTATTCTTGCCTTTCTCACCTCAAACACCAAAAGCAACCCCGTCTCCTCTAAGAGTTTTGAGCTGTCTGGAAGCAAGTCTTGTATGGAGCTAAGCTCACTGTGGTACCCAGTGCAGCAGCTCTGATGGGTGCAAAACATCAGGAAACCACCACAAGCAACTAGTTTGGCCTGTGAGTTGAGAATGTAAAAATAGAGTTAAGAAAAAACCCTGCATCTTTTTGGTCTTTAAAGATAGAAAAGGAAATTGTATTAAAAAGCCTGCACAACTGTTACATTGCAATTCAGTTTTGAAACAGACACAAGCTGATAAACCAAGCATGGAATTTCAGCATAAGTAAGTTTTCCAGCATCTCCTTAACTCTTCAGCAGTGCACATAGTTACTTTAAGCAGCCAAAAATGATCTTTCTGTATGAGATCATATCACCAGCAGTATGACAAACTGTGCATTTAAGGAAACTGGGGCTGTGGGGGAGCAAAATACTGCTTTTTGCAAACCGTGATCACTCCTCTAGCTACAAAACCTTTTGTAAATGGGGACACTACTTACCTACCTCTCAAACTTTATTTTATAGAGGCAAAAAATCAGCAACACGAACAACCAACAAGTCATTCAACTATAGGTTTTGCCCGAGGCTTTAGTAAAAATAAAAGGGCAAGGAAAACTTATAAATGGTGCTGAGGAGCTGAAAACTTGCTGCTGGCACACTAAACAAAGGGGAACAACCGAAAGCCAGGGAGCAGTCTGTAATTTATACTACTGAGCCTAATGCTTGGACAGTAAGGAAAACAGATGGCTCTGCAATATGGAGATGGCTCCACGAAAAGCAATCGGCTCAGGGATGCTGCAACAGCAAAGTAGCAATAGTTTGACTGGTTGGTGCAACAGCCACAGCCAATTGAATTGCATCGTTACAGGGTATACAGCGAAAGTAAACAAGAATAAAACAACACAAAACTTCTTTTTACAGTTAGCTTATATTCCTTGATAGAGCACAGCATAGTTTAGGGGGGTTTGGACAGTCCTGCGTAGTTCTATGCAAATAAACGAGGCTAATCCTCCCAGTCTCTTCCTGTCCCGTCCCACTCCCAGTAACTCTGCATCACTCGGAATGGCTGTGAACGTCAGCTATTTAGTTCTACTTTTAGCTCTGCTTTAAATAAAAGTGTGCGGAGTGCAAGCTGCATAATGAAGCCTCAAAGCCATGGAGATGGCACAGACTGCAATTGGGCAGCACCACCAAGCTGGGGGTGGGATGGTGTTTTTCGTCTTTCATTCTAGCAGATGAATTGGATTTGTGCAACAAAGCCAAAATTTGCCAGAGAACTTTCCAGCTACAGGTTGGACGTGACAAGCAGCTGGTTCCAAATGAAGTCCTGTTTCAGACCCTGTTGACAAACTCAGAAGCAACGGACCCACAGTGAATAGGCTCACACGAACACATGACAAAGACGATCTCCTGACAAATGTGTAAGAAGCTCAAACTGTTTTCTTCAAGTATCATGCTTCAAGGCCATCATGACTAAAGCAATAGGCCAGTCATGCAAGGACATTTAATAGCCTAAAACTCTAACCTGCAACTTTTCAGAAAAGCCAAGTCACGATCAACATTTTGACCACAAGAATCTCTTAACAAAAATTTATATATATATATGCTTTCAATGTAATCAAAGCACAGATGAAAACCTAGGTTCAAAGCCCAGCATAAGATTCTTCATCTTTTGTGGCTCTCCTATGATAAAGCAGGTTGTTTAAAAGGCAAGGTCAGTTAACTGTGGAGTTAACCATGCCCTGTACACCATGATGTGATGCTATCCAGCTACAGATGATGCCAACGTATTCTCCATTTTGGCAACAGGACTATTTTAATGTTAAAAAATCCATTCAAGCAGGTGCTTTACTGTAGAATAAGTCTACTATTTTTCTTAAATCAAAACTAACTGACACAATTGCTGATGCTGGTATAAGGTAGATTCTGCATTAAACTGTTTTCACACAAAACAGCAGTCTGCTGGTTAGAATTACCAGACTGAGGAAAGGAGTGATGCCTGTGATTTGAAGAGAAAACAAGAGAAAAAGGCATAGAGGTCACACAACACTAATAATCCTAATGACAAGGGGTTTTTTTACCTTGGAAACTTCCCTCCACACAGAAGCAATCTTTTACAACATGACAGTTGCCTGTAGCCTGGAAACTTTATGAATGTACCACATATTCTTACTTATAACCTCCTTGAAGCCCCTGCAACAACGGGTTTCTAATGTGCTGATCAGAATGACATACGGCTGCATACATTAAAAGAACAATCACATTTCCAGTACCCTACATGCTCAACTGCTGCACTTCAAAAAGTTAATTGTTTCCTTAAGTACTCTCTTAATTAAGACAGACACCATTAAGGCTTAAAAAACCCCCATACATGTAAGCAACATGTAAGAAAACAAAACTCAAATCAGTCAGTCAGGGCACTGACTTCCTCAGCCACTGAGAAAATCACAAAGGATTTGCTGCTACTCTGAGCTGATCATGCAAGCTTCTAAAAAGTTTGCCTAGTCCATTATTTATTTAAAAAATTACTCCCTCCCTCCCTACCGTAAGTGTCGGGTACATGAAACATTAGTTTCCTAGACTTCACACTGTGGCTGACAAAGCAAAATGCACACTGAAGTTAGAAGGCCATCAGAGCAAGAATGCTGGAAAAGGCCACCTTAAATAAATGCACAATAAACCTCAGGCCTTTCAAGCAGAGCCTTAAGCACTGCTGTTATGTCAGTGTCTATTTTAAAAGCAGGTCATGGATGCTCACAGAAAAGCCACAGACCCTTGATTTCCATACATCTGGGAATTACTACATTTTGCAAGTTAGCACATATGAAAATGCACTAAGGACAGTGCTCTAAGTTAAATTAAACTCTGGGAGTTCTACTACAAATAACCTTTGTAAAACAGTTAATATTCCCTACAATGGATTTTTGGAGAATGTGACCCTTGGAGAGTCATCCTGCCGTGTACTGTTAACGCAACAAAACCCTTACTCTAGCATGACCATCATCAAACATGTGTTTACTCAGCACATAACACCATAAAGTTACTTTGAAATCTGTTTGAAGATTAGCTAAAAGCACTTGCAATGCAGTATTCTCAGATTCAGGAACAGTTCCCATGCCATTAGCCTACTCCATTTTATGCACCTCCTCTTCTGTTGCTGTCCTGCTGTGCAGATCTTCCATAGAGCAAGCTTACCAGAAGAGAGCAAAATTTAACGAAGAGCAAAGTCCTATCAAATTAATATAGCAATAACATGGTTCACAAGGCAAAAAATCTTGAGGAATAATGTGTTTTGGTTTATCAACCTGAGGTAAATCTTCTTCCACCCCCCCCATCAATTCCTGTTTCATTTCAGGACTCCTTTTGCTTTCCTGCAGGTAAAACTAATTGTACCTGAGCAGGTGGATGTTGCATGTCCTCACTTCTTCAAGCTCATGCAGCTATAGAGAAGCACTTGTCTCACTTGGGTTGTTGCAAGAAATTAACCAGAAATTTATTCACCTCTGTATACAAATACACTTGCCCATTACATGCAAACATGACTCTGAAACACCATATTTACAAAACAAAACATGCTAAAGCTGCTTGGTCTCTATGGACAGCCGTGCAATATCAAGCTGCTACATAAATCACTACTACTGAGATATTCTTTTGATTCCCCACAATCAAAAGTCTCCACCCATGTAGAGCATTACACTGTCTCTCTCTTCTGTCCATGCTGCGCTTTGAACGGACACTATCATTCCTTGGATGTGTCACCTCTAACAGCTGAACAGATGAGCCAACAAGACAACTGGACTGCAGCTTTCCTCACAGTCTCTCCCGGGAAGAGAGATTAATTTCTTCCACTTGGGTAGAGTACAGTGGACTCCTTTGTTCTGCTTCAGCTCTGCCAAAGGGAAAGAACTGGGCTGGAAGGAAGTACAACTAACTAGCATCCTCATTGACAGGAGAAAGCAAGCACATTGACTTGTGCCCTTTATGTATTGATGCTTTAGCTGAGTAAATTAAGATGTACAGGGGAAAAGCAAAGAGCATTAGAAGCAGGTATATGACCCAGAAAAGCACAGTAGCAATTTTATATCTTCTTCAATCTTCCTGAAATGTGATTATAGTTGACCTTTAAATCTAGTAGATCAACGAATCAATTCTGCCGGAACAACCCTGTACGTGTGATCTAAGAGCATACCCACACTTAAGCTCCCAATGGCTGCCTTGGCGAAGTCATTTTATTTTGCTGTAAAAGTTACTAAGATTTGTCTCCATTGATTTTACTTGCAAGAAAAACACAACATCAGAACTGCAGCATCAGCAGACACTAAAGGTCTCAGCTTCTTGCAGGATGAATGCAATATCAATAGTTATTAGGATGTATTCATACAAGGTACACAAGAGGGATGGAAAGAAGATGCTAGTAATCTCACTTAATCCTAGTGCAGCCCCAAGTCAGGCTCTTCAGGCTGTGGGAAAAAAATATGCAAGGAAAAAGATAAACACTCTACACTATTTGCCAAGCAAAACGCTGAATTTGGAACTGCAAACATCTTTAACAGTTCTTTAAGTAGCAAAGCTTTCGTGTCATGTTAAGATGTTAGTTCTATTTCAGCTGATAAATTGTGCTTTAACAAAATAACCCCAAAGAGGCTTCTGGATGGTGTTTGTCCTTAGCGGGCTCAGAACTGAGACCAGCACCCACCAGTGATCCTGCTCTGTACAGCTGTCTCTTGGATTTCTCAGAGTAATTACTCCATAGCACAATTGTATAGAGGGGGAAAGAGACACACCATAACACAGCAATGTGGGAAACCTCACCCAGCAAGCTAAGGACAGTAGAAAGAAGAGGGAGTACAACTCCAGAGTCCCTCCAGTTCCACTATAAATCTGACAACGCTTCCACTCCTGAAACCTTCACCTTCCTCTGCAGAAACATTTTGACCTGTCCACACGCAGTGCTGTCACACACTTGTGTTCACACAGTCAACCACACAGCAAGTTCTTCAATGCAGAAAGTCATTAACTCCATATTACCTGCTACAGCGTCCAAAAGAACCTGAAAATTAGAAATGAAAGCTTGTGCTTTATGAGGCACAAGAGAGCTTACAGACTTGATCAGCTCTGTGATCTATGAAATTTCTACAAACACTTTTGGAAGAGGCACCAAACAGTGCAGCCAACCCCCTCCCAAAAAAAGATGGCACTGAGCAAACTGAAAATGCTACACTGAAAATTCTGAAAATACAAGATTAGACTCTAGAGTAAAACTGAACCATAAGGCGAGCCAGAGAACTTGTGAAGCCCGAGTGCAGAGACAACTGCAGAGAACACTCTAAATAGAACCTAACTGAAACCATATGGGTAGGGCAGGGAACGTCGGAATAAAAATCTAACTAATGGTAAAACACACAGGGATGTTTTTTCTTAAAGCCATGTAGGAAGAGAAACATGTATCAAGCCTCATTGAGAGATAACCTCAGGGGGAGGAGGCAGCTATTTTTCTTTTAACTGCAGCTTACTTGGTACAACTGACATTTTCTCTGAATGAAGGATTCTTTTAACATAGAGAAAAGCCAACTTCTGAAATGAGATAGAGCCCAGTAACACTGCAGTAGTTGAGAATGTCATGATTTCCATCAAAAAAAACCCGTTTTGCAGAGATTAGGAACAGCTGTTTCAAACTGAATTAGACTAAAATTGGAAACAAGCTGTCAAGACCCCAAAAATATATATATTATATACATAAAATAATATATTTGATTCAGCTGTTTTATCATGGTGAGAGAAATAAAGTAACATTCTGAGATTCCAGACGTTGTCACAAAGACTTTCTCACTTTTAACACTCTTTATGTAGATTTATTCCTTTGAGCATTTGGAATAGGAAAAATGTCAAACAGCTCATATCACAGATTCCTGAATATTTTCAAACCATGGGTAGCTTAAAACAGTTTAAAGACACCTGAAGACTCTTTCAGTTCTAGTCTATATTCTCTGCACCTTCTGTAGCAGTAACAGGATACTGTTACAAGGAAAATGTACTCAATTGCTGTTGACATGGAAAGATTAAAATAATTCACTTTAACTCACCCCTCGTGAGTAACAGTACATGCAGACAGCTCCTTTTTGTGCATGCCTGCAGATCCTGGGAGGCTTTTAGTGGGTATTTTCAATATTGATTTCCACAGGAACTGTAGTTTCATATAATGAGAAGTAAATGCATCTATTTTGGAATGCACTGTATAATGTCACATCTAGATAACAATTCCTTTGTGTCTAATGGCCCATGTAGCATACAGAGCACCTCTTGTACTGTGCCACTGTCAGTTACAGAAGCTCAGGGAATCCAAATACAACCACCAAATTCATCAAGACTGGTGCTCGTTTGAATAGAACTATTTGTTCCAAAGAGCAACTCTGAACATCAAAGGTCCCTGTGATTTTATTCCACGCTGCAAGATGTAACCATTGCACTCCGCTTTCCAACCAAATTCAAAGTAATCTTGAAAATACCCTTAACATTTCAACATGCCCGTTACTTCTCATAATAATGATAGACACTAATTTTCCCCAATGAGTGAATTAGCTATTCCTGTCAGCTTCTCAGTATATTTCCTATTGAAGAGGAGGAATCTGGGAACAAACCGATTCATGAGCATATAAAAATATGCATACCCCAAACCCCACGTTTTTAACCCACTAAGACACCAAACAAGGGCGCAACTGCAGTCTTGCTCCATTTCAGCTTTTGGACTGCTCATATGGTCTGGTTCGAGGTATTAAACCAGAGTACTTAAGCGCTCAAAAACTCAGTAGAGCACCACAGCGTGATCGAACACTTCATACTGCTCAGGGTACATAAACATTTGATCTCTCTGTGAAAAGATCAAAAAAGTTAAAGGGCAGCACCTGCTAGCATCAATCAGCTTTCATTAAATCTTTTAGTAATTCAGAGGACATTTCTTTGTAGGATACTGTAACTGAACAACAGTGGCTACAAGATTTTGCTCATGGTTTGTTTGTTTTTTTGTTTCAAGTGGAAACTTTATATCCAGGCATTTAAAATTAGATGAAATGAATGGCTGNAGAGAGAAATAAAGTAACATTCTGAGATTCCAGACGTTGTCACAAAGACTTTCTCACTTTTAACACTCTTTATGTAGATTTATTCCTTTGAGCATTTGGAATAGGAAAAATGTCAAACAGCTCATATCACAGATTCCTGAATATTTTCAAACCATGGGTAGCTTAAAACAGTTTAAAGACACCTGAAGACTCTTTCAGTTCTAGTCTATATTCTCTGCACCTTCTGTAGCAGTAACAGGATACTGTTACAAGGAAAATGTACTCAATTGCTGTTGACATGGAAAGATTAAAATAATTCACTTTAACTCACCCCTCGTGAGTAACAGTACATGCAGACAGCTCCTTTTTGTGCATGCCTGCAGATCCTGGGAGGCTTTTAGTGGGTATTTTCAATATTGATTTCCACAGGAACTGTAGTTTCATATAATGAGAAGTAAATGCATCTATTTTGGAATGCACTGTATAATGTCACATCTAGATAACAATTCCTTTGTGTCTAATGGCCCATGCAGCATACAGAGCACCTCTTGTACTGTGCCACTGTCAGTTACAGAAGCTCAGGGAATCCAAATACAACCACCAAATTCATCAAGACTGGTGCTCGTTTGAATAGAACTATTTGTTCCAAAGAGCAACTCTGAACATCAAAGGTCCCTGTGATTTTATTCCACGCTGCAAGATGTAACCATTGCACTCCGCTTTCCAACCAAATTCAAAGTAATCTTGAAAATACCCTTAACATTTCAACATGCCCGTTACTTCTCATAATAATGATAGACACTAATTTTCCCCAATGAGTGAATTAGCTATTCCTGTCAGCTTCTCAGTATATTTCCTATTGAAGAGGAGGAATCTGGGAACAAACCGATTCATGAGCATATAAAAATATGCATGCCCCAAACCCCACATTTTAACCCCCTAAGACACCAAACAAGGGCGCAACTGCAGTCTTGCTCCATTTCAGCTTTTGGACTGCTCATATGGTCTGGCTTGAGGTATTAAACCAGAGTACTTGAGTGCTCAAAAACTCGGTAGAGCACCACAGCGTGATCGAACACTTCATACTGCTCAGGGTACATAAACATTTGATCTCTCTGTGAAAAGATCAAAAATGTTAAAGGGCAGCACCTGCTAGCATCAATCAGCTTTCATTAAATCTTTTAGTAATTCAGAGGACATTTCTTTGTAGGATACTGTAACTGAACAAACAACAGTGGCTACAAGATTTTGCTCATGGTTTTTCCTTTTTTTTATTTGTTTCAAGTGGAAACTTTACATCCAGGCATTTAAAATTAGATAAAATGAATGGCTATACATGTTTGGGCTAATCTTGTATTGGCAGAGAAAGTGATAACATGTACTGATTAAGTCATCGTTATCTCCAGAATCTCAGGATTTTACAGCTCTAATCAATTTAAATGCTAGCTCTCACCAAGAAGGATGTACCAACAACAAATGGAGTTCAGAGTTAAGCAGCTCGGACTGCAATGTTCATATTCTTGTCTCTATACTCCTACTGGCCCTCAAACTTGCCTGACTACGGCACTACTCAAACTTCTAGGACAGCCAAGATATATTTCTGCAACTACAGGACAACACTGACAGTCAGCCATGAAGTTATACAGGCTACAGTTCTTATCACCACGTTTAGAATACTGTTTTTCCACACTTCTACTCCCAGCTGACCCAAGACAAAAGAGCATAATTACAGCAAGCAGGGGTGAAGTACAAACTCCAAGCCCATTTCTCAAGAGGCAGCATTTTACATCAGAAGCAGTCTTGGTTTTCTGCAGAAGAGTCATTCATCAGAGCTCCTGCAGAAAGCAGGACACCAAATTCAAGTATCCTGAAATGCTGGGTCAGATACTCAGCCAGACCTGAAACAAAGTTCACCTCTAAATCCAAACAATTTTCTCCAGAAAAAGGTAAAATAACCACACTTACTGTAAAGTGTGGGCTTCCTTAATGGCTTGCTTAATGTTATTAGTGAAATCCTACAGCGCTGGGGAGAACAGGCAGCCTGCTCCAAATAATAAAATAAAATTTTGGTTAATGAACAGGGATATTTGGGANTGCATCTATTTTGGAATGCACTGTATAATGTCACATCTAGATAACAATTCCTTTGTGTCTAATGGCCCATGTAGCATACAGAGCACCTCTTGTACTGTGCCACTGTCAGTTACAGAAGCTCAGGGAATCCAAATACAACCACCAAATTCATCAAGACTGGTGCTCGTTTGAATAGAACTATTTGTTCCAAAGAGCAACTCTGAACATCAAAGGTCCCTGTGATTTTATTCCACGCTGCAAGATGTAACCATTGCACTCCGCTTTCCAACCAAATTCAAAGTAATCTTGAAAATACCCTTAACATTTCAACATGCCCATTACTTCTCATAATAATGATAGACACTAATTTTCCCCAATGAGTGAATTAGCTATTCCTGTCAGCTTCTCAGTATATTTCCTATTGAAGAGGAGGAATCTGGGAACAAACCGATTCATGAGCATATAAAAATATGCATACCCCAAACCCCACGTTTTTAACCCACTAAGACACCAAACAAGGGCACAACTGCAGTCTTGCTCCATTTCAGCTTTTGGACTGCTCATATGGTCTGGCTTGAGGTATTAAACCAGAGTACTTGAGTGCTCAAAAACTCGGTAGAGCACCACAGCGTGATCGAACACTTCATACTGCTCAGGGTACATAAACATTTGATCTCTCTGTGAAAAGATCAAAAAAGTTAAAGGGCAGCACCTGCTAGCATCAATCAGCTTTCATTAAATCTTTTAGTAATTCAGAGGACATTTCTTTGTAGGATACTGTAACTGAACAAACAACAGTGGCTACAAGATTTTGCTCATGGTTTTTCCTTTTTTTTATTTGTTTCAAGTGGAAACTTTACATCCAGGCATTTAAAATTAGATAAAATGAATGGCTATACATGTTTGGGCTAATCTTGTATTGGCAGAGAAAGTGATAACATGTACTGATTAAGTCATCGTTATCTCCAGAATCTCAGGATTTTACAGCTCTAATCAATTTAAATGCTAGCTCTCACCAAGAAGGATGTACCAACAACAAATGGAGTTCAGAGTTAAGCAGCTCGGACTGCAATGTTCATATTCTTGTCTCTATACTCCTACTGGCCCTCAAACTTGCCTGACTACGGCACTACTCAAACTTCTAGGACAGCCAAGATATATTTCTGCAACTACAGGACAACACTGACAGTCAGCCATGAAGTTATACAGGCTACAGTTCTTATCACCACGTTTAGAATACTGTTTTTCCACACTTCTACTCCCAGCTGACCCAAGACAAAAGAGCATAATTACAGCAAGCAGGGGTGAAGTACAAACTCCAAGCCCATTTCTCAAGAGGCAGCATTTTACATCAGAAGCAGTCTTGGTTTTCTGCAGAAGAGTCATTCATCAGAGCTCCTGCAGAAAGCAGGACACCAAATTCAAGTATCCTGAAATGCTGGGTCAGATACTCAGCCAGACCTAAAACAAAGTTCACCTCTAAATCCAAACAATTTTCTCCAGAAAAAGGTAAAATAACCACACTTACTGTAAAGTGTGGGCTTCCTTAATGGCTTGCTTAATGTTATTAGTGAAATCCTACAGCGCTGGGGAGAACAGGCAGCCTGCTCCAAATAATAAAATAAAATTTTGGTTAATGAACAGGGATATTTGGGAAAGAGCAAATTTGCTCTAAAGGGTCACTTGAGACCAACTGCACATTTTTTTCACTACACCTCTATCTACTTTCAAAGCAAAAATCAGTGACAGATGTGGACACAAATGGTACTGATGTCATGGTCAGACATTTCTTATTCACATTCTTCAATTGCCANGCTTAATGTTATTAGTGAAATCCTACAGCGCTGGGGAGAACAGGCAGCCTGCTCCAAATAATAAAATAAAATTTTGGTTAATGAACAGGGATATTTGGGAAAGAGCAAATTTGCTCTAAAGGGTCACTTGAGACCAACTGCACATTTTTTTCACTACACCTCTATCTACTTTCAAAGCAAAAATCAGTGACAGATGTGGACACAAATGGTACTGATGTCATGGTCAGACATTTCTTATTCACATTCTTCAATTGCCACAGCCTCAGAGCCACAAAGCGCCACAACTTCTGCAGGGCAGCATTATTCTTTCCTCCCAGGAAAACACAAACCAAGGCGTATTGATCCCAAGAGGCAAGAGATTCAGGAGTCACTACAGACCTTCCAGGCTGCACCCATTCACCACCAGCAGCTCAGCATTAACTACTGCTGAATATAAAACCACTGCCACGCTTTTGCTAAAAGCACATTTCCATGAAGCAGTCGCCCAGTGGTCTGAACCGGGCTTTGATTGCACACAACTTCTTACACAGATTATTTTCCATTTTATTAGCTTTTAGGTGATTTCCGTGTTTTGTAGCCCAGTTATCAATAGTATCTGGTTAAGGTACAATGGGGAAGAATTGAATATTGCTTATATGCAGTTCTAACAATTAAATCACTCTGAACTCTATGAGCAGGCCAACATTAGTAATTCCTAAAGAGAATTCCAAGAAAGATTAGAAAGATAAGCACACTACTGTATTAAAAATAACAAATAACAGCCACACAAAAAGACCAGACAACAACAGCAGAGAGCAGCAGGGTGACATCATTAAATTTTCCGTTTTATTTGATTTCCTCTAGGAGCTATAAAAAAAAAAATCTTTTCCATATAAAGAATACCAATGGGATGTTTATCAGTTATTTTATATTAGTGTTCATTTTCCTTGAATGCCCTTCATATGAAGGTCCCCAAACGCTTTACAACATATTTAATTTGCCTCAAACAAAGTGAAATACAACTCCGAGTTTCTAAAAACATCCTCTGTGCTTTCATGGTGGACACCATCAATGAGAAGGTAACTCAGGCTTTCATCACCGGCAGCAAGTCAGTCTGAGCCACCAAGAGCGGAGATAGCAGACAAACGTGAAATACAAAGGAGTTCTGGGTCTGAGGGGTTCTTACAATGCTTCCCTTGTTCCGCAGTCTCACATATTCTTCAATTAATCCCTAGACAACATGGATTTCCAATTATACTTTGCTGGATTTCTCAATGTTTCAAAGTAAAGCCTTTTCTTCTGATCTAATGGTTGTACCTCGACTCATTCATCTCCGTGCTGCTTCCTGTGCCTGTGCCCGGGTTATTTTGATTCAAAGTCTGTTATTAATACAAAGCAATGCAGTTTTAACCAATTTGGTTGATGGCCGCATTATGCAGCTTAGAAGGGGAAAGGGAAAGTGATCACTAACTACAAACTACATAATCCAGCTATCCAACATGAACTATATGAAGAGTTCTTGCAGAGGAAAAAGGAATTAAGGGAGGAAGAACCAGGAGCGAGCAGGTTAAAACAAAACATCAATCATTTCCATCCTGAAATAGGCCAACTGCTAGAACACTAATACTTATCCAAGGAACAAGGGAAAAAAGCTACTCATTAGCAAATAAAGGTGTTGCAAAGCATTAAATAATTCCCTCCAGCTGACAAGGGGGCTGTGATTTATAATACCAGGTATTGATATATCACTTCCTATAATTAGGAAAAGTGAGACTGGTACTGCATACAGCATTATTTTAATCAGAGCCTTGAAAAATACTGTTGAGTAACAATAAACACCAGGCACAACAATAGAAAACCACCACGCCAGCCTCTCTGGCTGCTTCAGTCTGAAACCAAGTATTGTAACAAAATCCAGTCAGAAAGGCAAATTGTGTTTGGACATAAATAACCTTATCTCACAATAGCAACCTAGCGTGAATTATGGCTATAATAATTCTGGGAAAATCACAGATATAAAACATTCAAACCACATAACAAACAAGCCAGAATAAAAAGGTTATTATTTCTTGTATCTTTAAGCAGCAAGATGCTCATCATCACTCTTCCCTTCCTGAAGTAGCAAACTAACCTCAGTCTACTAAAACATCAAAGAAATTCAACTAACCTCCTTACTGGCAGAAGGCACCGTACGTGGCAAATTCTCACGTGCCATAGCACCTTTCTGGTAGTGCAATGGAAAAAAAAAATCAGTAATATTCATGTATTTTTGTTCCAATTAGGTGTCAAACTCACTTTTACAGTTATGCAGGGTAACAATTTAAAGTTAAGATAGCCCTGGGTTGGACTTTGGTTCAAGATCAGCTTAGGAATCACAGGCAAAGAAACACAAGAATCCAAGACTTCAAGATTCCAGAGACATCAAGTGGAGGAAGGAAGATCCATCCTCCAGAGAGAAAGACATAACCAATGTTACCCACCCTGAACGCCTCAGTTGCTGCGTTAGGCAGGATCTCTATGGGGAAAAAAAACCCACCCAACATCAGGAGCTGGTGATTCTGCCTTTACTTTTTCTGTCACTGTTATTACAAGAACTCTGTTTTCACTACAGTTATTATCATTTTTACTGTTTTCCCCTCTCGCTACATTAACTTTTTTTTTTTTCCACTTATCATTGCATAATTCAGAGACATTCAGAAGGTCCCACCTTTTTCCTTCTTCAGTAGACTTAGACTTCGGTCACTGCTACTCTACCCGTCCCCCCATTTTGGTACAAGCACTTTTTCCCCCTCATCCTAGCTTTTCCAGTGCTTTTTCCCCACCCTCCCATCACCGTAACATCAAGGATAATTCGCACCCTACCTGAATTTGCCACCCCTGCTATTGCTAGTCACAAAAATCAACCCTGCAATAATAGAAGTGAATATTCTCCAGGCAGAGAGCTGAGCAATAATTAATAACTACAGCAGTTGGAAGCGGAGAGGTAACCACCTGTTTCCTTGTCACACTAAAACAAAAAAGAACATTAATGTAATTCTGAACAGCAAGGGCATCTCACCAAAACACTTGCCTAAAATTGCACAAAATTAAAAGCCCATAAAGTGCATTTTTCCAACCTCCCAGGCAAACAACATTAGTCACAAGCTGTAGAATACTTGGCATCCACAGAGCATTTCTGTCCAAAGAGCCCAATGCACCTGAGACACATTTAGACTAGAAACTCTCCCAAGAAGTAGGTTAAGTATTATTATCCTATTTTACCCATAAGAAAAATGAGACACGGAAAAAATAATGCATCCTGCTCAAGGTTACAACAGAAATTAATAAGAAAAGCAAGAATAGAATCCAAGTGGCCCAGCTCCTATTTCGTGCCCCATGTAGAAGAAAACACCAGTTCATGCATCATTCATTTCTCCAGTAATAAGAATATAAACTCCCATGGCTTATCCACACAGCCAGTAATCCCTAAGCACCTTTCTGCTTTGGCCCCCTCCATGAAGCGCTGATTCTGCTCTTACAAAGTAGATTAAAAATGTGCTTTTCAGAGTGCAGCAGAAATACCCTGGTAGGGACTCGTCACTTTGCTTCAATTCAAATCTTATTTTACTTTGTTATTTGTTCCCTTCTGTAAGCAAATCAAGGGATTTTGTCACTACGAAGCTCTTCTTTATGTAACTTCTTCAGAGCTCCTGCTCGCTGAGAGTACCAGTAACTCCAGCTGTACCACCAACCCTTCCACTCTTCCCCAGCAAACACTGGTGATGCTCAAAAGCAGCTGAACTTAGTAGAAAAAGCTGGATCTCCATGCAACAGCACATCCCAGTATTCCAACACAGCATTTTTGTAAGAAAGAAGTCCTGAAAGGACAAAATATTGGCCATCTGCCTGAAGCTGCACCGAACCGCCAGCATCATAATTCAGTTACGTTGTCCGTGCTACTGTAAAACTACATTAAATTCAAAATGTTTGAGCATATCCAAAATTTAAAATTAATGTTCCTTGGAATGAACACTTCATTTTAAATCAAGTTGAACAACAAAAAAATTACTTCAACGCTGTTCCTCTACCACTGTGATTAACATTTAATGTCATTTATTGTCATTAAACTCAATATTTGTGTCTAATCAATACTAAGCTACCAAGAGCAGTCATAACAAGTCTGGACTTTCTCTACAGGCTCTATTGATTTCTTTTTTTTGAGACCTACAACAAACACAATTTATACAAGTAATTTATCAGGGAACACATCAAAATAATTTAATAAACAAAAAATATATATTCCTTTTCTCCTTTGTCGTGTGATAGAAAATCATTTTAACTCATTAATACTAATGACCTCAACAGTTCAGTTTTAAACTTACGTAAAAATAAGAGGAACCTATGAAGTAACAATTTTAAATACAAATATTTTTAGTGAATTTCAACATACAGATCAACAGGCTGTTTATTTTCATTTTGTATTTACAGGTGTAGTATTTTTAAATAAATTTATGACGACTCCTGCCCAGCTTTGTTTACAATATACCGATACTGAAGGGTTATGCAAGTCACCAAAATCTTCTTTTCATAGATGAGTAAATTAAATTTAATCTAAATCCTATTCACTCAGGCATCAAAGCAGAAAAGTTGATTTTTTTTTTTTTGCTTTCTGCTTGATGTGGTAGGTAAGAGCCTTCAGAAACAGATGGTGACCACGTTTTTTAAGCACCATCTCATGATGATAAAACACCACCACCCTTCACTCCTATACACCTACCCTCAGAGGTTCAAACTACTGAAATGCTGGAGTTGCAGTAANGACAAGGCTGGTGAAGGGGCTGGAGAACAGGCCTTATGAGGAACGGCTGAGAGAGCTGGGTGTGTTTAGCCTGGAGAAGAGGAGGCTGAGAGGAGACCTCGTTGCTCTCTACAACTACCTGAAAGGAGGTAGTGGAGAGGAGGGAGCTGGGCTCTTCTCCCAAGGGACAGGACGAGAGGGAATGGCCTCAAGCTCCTCCAGGGGAGATTTAGGCTAGAGATTAGGAGGAAGCTTTTCGCGGAAAGGGTCATTAGGCATTGGAACAGGCTGCCCAGGGAGGTGGTTGATTCGCCTCCCCTGGAGGTGTTCAAGGCACGAGTAGACGAGGTCCTGAGGGACATGGTTTAGTGTTTGATAGGAATGGTTGGACTCAATGATCCGATGGGTCTCTTCCAACCTGGTGGTGATTCTATGATTCTAAATGCTATTCCCTATGCATCCCACAGTCAAAGTAACGTATGACTTCTACTGATACACTGAAGAAGCTAAAGCAAAGAAAAAGTCAACACTTCGCTCTTGCTTACAAAAAGATTGACTTAAACTTGCTGTGTTTTTCAGCACTAGCTTGTGAGTTCTATTAAACACCTGGAAAATCAAAGTTCCTTTCCAGCTGCAGGTGTATGTAATTAATGCATTTGACAAGTTGGTGTGTTCCCAAACAGCTGCTTCCATTATATCGACAACTTTACCATCTGCAAAACTACCGGGTAAACTACAGTAAGTAAATATCAGGAGAGCAGGTGCTAATAAACAGCAAGAGCTGCCAAGACAACACACTTCTATAAGGAAAGTTTTGGTTTTTCCTACTATACTTTTCTGGACCCCTGCAGCAGGCAAACTTAGGATACTCAGAAACAGAGGAACCAGTGTTGCGACTCACAGAAGGAGCAAAATAGAGTTTGGGGCACACACCTCTGGAATCACAATTAAATGCAATTCATCTTTACTGCACAAAGCCAAGGGGTTCAGTCAGTAAATGTGCACCTAATTGTGAGTTTCCTCACAATACATAAACAGCTACAGCTACACGGATTAAATGTGGTAAAGCAAACAAGCTGACAAGTGTCAGGTCAGGTTACTCTCCTATGTTAACATTCATATCTTAAATAAAACTATTTACACTTGTGAGTATGATCTTCACTACACTTCCTAGGTAGCACTGCTACTTAACCCAAAAAACTTGTCCATGCATCCAAGCGCAGATAAAAATTTGGTATTTGCTTGACCCAGCATCAGACAAAGCTGCAAATATAAACAAATAACAGCTTTAACATCCAGTATCTCATGAACCACAGGGAATTCATACACCAAAGTGAACCAATTTGGTAATATTATGCTTTAGAGTGTCATGTGGTTTATAGTATTTAGAAGGTTACTGCCACTGTATTCTTTAAAAACTAGCAGAGAATATCATTTCCAAAGCAGAAATATTGATATAGCCACACAGGTTATCATCTAAGACAACTTTTGAAATGTAGTGGTTTTGGGGCTTTTTTGTTTGCGTTTTTGGTGATTTGTTTTTTTTTTAAGAATTACCATTTCAGGCCTCTAACCATTCATCCAGTTTTGTATGAGGAATAGAGTAGAAAGCTCCATCCATCGTCCCCTGGCAGCCACGCAGCGATCCCGGCCATCAGTAATGCATGAACAACCAAACAGGGAGGAAAAGGCCTTAGCTCAGCTCATCAAAAATACAGGCAAGGCTGCCCCAAAGGGGTCACAAATTAAAAATTAAATGTGGACAGACCTAAAGCGTATTGACACATCCCCACATCTAAATCCTCCCTCTGAACACGAGCAACATAATAAGAACAGGAGGTGGCCAAAAGATGGAATGAAAGAACACTTACTCCAGAAACGTATTCAGCACTTAAGAATTCTGCAGCAGAGCATGAGCATCACAAGGGTCCCTGCTGCTAATGGTAAACCCAGCAGCTAATACCTCACACACGTGACAAGCAGAAATAGGGGCAACCTGTCCATGCCTGCTAGTTCTTACAAACCCTGGCAAGGATGCCAGCAAAGTTCAGAAGTAGCGTGAGGTAGAAAGTAGCTATTTAGATAAAACATACTGTTTAGATTGTATTTCAGCTGTAAAACAAAATTAAGAGATAAAAGGAAAAAAAAAATATTGTTTTTCTCCTGGGACATTTATGTCTATGAGCGCACAGGAGGCTAAAACTTTCTGCTTTCTGAAACCTGAATCCAGTATTATAAAAACCTGCTCTTCAAAGCTCTGTGAAGCTACAAGTTAATAAAAAACTCCATTAGGACAAATTTGCCAAAGCTATTTCATTATCAACTGAGTTGACTCTGCTAATGACCTGAAGAAGTCATTAGCTGAAGAATTAACCGTATTTCAAGTTTAGCAGTTTTTATGTATACGTGTCAGATGGTTTAATTTTTTCCTGAAAGCAGCAAATTAATTATTTTATTTCAGTGCCAACAATTTGCAGCTAACAGCAGAAAACACAAGCAAATACAAAACATTTTCTCAATGAAGAAATTTCTACTTAAAAATCCTTCCTGTCCCTCATTTCCTAACCACACTATATTTCTATCAACACTAAAATCTGTTTAGACATTAATACTTATTCATATTCTTTGACTCTACAAACATTAATGTTGCATTCACACTAAAACTACTGTAGTATTCTATTTTAATTTGGAATAATGTTAGACTAGTTCACTCAATGTGTAAGAATTTGTGTATGAAGCACTTGTGTAGTCTGAAAGGTCTCCTTGCTTGTGTATTGCAATAAATAATTTAAAGTAGAAATGTTTCCTTTAATGCCCTAAATATTTTCAGATTTATTATTCTTGTTACTCCTGCTTTGTATAAGGCTGTTGGAAGCTACAATCTGGAATCTCTCACTAGAAACAACTATCATAACAGAAATTAATCCATCTTTTACGTTTTGTTACAGCTCACTAGCACTGCAAAAAAAAAAAAAGAAGAAAGCTTTAAAGTATTTGTTTAAATATTTTTATAGAAAGTAATAAGCATGCTCAAAAGCAAGCTCATTTCCTCAAA
>WAAB01010935.1:136934-198788 GCA_013389865.1 Piaya cayana | reverse complement strand
AAAAAAAGTGATGTCACTGTATCACAAGTTATGCTATTGGCATGTTATTGCTAGTGCACCCAAGAATACTTTTTGCTGAGTTGCTACAGATCTGGGAGTACTAAAAGACATTCAGTCTTACACTGAACGTAATCAAGTGATTTATAATATTCAGACCAGCAAGCAGTTCTATCCCTTTAGAATCATTTATAGAGATTTGTGTCTTAAGGTTCAGCAAACCAGTACAGAGGACATATAGCAAGGCTTTCGTCCTTCCATATACGCAGAGCTATGTAAGAATGATTTAATAATGTACTGACAAAAAGTCAGGAAGTTTATGGAAATATCTGCTATCAAAAGATTAGCAGATTTGACAGTGATCTTTTATTCCTCCATATTTCCCAAGTGTAATAGCAGCTGTAGTAGTTTAGCCATGAGTTTGAATGTAAAAAGCTCATGTGGCTTATCCTTTCCTACCTTTCTTCTCCTATCTATAAACAATGTGCTAGTTATAACTCAGTTTTTCCATTTCTCAGTTATGACTCCATTAGAAGTAACTAAATTTTCGATTTGAAATGAAGACCACATAGCATGAAGAAAAGAAAAATCAATCTAAATAGTACAATTGATTAAATAAAGGAAAGTACTTTTCCATATATTGTTCCTTTTATCTTCTCTGGTGTCAGAGTAAGAACTGAATAAGCCAGTTAGTCATCACATCAACCACAGATGGTAAAGGTTGTCTAGATCAGGTACAAAGTCCTCTTTCTTCTCATCAGGCAGACACACCAAACAGCTTTGGCTGGTTTCCATGTCTGTTAGCAGCACTATCAAAACCTTCTTTACACCTGGTGAGTGCTGATCTGCTTATTTACAAAAGGAATAAAACAAAATGTGTGATAAGAAACTGAAAAGAAATATGGTTTATTTAGAGAGAGAGAGTTCGTGGGGGAGCTAAGCCCTGATTATATTGAGCCCAGAAGTATTCAGATGTGAAGCAGGGTAAGAGAACATACACAGGGGTAGGCACCGGCTTATGGGTGCACACAGAAAGGCAGGGTGGAGAAAGTCCATAGGGATTGACACGTCTGCTTTTTTTCCCATTACATGGGGATATGTTGAAGAAGCCCTGTATCCTTCACAAAATGACGGTGATGAAGTCTGGTGCGTGTATATGAGGAGAAGCAGGTTTTCAGTCGCTCTGCTGTTGCTTCCTAATTCAGGTTACTATTGAAAATTAACTTGAGGTGACATAAGCAAAGAACATTGCCAAAAGAACTATGTTGCCCTTTTCCCACCTCCTTCCCCAAATATTCACTCTAAATGCTTACTCCTGCCACAAGGAAAATAAAATAGGCTAAAATGTAATCCGACAATAACAGAATAATATTAATTTCCACCTGGATCATTTTCTTGACATGCAGATATATAGACCCATAGCTAATTGCTACTATAGACAAGGAAGACAGCAGGACACATGGGCAAATACTGGGAACAGAATAGCACCTAGTGCTTTCATCAACTTAAAATGACCCTCAAATCACCAATAATTCTCTCTCAAAAGAGAAACAATAGCAGAAAGTGAGTGCCCTGCCCTAAGCCTTTCATTCAGTCTGCTTTTGCTCAGCATGCCCTTGGGATAATGGCATGCCTAGAGGACTTTTGCCAGGAGCATGAAAAAATATCAAGTACATTTATTCTATTAGCATTTTATATGGCGATTAGTGTCTAATTACAAATCATTATAGTAATGGTGCATTTAGCAGGTATATCCCAACAGCACTGTATCTCTAGCCTAATTATTAGTCGAGTAAGTCATCACCTGCAGGAACTGAACTTGGAAATGCAAGTTAAACTGTGGTCTTCCATTACTACAGCTGAACATTATATATTGCATCTAAAACTACCTCAGACTCTGCAACACTAAAATACATGCACAGGTGCTGTAGTCTCCCCATTTTCCCTGCAAAAGGCTGTACCAAGTTCACAGTGTTGTTTGATGGACATGCCCCTGGGGATCACACCCACATCATTAATTCTTTTAATGAGCCACTACCTGAAGATATTTAAGATACTGGGATAGTATGAAATATTCTGTTAACCAGTTTTGTTCGTTGTCCTAACTTTCACTTGTACACTAGCAAAATATGGTAAACTGAATAATCCTTAATTTCTTAACAAGAACTAAAGCCATCAGTGTATTATCAACATCCTTTTCATACTAAATCTAAAAATCAGCAGCTGCTGTGAAGGTTATTAACTGTATCTCAGCTGAAACCAGAACAGCGGATGAGCTCTTCCACCAGGTTTGACCAGAAATGGGCACTTCAACAACTTTCAGTGCTTCAAGAAACTCCATACAATCTCTTTTAAAGCTTTTTTCTTTTCTGTCAGAAGCATAGTTATTTGCAGATATGTTTCATCATCTTCTCCAAAGTCTCCTAGACTCGGGTGTGCTCCATCTCCCTGCTCACTCCATTTTGACCTATCTCTTTTTTTCTGTCCTGCATTCTTGGTGTGTGGAATAGCTTTCAAGGATCACAAATTCACTCAAAAAGCTACATTTGTACCAGACAGAACAAGCAACAGTTGCCTTCTCAGAGGTCCACTGCCTTTATAAAGGAACAAAATAGAAAAACTGTTGATAAAATTGTTATTGTCTATCATTCCCTGCAAACTGGAACTTTATTAACCTTCCAAATGTATACAGTTTCGTCACAGTATCAGAAACAAAGTGATGACCCCAGCTAGGATGAAAAAAAGCTTTGACCAGAACTTAAAAATTAATCAGAAACCTGTTTACTATTTCAATAATACATAGACATGCATGCCTTTTATCGTGACAATTATTTACCAATAGGAAAATTTTAAAGGAAACAATCTGGTTTTAAATGAAAAAACAGGAGAAATTATGTTATTATATCACTGCTTGCAACCCAAACAGTGTGATCTGCAAGACTAAATACAAGATAAGTACATTAAGTACCAGATAAAAGTCAAATTGCTTTTCCCCCACATTGTTTCCAGTTAACTTGGTAGGTCTTCATACAGTAATGGACTGAGATGTTATAAACTCCAAGGGCAAAGGGCACAGCAGCAACATCAGGCTGAGGACTGAACTGACATAAACAGCATGATCCATACACCCATGAGAGAAGAAAAGCTTTAGTGCTGTACTATATATCTAGGAACAGTATGACCTCTATAAATTCATCTGTATCAGTATCTAAGGCTGTTCTCAAATGTCAGTTGTGTCTGGCATTTCATGCCACAGATATTTCTTGTATATAGTTCGTATTCATTCTGTTCTGCCATAAGCTTTGGCTTCTGGCTACTGCAAGATGCTGAGCTAATAATAATATCAGCATGGCTAAACTTCTGTATCTATGTTTATAAATTAATATAAGTTGGGTTTTTTTTGCAAAAATGAAGCTTGAATTTATACCTAGTCAGTCATTAATTCTTAGGAATTGTTTAAAATTGCCACTGTAGGGGATACAAGACATGACTTTGCCAAATATGACCTTTATTTAGTCCATGTAAAATAAACTTTATGGCAATATACAGATCATAATCCTATATTTAATTAAAATCTTGCGTTTTCTATGTATTATCTTATTTTTTCATAGCAAAATATTTAATCAGTCCTACATTTCAATTCAGTTCAGTAGTTTCCTTCATATATTACCATAATGATAAAAATGATTGATTCCTATAATTTCATTTCACTTTTATCATCCATTTTCTTAAGAAAAGCTCATGTCTGAGTTAATGGAAGTCAGAAACTCCTGAATCTAGAATCACTGGTCACTCCAAAGTAAAGATCAAGCCTATTAAATGCTATGAATAATGATTCACAAAAGATTCACATGACATATGTGCTCACTTTGGGGAACATCAAGCAGTTGTTATCTATACTTTAAATCACTCCTTTCCAGTCTAGAATATTAATATAAGTAGATATTAATCTCTTTAGAAATATATAAGCCACTTTATAACACAGTGCTCTGTACATATCGTCTTGCATGTTTCCCAAAGAATCACTGTCCAAAGGTTACACTGGTATGCTGACTCTGAATTAAAAGAATTGAGGAAGGGCAGTAAGATAAGGATATATAAATTATAATAAGAACAGGTTGCGTTTATATCCTCTCCAATTTAATTACAATCACTGTCATTAAAACAGATTAGATACTGCTGGTTTCTCTTCCTGTTACCATCTTTGTCATAAGAATGAGAAATCCAGACTTCAATGCTTGTCAGCTTTAGTTGAAAGCTACGTAGTTCTTTAACCTTTCTACAGCTGTGTCATTTTATTGGCTGGTTTTTCCACTTCTTTCATGTTTGAACCAAAATAGGTTGCAGTAATGAAATGGAATGGATAACCAATCCAATAACAGCGTTTTCAAAAGGCCAAAGCAGTTCATCATTATGTAATCAATATAACAAATTAGGCAACACAAATCTTATTCTCCTGAAAAAGGCTAGCAAAACATGTTAACATTAATTTATAGTGATAAAGATAATTTATATGAAGAAATCAGGCACTTCTTTTACACTTTTAACAATATAAAGCAAGCATACATGAAATACAAAAAGTGAGCCTGGCTTGGCAATGAGTGTTCATCTTCATGATGATGTGAATCATAATACTACCACACTGCAAAATCCTACTTTTCTCTCTCTCCACTGGATGGTGAGATATCCACTGTTCCTTGGTACTTAGATATTATTTGCTCATGTTTGGGTTTGGTGGTTATTTGGTTCTTTTCTTTTAGTGTAACTAATTCAAATTCTGCAATATAGACAAATATCTTAATTATATCCTGGAAATGACCTTGCCTTTAAATGTAGGTACTTCATGGATAAGTTTATCCACTTATTTTTAAAGTTATCAATTTAAAATTAGCTGGCAGTGTAGTTCAGTATAGAACTAAGGAGACAGAGGTTTAGACATAATTATTTCTTTTCTTTTTTAATAACCTGTGAGGGCCAGAAGCATCTTCAGTAGAGATGAAATCTTTGAAGATATTAGCTGCCAATTGCCTGAGGCTAAATCTAAATGTATGGAGAGCCTGGATTTTCTTTCTATCTTCATTATGTATTTTACTAAGGTAGCTGTAGATTTTACATTCATATTTACATATTCTGTCCTCCTGCACCACAGACAAGTGTTTCTCATTATATAGTTGAATAGTAAATATGGAAAACCTCTGTTATTTATGGGAGGCATTGATTCTAACTTGAATAGTTAAAAATTTCTACTGTACCCTCCCCAAATTAACTGAGGAATATCCCTGCAGAAGGACGAAAAGATGTCACCGGCTTTCTAACTGCTAGTTGTTTTGGTTGAGATAATACCCTAATTTCAGATTCCAAGTGTAGGGATTAATGTGATAAATATGCAGGCCTGAACAGCTAAGGTTAAGATGCAGTCCACCGTAAATGTTTTATCAACAGCAAAGTGATTGTCCTGTATACTACAAGTGACAGCTTTACTGGAAGTAGGAAGGGAGCCCAGGTTTCAGAGTTTCAGCTTGGCAGCAAAAGACAAATATATTCTATTTTATCAGGGATTCAATGAGTCTGTTTTCATACTAATGTCACCTTAGTCAAACAGATTTCTGAACTGGAAGTTTATTTTTCTGGGCTGTTAAGTGAAGAATAGAGATAAACATGCTTGTTGGACAGCATTTAAAGAAAACATTTGTGTTAGACTACTGTTGCCAAGATTTGAGAATGAATATTGAAAAATAAGTACCTCGCAGCTCTCTGGGTCATATTCCTCTGTTGGGTATTTGCATTATGAAACATACAGTGTAAAGAGCATTATTCACAAGCTATTAGATCTGATCCAGCACTAATACAGTCAGAGACTTCCACTGACTTCAAGGGAAGGATCCAAGATATTGGAACAGAGTTTCTGACAAAAAAAACCACATTGTCACAGAGACTGACACATCTCTTGTTCACAATCACAGGCTCCTGGGAGGTGCAGTAGAGCCACATAGGTTTAGAGAAGGATTTTTGCAGAGGGTAAGGAACAGGGGAGACAAAGAGAAAGGAGAGGAGGCAAAAGAGCACGATTATGAGGAAGATGTTGGTCTAGAAGTAGGGAATCTAGGGCAGGGTCTGAGGAAAGAGGGGTGGCAGCTGCTGGAAGGCAGCGCTGCAGTGTCAGAGGGAAGTTTCCAAGGGGAAATCTAGAGTGGCTGGAAAAAGGCAGGCAAGAAGCTACTGAGACAGGCATCAAAAGAGGTAAAGAAGACAAAGCGAGGCAGAAGCAAGAAATATCACCTGCTGAGAGAACAATCATCTCCAGAAACACAGAAAGGAGTTTGCTTGGTGCAGGCTGTTCTGCAGCAGTTCAGCATTACACTGCTGAAGACTGTGCTCAGTGAGACATATAAACCAAGTGATGGGCCATAAGACACAACAACATGGGAGGAAGATGCTAACGAGTGGGATGTACTGCATACTCATACATAAGTTTCCTTAATTTCAAACATGGCTTAGCCTGGCTTGAGTGGGACTCCTCACGTGCCTGTAGTAAAGGCTTTTAAAGAACTAGGAGGTAAATGACTATTGGAAAACACAGAAAAATGCATGAAGTTTTTAATGCAAATCTGCATAAAAATAAAGCTAACGCACATAAAATCAAAAGAGATGACTCTGTGTGATTGTACACTTATTGCTTCTATTCTCAAAACTTACAGAACAGAATAGCCTCATTTCATTCCTTTATCTGAATTAAACTAAAATGTTTCCCAGTATAATAAATTTAAATTAGGTTATATTCAAGAGTTAAAGAAGAGCTCAAAAGCATCATTCTTCTGACACGACAAAAAGCACGGCTGAATGGATTTCTGATGAATTTCAGATACTTGTGCTCAACTGGCCTGTGTATCATTTGCAATGCTGTAAATCTAGGAGAGAATTACAGTTCTCAGTTATTCTCTCTGATGACAGAAAAATATTCAATTAATACATTTGAAATGTAAAGCTACCAGGAACAAATTGTAGATTCAGAGAGTGTTGCAGTGACATTTCTGGTTTTGTTCCTAACACATTGTATCGTGCATTTCTTTTCTGAGTACCACTGATGACTGATCTGAGGTTTGAATTTCTGACTAGATACACTTCAATATCTCCTTTTTTAGTAGCAATAACCACCTCAGAGCTAACTACATCAACTGGGTATGGTAGAATTTTTTTGATGGCACATTATTCTACACCTATTGCCTTCACTGTTTAGCATTTAAAATTAGATATTATCTGCTCTTCCAACTCTCTATCATCATATAGTTCTGCAGCATTTCACAGTCAAATTTCATATTTATTATACTGTCATTTTTATTGTTCCATCAATAAACTCCTTCCCTCACGGAGAACACATGTTGCTGCTTCCTTAGCTTTACAGACCAGATGTAAGGGAACTGAAAACAAATCTTAGGAATGCAACAGATCAGCAACAAATGACAGTTACCAGGACTAAACCCCTTGTTGGGGAGTTTGAGGTGAGAGGACACCTTCATCTGGTGGCAGAACACCAATATAAGATACCATAAGTTGTCTATAATTTGGGAAAAAAATATTAAAAAGGTCTGCAAAACCTCAAACCCGAAAACTATAAATCTTGGAAATATTTCTTTCTTAGTGAATGAGGTGTTAAAGAAAAACAAGCCTTATCAGGTTTCACATGCAGATAAGTAATTGCAGGCTTGTGCTCCCTTCTCTTCAAAGCAGACCGTGTGATCAACTTTAAGCAACTTAGGTAATGAGGCCTCAGATAGAGAAGACACAGCAGACTTTATCTGACATGGCCCTTAATAGCACTGTTTTAATTGCTAGAAATCTCTAAAGCCTCTTGCTGTGCTGCAGACAAAAGTGACGTCTGAAGGCATTTAGATTGCTGCTAAGGAGTTAGTTCCTTCCATAGCATTGCTGGGATTTTTTTGGTCTGTCGGGAGCCTCTTAGAGCCTGGAATAATAAAACAAAAGTGGAGCAACACTCTCAGCATGAAATGAAATGCTCAGCATAGGAACAGGTTGAGACCAGCTGCTTTTGCAATTGAAGATAAAACCACATAGGCTCTTATTGCTTTAGCACATGGGTGGTTCAGAGGAGGGTAGGAAATTAAGATGTTGCAGTGGCAAGGGTTAACCATGAGTGAACAGAATTATTTCAAACTTAACTAAATGCCATAGCTGATACGAAAGAAGAGAGAAGTGAAGGAATGAAAGCAAGCATCCAACACACAATCACTTGCAAAACAGAAAAGACAGGAAACATCAAGAAAGAACTGACTTTTTCATCTACACCTGTTCAGAGACAGAGATCAACTCTTAACTATTCTGTAACCACTTTCTATCAAATGCATTAAATTAGGAGACTCACAACAGACCAAAAAATATAGTAGGGCTGAGCCAACAGCTCCAGCTAGAGGGAAAACTTTTGACAGTATTTCACCATGATAACCTGTTCTCATTTGTTGTATTCTTGTCAAATTCAGTAGTTTGAGCCCATCTTTTTAGGCCAGATATCTGCCTCTGCATTCTAGGAGGAAGACACAGCTGAAATAGTTCAACTATTATGAAAAATGACACTAGGGAAAGAATATGTCAGAAAACCTCTTGGTCTGTGAGCTGAGAAATAGTAATTAGGCAATAAAGACTGTTGACTCTATGAATCTAACCTTGCTTTTGTGAAAAGCTGGAAATAGAGAGAAAATGAAGCATAGCACTGAGAGCAGAGAACGACCTGTATTTAGTTAAGCACTGAGCAGGACTGGGTTCAATAGCTATTTTTGCCTGCCAGGTTTCTGTGCATCGCTGAGAAGACATTCACATGGTGCAGACTGTGGTATCCAGGGATGCCTGAGCCAGCCCTTTTGCTGGCGTTTCTCCACAATAAATGCAGCGCTGTGCTGCAACACACTAGCCAGAGCTCTACAAGCAACAGGTCTGTGTTAGCATGGAGCTTCACAGGGATTAACTCTTTTCTCCTTGCTCAATCTCAGCATTAGCACTGATTTTAATAGCTCTAGGTCTACTGTATTTGTTCGCAGAAACCTAGAGTGGTAGGCAAGCTGAAAACAACAGTGTCGTGGTTTCACCCTTCCCTGGACAGCTCAGCAGCAAAGCGTGGGCAGCTGTGATTCTAATCCCCCATCTCCAAGGAAAAGGGAAATGAGAGAGACACTTGTGGACTAGAAACTAAAACATATTTAACAAAACTAAATAATGAAGACAAAACTCATATTGTTAGGAAAATAATAAAATTCATATGAATATACAAATTTAACCCCTTTTGATGACTATATGTCATCACTGATGCTGCAGGGCAGGCATGGTGGAAGGTCCCAGACTGGACTCAGCCACAGTCAAGAACTAGATTCAGGAGCTGAATTCAGGAATATATGGATCCAGGATCAGCAGAAGAAGGATAGACAAGAGCCATATTAGACACTGCCTATCCGAAGGTCCGGCTTGACAATTGTGATACTTCAGTTTTACACCAAGTATGATGTATATGGAATGGAATACTCTTTTGGTCATTTTTGTATCACTCGTACGGTGTGTCCTTCCCTCCAGGTGCAACCCTTTTTTGCCTCTTTGACTTGATAAATTCTAACAATTTAACTATGACCTTGGTCCCCACTGAGATAACTGTAAGCAATGGCCTTTCTGCATACCAATGCCCTGTTACTTTGGTGATAATCACAAATTTTAAGCACTAGCACTTCTACAGAAAGATATTATTTGAAAAAAACATGTAGTCAGTCCACAGCATATACTGATGAATGAGGTTGTTCTTTCTCAGGTATGGGACTTGATATTACCTTTTTTGAACTTCCTGAGGTTCCCTTCTACACATTTCTCCAAACTTCCCAGTTCCTTCTGAATGGCAGCACACCCATCTGGTACATCAGCCACTGTCAATGGAATGAGGCAGACATCTACAAACATAAGAACTTTTTCCCAGTCTTAAATATTTTTTCCCTGTTAGTTGTAGAGACAAAGCAGAAACCAGCTTAGATCAGTCCCTAATACCTAGGTGGCTGGAGCTATGAAACTTAAATCCCATTCAGTTTGGCAATTCAACAGTCTTTCTTTGTTATTCTCTACAAAATAATGTTATTCATGATGATATGACCACAACACAGATATTTACAACACATTGTGTACTTCTCTGTAATACTTCTACAGAAAAGGTTTGCCTTTTGCAGGCATCAAAAGCTCAGTTGCTTTTGAAACATCTTGCTGTTAAATAAGCATTAATAACTTTGCTGACAGAATAGATCAAAAAGGTCCTTGTCAAGTTCTCTGTTTTGTCTTGTTTCTTCCCATAAAGGAATCCATATAACAACTTCTTGCCAGCTACACAGCTGCTTCTGTATTGCCCCTACACTCCATGTTCTTCTGTAAATTTGTGACACTAAAATCTTCTGGCATTACCCTTATATCACAGTGATTGTGCTTTTTATTTTGACCTGCACTTCTTCTAAGAGCCCTAACTTCTTACATAGCCCCCAGGATTTATTACAGAATTGACAACTGTTAATATAATGAGATTATTTCCTGAAACATAAGCACTGAAACTTTGAGAGTTCTCCAAGCTCTGCTTTTTGTTTGACCCTTGGTGGTCTGCCGTGCAGATTTCATGCCATTATTGCAACACTAACATCTTCAGTGTCTTTCTCTTAATAAACTCATTTGCTCTAAGCTTGAGTGAATCAGTGGATGCAGAGAGAAGTCTTCACTCAATGGTAGCACTGAAAAGCAGCTTTTCTGTATACTTTTCAAAGCCCCGGGAAATGCTTCATCTGCTTACTTAATGGGGGCAATTTTCTTATACATTTTAGCTTCATAATTAGTGAATGCTAAATAGTCTTTCAAAGTAATGGGCCAGACAGAACAAAACACTAAGTTCTACCAAGCAGCCAGGCTCTAATTCTTTTTTCTCCTGCTAAGCATATATTACAGTCCTACTGCTGCAGGCTGCAGCTATAATCTAACCTCCAGTATGTCTCCAAGGACACTTACTGTATTACTGGTTTATGTGCTCCCCATCATCACTGACTGTTGTGTCTTTCCTTTCGGAGCCAGTAAGCACAGAAACTTGATAGATACAGTCAGGAAATTGTCTCTCTGAATTTCACAAATTTAGCTGGCTAGTGCCCCACTTATCCACCCAGGTTCCAATGGTTTCTTCAATAAAAAAGGGAGATATGCTAGAGGGCATCTAAACTGTTTTGAGGGTTAGTATCCAATTTCTCAAGATGATTTTTTCAGTTCCTGGTATAAGGTCTGCTATGCAACCTATTCCTGCAAGCAGTTGTGTATGCCCAGTGCTGAACAAAACAGGAGGGCTTTTCTTTTATCCCAGAATGCCCCTATTGTACAAGTTGAAGCTGCACTGAATTACAGAATGAAAATTTTAAATTCAGCCTCCAAGTTAATTTTTTGGTCTCAAGATAGGGTTTTTTTAAAAAAAAAATCACAGCTGAAAGATTTACATAAATATCTTTACAAGATGTTAAAAAAATTGTATGCTTTTTATCTGCAAAATTTCATGTCAGACCTTTGTATAAAGGTTATATGGGCTATTTTTGGAGTTGATGTTACAACTTTTGGCTCAACTAGTGGAGAAAATGGAGGCTTAAAATTGCTGGAGTGAAAGAAGAGCTGCCTAACACTTGCTTTGCTACATATCCAATGCACAATGAAACATTACTGCATCAGAAATAAAAGGGCTTTCTGAAAACTGAATTCTCTATGTATTTGGGAGACTAAACTTACTTGGAGCAAGAAAGAAATGGACTTTGTGATATCATTGTAGTATTTCTAGGAAAGATGAATCATGGAGTTTGACCAAATATAGTGTTGCTGTAGGGAAGCTAGCCTTAAATTGACACTTCTATTTTCTTTCTTCTGTCTCCCTGGGAAAACAGGCTTGGGCTTCTCATGTAGAAAACCTGGGAAAGAAACTCTCATTTTAAAAAAGAACCCAGGAAGTTTCTTGAAATATTCTAACTGTAGATGCAGAGTATAGAATACAAAATATATTTTCCAAACCTATGATTTGAAAAGAAGTCACAGTCATGCATGTTTTTAAATACACAAGCTGCTCCATTCGAAATGCACTAGGAACTAGGAAACCACCTTCCTCAAGTCTGTGTAGCTGCTCATGTACTTCAGTGCTTTGCTGGTGCAAAGACCACACTACAGCTCTACTAACTCATTTTCTTTAAATGTCTGATTTGAGATGATCTAACAGAACTGAGATGGCAAAACTAGGGTTTAACAAAATCTCATAAAGATTTAATCCTTTCATGTACCAATATTGAGTGTTAAACTCCCATTTCCTTGAGAAACATGCAAGGAACAAAGAAATCTATAAAAATTCTGTGTTAGGAAATAAAGACAAGATTTCTACCTACAGTATGTGTACTTATCAAAATCTTCTGCCCCAAAAGCCTCACAGTATTACAGTAATTGGATCCTCATTTAAGTAATTTTTACAGCCCTACAACGCCTCTACAGTATTCTTGATTTATACTAGTATAAATCATACAAGAATTCAGACCAGCTATTTCAAAATTCTGCGAGAGTAGCTGAAAGTCTATTTATATTAGCTTAGCAGATTCATTTAAAAACAACATTTAATACTATGTGACTCATCAAGTTAAACTTGTTTACAATAAATGTTGTTTTGGAACACTACATTGCCACTAGGTCACAAATAAAGATGAAGATGTTAAAAAACAAGTTATAGAAATGTTCGGTAGTCTAGCACAGACTTAATTAAAAAGAAGTATTTGACCAAGTATTTTTTTCTAACTCATCTTTTTTTTTTCCCAAAAGTATCTTCCATTTATATTTTGGTATTGTATTCAGAAAACTTTTCACCAAAAATAAGTGCTAGTTTAAATTTTTGCTGTATCATTCTCAGCTGGTGTAATTTGCTATAATTATTTATACTTGCATGGATTGTCATAAGTTTTCATGTAGGTTAGATATCACAGACACTGAAGATGTAAAACCTTAAAAAGTGCTTAAATATTTGATTTGATCACTGTTATTAATCCTACATAAGTTTTCTCCATCAAAATCAGTTACTGTGAGAATATTGACAAATCTAACTTGTCTCTCCAGCATGTTCTTCCATTCCCATTGGAACTAAAACACCTATAAAGCAAAGCTACTCTTAGCCATAAAAGTAATTTTATAGCTTTCATATAAAGGAAGCAATTAAATACACACATTTCACGAACACCTGACAAATTTACATGGTATAACATTCATATTTTAAGATAAATGAAGGGAAACGTTGAAAAATCATTTCTTGTTGAGCTATTATGACATCACAAAGTCCTGCCAAACTTTTAGAATGACAAGATTTTTAGTTTGTCTTATCATCAGTACTAAAGGCAAGTGAAAAAATAATTATGCTGTATTTCAAATATTACTCTCCAAAGGGACCTGAACAGGCTGGACTGCTGGGATGAGACCAGTGGCATGAGGTTTAACAAGACCAAATGCCAGGTCTTCCACTTGGGGCACAACAACCCTATGCAGCTACAGACTGGGAGAAGCCTGGCTGGAAAGCTGCCAGGAAGAGAAAGACCTGGGGGTGTTGGTTGACAGTGACTGACCATGAGCNTGGAGAGAGGGGAGCTGGCCTCTTCTCCCAAATGACAGGGGACAGGACAAGAGGGAATGGCCTCAAGCTCTGCCAGGGGAGGTTCAGGCTGAACATTAGGAAAAAAAAATCATGGAAAGGGTCATTGGGCACTGGAACAGGCTGCCCATGGAGGTGTTTGATTCACCTTCCCTGGAGATATTTAAAAGACGAGTAGACAAAGTGCTGAGGGACATGGTTTAGTGGCAGAGAGAAATGGTTGGACTCGATGACCCAAGAGGTCTTTTACAGCCTCATGATTCTATGATTCTAAAACATTAGTCTACAGGCAGAAGCTTTGGTATTCTGATATGCGGATTGTCATATTTAGCTCAACATTTTCCATTTGTAACCAGGATGACTACTGAAATCTCTAAGGTTTCCCAGCCTCTTTATCACCACAGTCCGTTAAAATAAAGAATGAACCACATATGAAACTGCAGAAAATGTGATTCTGTGAACAGAGCAGGAAATTTCACTGGATATTGTATTGACCTGTGCCATCTGATCATAAAAAAAATTCAGATTATTCCCACTGTATGCCTAACAGCTAAAAAAAAAGCAGAATTCCACTCATTCCTCTCTAGCACAATGATGTAAATCTCACTCTTACAGGAAGATGAGCAGTGCTTATTCTGTAAGTTCCCATTAAAGGAGAATTGTATCCATGTTTTACCACACATACTTCTTTTTTAAATCTCCTGAGCATATAGAAAGTTAAAAACCACAGCTTTCAGGAAGGCACACAATAATTCTCTGAAGACAGGACTCAGCTGTTTGCCTTTGAAAATCTGAAGCCTTGGAAAGTGCTTAACAATTCCAGTCCTCCTATATTTCAACCAGCTTTATTGCTGTTAGCAAAAGACCCTTGCTGTGGCTTGATAATGTCTAGTACAGGTGCCTGAATAGAGGGTGTATCAGAGCTCAGAGAACCAAGCGACATCCTACCGAGGCATTATTTCTAGACTGTCAATGAAGCTGAAAGCTCCTGAGGAATGCAGAAGTGGGCCACTACCAAAGACTGATCAAAAGGATTTTGAAATCAAGCAATTGCTTCTAATTGGATCCTCATGGCACTTACAGAGAGAATTCTTTCAGAAATTCACTTTTAGAAGGTGGTATGTAGGAAATTTCAAACACTGTATAGCTGGAGTACCAGTAATTAAAACTGGACTAACATTCATTCTATACTTTAGAGATGACTGCTTTCCTGAATGCTTGGAAAGTCCCTTTTCATCCTTACAGAATAATACCTGAGCCTGGGACATCCTACCCTCTCTATTTGCAGACTCAGTCCTGCTATTCTTATACGTTCTTTGTAAGCAAACCCTGCTCATGCGTTCAGGAATAGTGTGAAGTATTTAGTTCTCATTTAGATCAGTACAGTTCTTCTAAGAGTTGTAAAGAAAAAAAGGGATCCCTTGAATTTAAATCTCCCTCAGCAGTGGGCTGAAAGTGGTGGCAGGTTGGAGAACGGCTGTGCATTTGCAATGTTACTTTTGGATGGCACCTGCACTATTGAAGGTGTCTGCCCTGCCACACAGGAGATTGATGTGACAGTTAGAGGCACGTATCAATTTTCTGAAATCAGAGTGCTTATTATCATGCAAATTATGGATTGTGAACACGAAAACCAAACTCAAACTAACATCTGTCACATAGCACCTACAAAAGATTTCTGCTTTCAAGTCTCAAGGCTGTCTTGGGTTAGCCATAAATTGTATTTTGACAAGGTTTAATAAAATACAAATTACAGAACTAGTGAGTCATGCTCAATATTTCAATCAGACAAATTTGAACGATTTTACATTTTAACTTAGCTGTAAATAGATTAAATTGCGAACCTAACCCTCTGAATATTTTAGCTTTACAGATTTTGGACTTATGTGATCTTGCATTCAGAATTCATTCCTGAAGTAATGCTGAATATGACTTTGCAACATGTTTGTTATGAGGCAGGATTAGAGGAATTTACCTAATATTTTATCAGATACTATATGTGTTTTATACACATGAACATAAGCATTTTTTGCCACTTTCATTCATCAGTGAAGCCTTGTAAACAAAAGGATCCAAAATGTTCTTTAACCTCTCAGCAACATGTCACTAGGCTCAGGTTCATCCCGCTGAACTACAAGTGCAGAGTCAAGGTGTGTAAATTAGGACAGAAGGTGCTATATGTTTCCTCTGGAGTCAAAGGGACAAGCAGCTCCAGCTCATGAGTCACCCTGACCTGACTTGCCCCTGGGAGGCTGCTCACCTTAAGATAGCCGCACATCCATGCTGGGCCAGCTTTTAGAAGGAAGCCTCATAGAGACTATGCTCCTCCACTTGGGCACCCATCTAAGTACTTTATTCTTGTCTGTAGTGTTGTTCTTTCCATCTTGTAGAATTAATTTTGCAGTCAAAAAACTTGATCAAGTTTCTGCAGCAAAATATTAAAGAAATAAAGTGTGAGACCTTAAATGGGAAAAAGAAAATCATAAAAGAAAAAAAATCTTATGTCCAAATATTTTTATAGAACACTTACACAAAAAGCCTAAAATGGAGACTTCTTGTGAAATGCCATTCAGTTTTGAGTCAACATGGACTGAAACTTATCTTTGCTTTCTCTTTCTCTCACTCTTTTCTTTTGCTTTTTACTGTATTTTTGGTTTGGGTTTTATTATTTCTCCCGGGGTTACTGCTACATATTGCTCTTGCAGGTTAAGTATTAAAGAACTAAGGGGGGAAAATATTGAAAGTAAGTCCAATTCAGCTAAATGGCTGTGTGGTTTACTTTCATTAGAAATCACCTTCACATCATGACCCACCTCCTGAAAACTGCATAGAAGTACCCAGGGAGCCAAGCATTTTAATAGACCAATTGCATGTATAGTTTTACATATGTGTAATGTTAAATTACTCCGAGTTTTTACTATAGCCTAATCTTGAAGGTTAACCTAATTCCCTTTACATGTGGGGTTTGGGCAACTTCTTTATTTGTACATGAAGCAGAAAAATAATTGTATAATTGTTTCACTGGTGAAGTCCTAGAGCGAGTGTTATGCATGATTTATCACATATTTCTAGAAATTAGAGGTATGTCTGGGCTGCCGTCTATGAATATCCCATATTCAGCCTGACAATTCTCAGTGGAAAATGGCCTCCATTTCATAGATTCTGCTTGAGGTTTTGCCTGTTTTTACCATCCCACTTCATTGATTCTGAGGGGCTTATTAGCAGGTTGAACATGTAAAGTTTTTAACCCAGAAAATGATAACTGACTGCAGAACACTGACATGCAATAAATCTAAAGTTCTCAGTTAAAAGTGAACTCTTCATAAGTTTAATCCACAAAAAGATACAGAAAATTTAAACTGACATTCAAAGTGATTTATTCTTATTTAATATTTTTTAAAGAAACCCAGTTCAGATAATTTGTTAAACTATTAGTAAAAATTTAGCTTTTGTTGATAGATTCTAAAAAAGTCTGAATTAGTGAAGTACTGCAGAAGGTGTACATCATTTAAAAAGACAGAAGAAAAAATGCCTGTAAAGATTTTACTTACATTTTGGAACTTATGGGTATTTTATTTATTTCCTTTTACAATGCAGAAAGAAATAATTTTTAAAAAAATTAATAATGTTGTTTCATAACATAAGTTGCCTGCATTGTAAAAATGGATAATAGCTCCATAACTGTCATCACACAATTACTTTTAAGCCTTCTTTCATAGTATGCAACTATGGGTTTGGACAATACAGTTAATTAGAGGGTGAAATAAAAGCCATGTATCTTTCTTCTCTTGTGTGATTTTTTATGCTCTGTTTTTTATATGGTTATCATGCCAATTATATTAGATGCAATTAAATTGCATTTTTCCAACTAACATTTCCATATTCCCAACCAACAATATACGTATGGTCAAACAAAAAACTACTAAATGAGTGAAAGGCATTAGTGTCACTTGTAGATAAGCAAAAAGAAGCCCTTCAGAAACTGCTGCTCTTCATAGTCCATAGCACAATATGGACTAATACATACAACAGTAACAATATTGTTACTGTTCTAGGAAAAGGAGAGATATTTTTAGACAAATCATTGATGTTTAGGATCAGATCTTCAGTTTCCAGTGACTAGCAGGGTCTTCATTGAAGGGGTGCTGAGTTCAAAATAGCTTAATTTAGATGAACATAAATATGAGAATATTGATAGTTCTAATATTTATAATTTAAAAAAATCAAAATTTCTTCTAGTGTTTTTAATGATAATGTAGTGCCATTGAATTCACAGTTATCCTTAACTGATTCTTATAGATCTGAAATGAAGTTACACACTTGACACTCAAACTCTGAAACAATCTTCTGCATGTTTTGTGAATATGACCAAGAAAGACAAAGATATTATTCCAGGAATAAGCTGAACAAAGGATAATTAATGATCCTCTGAATGGATCTGCTGATACATTCTTTGCCACAAATGCAACAAAGGCTCTGAAAAATGTTGAAGAACAAAAGGCAGCTCTTGTAGCAATATCTTCCCCTTGGTCATACCAGTTTTGAGTTCAACAGTTTTTGCAGACGCCCATATCCCAACTATAAACATTTGTTTTGGACAGAACTCCACAATGAGAAAAGAAAATTTGTGTAAGCCTACTATATTTTTGTCTACTATATTTTTTCTTTATTTCACAAAATAATTCTAGACTTTCAAAGACTGCCAATTATGTTTTTTCTATCCTACTTAGTAGGAAAGAGATCTGTGAAAAACACATTTCCAAAGGAAAATTATTTTAGTCATGAAATAATTTATAGTGTATTTATCGCAACAATAATTTTTATACTACGTGTTCCCAAGAATATCAGAGAACCCAGTTTCTTTACTGAATTCTTTTGTTCTTCTCCAGGTAATAACTTTGTGATATCACCATTTCTAGTCACAGAAAACTTTCTCTTTCCACCAGAATCAATACCGTCATCATCATAATATCATAAGTTGGTACTCATAACGTTATTGAAATGTCTGTATATGTGAGGCACCAGCCACATACTGAATCATAGAGTCATAGAACCATAGAATCACCAGGTTGGAAAAGACCCACTGGATCATCGAGTCCAACCATTCCTATCAAACACTAAACCATGCCCCTCTGCACCTCGTCCACATGTGCCTTAAACACCTCCAGGGAAGGTGAATCAACCACCTCCCTGGGCAGCCTGTTCCAGTGCCCAGTGACCCTTTCCATGAAATTTTTTTTCCTAATGTTCAGCCTGAACCTCCCCTGGCGGACCTTGAGGCCATTCCCTCTCATCATGTCCCCTGTCACTTGGGAGAAGAGGCCAGCTCTCTCCTCTCTATAACTTACTTTCAGGTAGTTATAGAGATCAATGAGCCTCCTCTTCTCCAGGCTAAACAACCCCAGCTCTCTCAGCCGTTCCTCATAGGGTCTGTTCTCCAGCCCCTTCACCAGCTTCATTGCTCTTCTCTGGACTCACTCCAGAGCCTCAACATTGGTATCTCATTTATCCTATAGATCTGTCTTCCACATGTAAATGACATGAGCTTAGTGAAGCAGAAACCTCTCATCTGTGTTCCATCACAACAGAATTCTTGTTCTTTATCAGGGAGTGATACATCTCATCTTAAATTGGATCAGAATTTTGCCTCTGAATGTCTCTTTTTGTCCCAATAAATATAAAAAGAACACCTGTGTAGCAAATAATCAAATTTACATGAAATTAATTTTGACCCCAAAGGGTCTGTAATTAGAGTGCAATTATATTCCTGAGTTACATGAACAGGATCCCACCCACTGTCTTTAAACTACTGTTGTTGCTATTATTTGTTTGCAGTGAGCTGGAACAAGCAGATTTTGATCAATTTTGACATTTCATTTTACTTAGTATCATACAACCACCATCTCAAAGCATGAGACTTTTGGTTTAAAACTGAGTATGAATGAGAAGACACAAAAGCGGGAAAAGCGAAGAAGTACAATAGCAACATTACACAGTTACATACATTGACCAGAAATTCATGTACTTAAGTACAAGTCATCATTTATTTTCTCCCTGGTGAATAATCATACCTTCTAAATCCATAAATAGATACTCTCAAGAAAGTTAATGATGAATAACACAAGTCACATTTTGCAAAGAATCAAAATAATTTGAGAAAAATTGTTTCAAAATCCTCCTCTGTTTTTTTTAATTAGTTTACTTTTTTTTTACTTGTGTGTTTTTGTCGCTTTTGGTGTCAAATAGTGAAAAAACATTTGGAATTTTACCACTTTTTGTCATGAAGTATTATGGGAAATCAGTCTCTGCTAATACAAATAGTAGTAACCAAAGTATGCAGTTTAAAGTCAGCTAGTTTTTCTGTGACTGCAAATCTTCCTGACTTGTCCTCATGGGAAATTTGAAGAGTTTGCTGAAATGGAACCCTGCCTGATATTGAGAGAGAAAGGTGGGAGTGTCCAGAGTTGATGAAATACTCCTTTCTGTCTGTTCTTACAATAGCTATTTCAATTTTGAAAAACATGAATGGAAGCAAGAAAAATTGACAAGAAAACAGACTTACAAATAGGAATGAAAAGGATGAAAGCAAAAAAAAGCAGGAGGCACCAAATCAGCTTTCTGAGTATACTGTGGGGAAAAAAAAACCCAACAAACCCCCACAACAAAAACATAAACAAATGAACAAAAAAACCCAAACCAATCTCCCTTCCCCTCAAACTATCAAGAAATATGATAGTATATTAAAAACTTTCAAATACAAAATCTACAAGTGGTGAGATGCCAAAATCTGCTGATAGGAACTAGTGAGATGCAGACACAGACTGTGTTTGAAAAGAACCAGAGGTACCTTACAAGCTTCCAAGATCTTTTAAGAAATGGACTTACATGTTTTCCATTTTGTCTTTTTTTTTTTCTTCCAAAGATTGATTGGTTTCCAGGAATTAACAAAATTTGCAAAAGCATTACGTGCATGCAAAGACATTGTTAAGCATTGCACATGAAGAAGTCTGTCACCAATTACATTTCAAGCAATTACTTTGATATCATCTTTCTTTTGTTTACAGTAGGCTACCATGAACAAGGATGTCCCCCAGGAGAAAGGATTTGGGGAGGGGAGAGGATGTAGGAAGAAAAGGCTCTGAAAACAATATTTGGCTTGAAGCTTTCTCTAAGAACAAAATGAATCATGCACAAAGTTTTCAGTGCAACAAAAGAGATCTTGTTTGCTTGCCAAAAGGTTTGTTATAACAGTGACAGGAAATAGGAGAAAAAGAGGCAGGATCAAAGGGATTTTAAGAAATTTAAAAAAAAAAAAAAAAAAAAGGAAGTCTAAAGAAATCTACAGATTTTGATGTAGCTCTGCCCAGTATGTATGTGAGGTATTTTTCCATAGTGGAGATGTTTGCTTTGGGTAGCTGATAAAGTAATAATTGATTCCATGTTGAGCAGTGTTTTGGCTTTAGCGTGTTTTCTTGAATGCAAGGAAAAAGGAATGTAGTTCACAGACATGCTTTTTCTTTGTTTAGGTAAATGTCTGAAGAATGAAAGCATAATTCATTTCATTAATGAGGAAATAATGTTGGAGCTGGTTGTAGAGCAGGAGTTCTTGAACTGCACTTGTTTGCATCCCACCATGAACTGCTGAAGATTACCATACCTATGCTGGCTTTCTCTTGTCTCTGCTTAGTGAAAGACCTGGAAAAGTCAGAATCGGATCTCTAATATCCAGCCCACCTGCAATGTCAGCGTGCAAAACAATTCTTAAGAAACTGGAATACATAGTTCCTGGTCTGATGTAAACATATCGATATGTGAATGGAAACCGATATGTTAGTGTCCTTCGAAAAGAGCTTAAAAGTTAAATCCAGTGATGTGATCAAAATAGGATGTTAATATCCTTTAAAAGCCATAGTTAATAATCAGAAGATTGTCCTTATATGGATTTTTATATTGACCTTTTTTTTAATTGTCTCTCTAGTCATAGGAAATAAAGTTTTCCCCATCTATAACGTGCTTTCTTGCCTTAATTATGAAATCACAGTTTAGGAAAACAATATTCTTTGTGCTTTGCAGGTATCCTCTATGAGGAATCCAGGCTGCTGCAGTATGTTTGTTTAAGTACCATGCTTACACTGTACTTTAGTTCCCATGTGACTCACTAGCTCAGTTTTCACTGCCTCTGGCTCTCTTTTATTATTTACCTTGCTTCTGAAGTTCCTTGTAAGGAGATTAGAAGCCTTTACCAAAAAATACAGTGAGTTTGGGGCTCATTTTAAATGCAGTTATTCACCCCCCAAAGAAAAGATGAATAAATTGGTGACTGAGTCACAAAACTCACTTTAATGCCTCCCTCCTGACTCTGGCCAGGGTGATATGGGGCCACAAGCACATCAACCATCTCATACCCAGAGAAGAAGAAAAGCACAATAGAAAGGCAGTGAAGAAGATGGGGAAAGAAACATGATGAATCAGAAAACATTTGAGGCATTTGAACCTGTCTGTAGATGGATTATGAAATGGATCTATGGCTTAAAACAGGATCTTAAAATGACTGAAGAACATAAGACGCTACTGAGGGTAGGAATGAAAATCTGTCTTTCAGCTACTGACATGACATGAGGGGACATCTGCCAGCTCAGGAGGGAGTCCAAGGCCCAGGAAGATAATCAAAGCAGTAATAAAATCTCATTCAGGAACTCATTTTAAGTTAACACTCTCCACTGTTGCTACAGTTTAGAGCAAAAGGCATCTTTCCCACATTTCAATATGCAGATACCCTCTCCCAGAGCCCTTTAGAGCATACTAAACAAAGCAGGCATGTGGAGTATTTGGAGTTAACGATAGACCAAAATCATCATCCAGCAATTGGTGGTGCCTAATAGATGGCTGCAGATGCCCAATTAACATTCATAAAACACTCGAATCTCTTAGATGAAGTCAGTATACACTAAAAGCTTAATTTCTTATTACGGTGCATAGCAGCTTCAGAAAACAATTCTGACTATCTAAAAGAAAAAGTCTTATTATTCCATTTACTAAAATAAAGCTGAGAAAAGACCAAATAAGAAAGTTGTGGGTTTTTTTTTCCCTACATAGTAATTATTGTACTCCTGTATAAATAGTAACAATTTTTTCTCGGGAACCTCAGGAGTTTGGATTTCTAACAAAATTTAAGACTCCATTTAAATCTGACTGAAAGCCCAACAACCAACAGTCATTAATGTGTTTGAAATTTTAAAGCAGACTATTCAATCATGCTACAGAGCTGCTAAGAGCATTCTGTGTCCTTTCCTTGTCCCTGACCCTTAAACTGCTTTGCATCTGGATATATAAATACTTTGCACAGCTGTGTCTTGCAGACTTTGCCTTCTCCATCTGCTTGTTTGTTTTCCTGATTTTATATTCCAGGCTGTTATTTTGTATAAGCAAAATTATCCTTTTATGTTTTCTCTGCCTCTGTTGTTTCTTCTAGATATTGTAAACTACAGCATCTGTGGTACTTCTTCCATTATAGATTTATATTCTACTAGGTAGTGTGAGATAAAGATAAGCCTCAACAGAACATGAGTGCCCTAGTCTGACACATAAATCCCCAAACCTTTTTTCTGAAATTTTCTATAGGGTATCCCCTTGGTGTATAAATGACTTCTGTTGATTTTTTTCAAAAGTACAGATCACAGGTCAACAGAAAAATTAAAGACAAGCCAATGGGCATTTGACAGAAAAAAATGTTACTCTCTACAGTAACAAGGGTAGTACTTTTTTAGTATTAATCTGAATACTGTGACAGTAAATCTTCCTTAAAACTGGGTTCATGACCTAAGAAAAGTAATAATTCAGAGGTGATTTTTAAAGATTTATCTGTCTTTTGATCAGCATGTTGCAAAATGAAAGGATGTGTCCTGACCTTTTTATCTCTGAAGGGTGGGAAGAAACTTCTGATTCAAAGATTTATCTCTCACATCCTATAAACAAACTCGGCCAAGTTTTAAAGTCCTATCTCCCAGTTATTTCTGGATTATTGAGCTTTACTTACTCTGAACCCTTTCATAAAGGAAGATAAAATTAATGCTGCTGCTTAGCTATAGTCTTAAAAATGAGCTCAGCTTTCAGCACAAACAAATGTTTTTTGCTTAGGATAATCTGGGAAAACTACGAATACAAAATTGTTTTGATGTGTTCAATTCTAAGAACCTGTTACTAACTTGTGAATGGAACACATGGATGAAATTTTAGGTCAGGGTCACAGTTTTCTTACCAAATGTGAGATAGATATAATAGGACAAAAGATGGGGTCACATACTCAAGAACCACAATGCTTATGGTTTCATATAGCTTTCATATCCATCAATGCATCCCTAATCCTTTGTTTATGAAAATGAAATAAATTGTGAGATCAGAATCTTACCTGTTTACAGAAATCTCCCAGATTACCTTAAAATTTCATGTTTCAGGTTCTGTAATGGTTATATCCTGTTGAATTGTTGTGAAATGTCAAGAGCAAGACAGCAAAACATGACCTACTAAACAGAGGATTAGAAAACACAAATTACCAAAATTTAATTCTGGATGACCATGGGAAGAGGGAGTGGAAAGAAGATAATACCAGATTTTCATAGTACGTTCTGATCATGAGCTTTGCTCTTTGACACAGCTTGCATGCAATTTCTGGGTGGTGCATGGTACTTCTGGCTCCCCTGGGCTCCAAGGAAATCTTAGGAAATGTCTAGAATTGCTGTCTGACCCTCACAGGAAAATCTAACCATATTCAGTTATATTTCCAGTAGTTCTATAAATAATGAGCAAACATCACCTTGAAAAAGAAACCTTAAAAGGGAAAAAAACCCCAAAACAGCATCAAGCTCAGGGTGAGTATATACATTTTAGGATACCCGGTTCTTCGCCTTCCCTAGAGGTGTTTAAGGTGCTGGTGGATGAGGTACTGAGGGGCATGGTTTAGAGACTGGTGGGAATGGTTGGACTCAACGATCCAGTGGGTCTCTTCCAACCTGGTGATTCTATGATTCTTTACTCATCGGTTCTTCTAGTTTAACAGACTCTAGAGAAAAGACCATTAAATCACCTAATCTTCATCTCCTGTTGCTTAACACTTCCCCAGGTAATCCCTGGACTGAGCTCAGTGATTTGTGTTTGATTGAAAAAGGTGATTTTATCATATGGCACCATCCATCAGCTCTTTCAATGTCAGTATTGTAGCCTACTGTGTACTAATTTTAATTAGGCCATGGTATTAAAAGTTGTTGCTGATTTGTAATTTTGCAGTTGCACCTAGGAATCCCAGTTGTAGATCATTTTGCTCTCAGCATACAGAAGAGCAACAGGAATTTATTCCCTGCCTCCCACAGATTGCTGTCTAAAATAATTCACTTGGGAACAGTAAACTCCCCTTTCTTTCTTATAGTTCCAAAGGTTAAAGCTTCTGTTAGAAAAGTACTAACAGGTTATTATTGCTAATACTAATTAAGAAAAATGAAAGTTTCAACAATTTTTTTTTTACAGAAAGCTCACCAAAATGAAGAGCTACGGTCTTATTCTTAAACATTTTGGTTTTAAGTTCTGCCTAAACAGTGAAAGTAGAGGAAATGTGATAAACTCCATAACCGCCTTGAGGACTAAGGCATCTGGAAGATTTTGTATTCCTATTTCAGCAAGTGTCAATAATATCCCTGAATGTGACTCTTGCTATATTTACCAGGTGGTTTGTCAGCTGCTCTGTAGTGCACAGATTTATGAACCCATAATAATAGCTCTTTAGGAGTTGTGTATGTTTTATTACTTGAGGCCATAGGTGGATAAGAGAGCAAATGTTGGCTTTAAGGCTCCTGATACTGGTTCAAAAAGCCAACACCATGTGATGCAAAAGGCTGATTCTGTATTATCTCATTCAACTGGCTCAAATTTGTTCAAAAATAGCTGAAGGGTTAACTTCGTACCAAGAGACTTTGTACCAGAATAGAGATTGTGCAGTTTCACCATTCCATCTTAATACCAGAGCTGATATCATTTGTTCTCCTGTCTTTGGAAAAAAAACCACATAATGCCAAAATAAACTCTGGCATATGTGCTGTGGCTAATGTGACAGAAGTCCAACCATATGATCACAGCCAAGCTGAATCACATTTGTTTCATATAGGAGTGATTTTGCTGTTCATCAGTAACAAATGTATTAGTAGTGACAGCAGTACTGCAGTCCAACTTGCCACGCTTGAAGAAGAGCTATATGAATAGTCTTCTACATGATCTCTTGGCAGAGTATATTTTGTCCCAACCAGTATTGATATGAACAACTCTAAGGTGGGGAGATATCCACCCTGCCCCAACTGAAACACCCTCTTCTTCAAGACAGACTACAACTGTTAGAGTCCTCCACCCAAGCAACCAAGACATACTCTTAACCTCAAACTGCCAAAAGGAAATACTCTCATACCTGACAAGGGGGGAGTTTTTCATTTCCCCCACCCAAATACCACATGGGAAATTTGTTAGGTGGCCAGAGATGAAGCACACCCCAAATAATCCCATGACTTCTGTAGCAGCCAAAACATCCTACGGTGTGTTTACACCATGTCCTCCTGATGGACGTGTTCTGGGTGAGGCTCTGAGCCTGGCTTTATTTTTCACATTCTGGAGTTTTCTGTGTGTTGTTTTCACAGAACTATATGAAAATACTTTCCAGTTTTTACAGACTTTTTTGAAAGGAACTGTTTTTACCTATAACAAAAGAACAGTTTTGTTTCTTAACAGCACTGAGGATAATACAAAATGCACTAATTTCCCCTCACTTGTAAAACATTTAACATATCACTACCCACACCCTGTAATTTCAAGACTCCTAGGATTTATATTTTAAAAGCATAATTGAAACTTCTTGGCAAAGACCCTATGACTTCCAGTCAAACTGGTTATAGGAGAAAATTTCTCTGTCTTCATGTAAAAGAAATCCTGCCTAAATTAAAAGCAGCTGATATTAGCTCTTTTTCCTCTATAATAATATCTACCATTAAGATGACAGCTAAAATATAAGGTGTTCATGCATTTCAAGGGGCTATGAGAGGAAAAAGGGTTGGTGGGGTTATTTTAGTGATGTCAAGTTGAACTCATAATATATTTTGTCAAAACAACTGTTTGCTCATCTGCATATGGAAATGTATTTTTAATTTAGTATTCATTCAAGATCTCATGCCTTAATTCATCATCTCCTAATAACTCAATGCCTAATGTAGGATAGAAAGAATGTGCAAATTTCATGTTGTGTGTGCAATACTGTAACAATAATTTTCTTAAGTTTTAAAAATAATTTTGATTTAATATATTCATCTATATTATCTCATTGCTTCTTTCAAGAAATGTGGGTGCAGAAGTGTCATTGAGCTTCAGCACTTCTTTCTGCTCTGTGTAAAAGGCATGTGAAATTTCTGGTGCTCAAATAATATCCATGCAGAGAGCACTCTGCTTCCTATCAAGTGCAGGTATTCACATAGCTTCAGTGAAGAATAATAACCTAAAATTAAACTTTATCTAAATAGGCCTGACAAGAGCAGATCAGGGAAAACATTCTGAGTTACCATCAAACGCCACAGCCTGTATCCAAAGATATGTCTGTGCTCTCGGGACTTTTAACCTTTGGTTTGTCTAATGAACTCCTGTATTGGGATTGCACTCCTATAATGGTATCTATTTTTCCCTCAGTTTCTACCAGGCAGAAGGAGACAACTCAGTCCAACGTACTTGGCTTCCACTTCCATGGACCTGCCTTTTCTTCACAGGATTCCACATCCACTGGCTCAACACCTAGATACTGTCCAGAGAAAAAAGAATGCATGGTTGGACTCGATGATCCGGTGGGCCTCTTCCAACCTGGTTGTTTTATGATTCTATGATTCTTGCCCTCCTGTGCTGGTCAATGCCCCTCTGTAATAACACCTGACCCACAGTAATCCCCATTTCATACTACAGAGAAAACAAATTGTTCTGATTTTTCTTGCAATCCAGTATTTTGTTTTCTACATGTTTCATTAGCTTACTGGGAGAGAAAAGTTGACTGTAGATCATTTCCTGCTCAGAGCTGTTGCCTGTAGGCTGGGGACTGATGGCAGGTCGACAATACTAAATCAAAATGAAAGGCTGGCTCTGAATTTTAATTATTCAAAGTAGTGATGAAAAATGGGCTCTCCCTGCTAGGATTTGTGTCAGCAATTATACAATCACATCGATGTAATGGTAGTTGTCAAAGAATAATGTGAGATTTGCAAAGGAAAAAAAGTTACTCAGTAGTTTACCCAAAGATATTTCAAAAGATATGAGAATGATCACTAATCTGTATGTGGTCATAATAGTCCTCGTATATTAACAATTACTTACAGTAGGTAAATGAGAGATGGCCTTAGAGGAGATAAGAAAAAACAAACACATTAAAGTTATGATTATGAAAGGCCAAATAGAGTGCTGCAATTGTCATTATGAACTCCTGTTTATGCTCTTCTTGTCTGTGTAGTTTTGTCTGCAGTTGAACTCTAAGACCCTAAGGGCAGGGAAACAGTTAATTCATCAGAGAAAGAGCTCTCTTTGTTCTAGACCCTGTATAATGCTCAGCGAAGCAGCCTTAATCCCTTAACACAAATAAAAATAAATAAAAGTATCGTAGTGTAACACTGGAAGAGACTTCAAAGATCTGGTAGTCTATCTGCTTGCTTGGAGGAAGAATTAAATGTGCCTAGGCTATCCATGAGAAGTCTGTCTAGCCTATTATTAAGACAGACTTTTCAGAAAAGAAATGGGATTCTTTGTTACTCTTGAAAGCCTACCTTTCTGCTTGACTCTTATATTTAGAAAGTGTTTATAGTATCAATGTGGATGGGGAAGAAAAGTAGAAATTCTAATTATGATAAAAAATGGATTTGTTTTTTTGGTCAGGTATCTACACATGGCACCTACTGATAACAGAAAGAGATCCCGAAGTCTCAGCAGCATAGCTGGAGAGAAAAAAACATATTTTATCTGTACCATCAGAGTACTTCTGATGTCAGTGATTAGTTTCATATGTTGCTATCAAATATTCAGTTGCTTTTAAGTAGCTCTGAAATAAAAATCCATGAAACCTGTGTTTATCAGAGATGGAGTAAAAAGTTGACTCTTCTAACCTTCCCCAAAGTTTTTTTATGTTGAAAGTGCTACCTTGTTTCCTGAGGACAGCTACGTCTGCATAAGTTTCAAAATAAAGATAATTTTTTATTTTGCTAATATGCATAGCACGTCTAAGTCCATTATTTCATGATTGCTAACATTTACCCTTGAAAATGTAACATGAGAGAATATTGTGATGTAATTTTTTTAATGATTTTTTTCCTTTTTTTGTTATGCATGTATATTGGAAAACCTTGTGGTAATCTATTGTAAAATAATATTTTGCTTTTTTTTTTCCTTTGAGTTCATTGAATATAAACATATACATCCTGCTGTTACAGTTTGGAGGATATTCTGTGTAAATTCACAAAAACACACCCAACATTTTGTGTGGACAGGTGGGAAAACCACGTCTACACTGCAGTCAGGACATAGGTTTGGTGCACATGCAGACATAACTGGGCCAGCTCTAATCTTCTGATCATCTGATTTGTTCCTGTACTGATGGCAGAAAACCCACCAGAACATTGGTTTTGCTGTCAGCGAAGTGTGCTTGCACATAAACCTGAAAACCTGCTTGGAAGCTGTACATTGCAGTATGCAGTTTTAGATTAAAACTGGTCTGGTATGTGTTACACGTGTTACAATCACACTTCAATCTGAAGCCTCCATATATCCTAAATTGAAGCAAACATGCATAATTCTCACTCAGAGATGGTCTTCCAGCTTCGGCCATCTGCATTGCAGATGTGCAACACTCTTCTCACAGCTACAACAAAAATGGTTTCAGATCAACCTTCCTGTTGTGTTTCTTCTCACTGACCCATTTACAGATCTCAGTGTTGGCAGCAGTCATGTCACATGTTTGGTTTAATAGTTTTTCACCTCTGACTTAAACCATTAATTTATGTGTGCACACATTCCCCCATGCTCTCTTGCCAAAGTCCCTAAGGTGCACTAAGGTGAACGAGGAGGAAGATGACAACTGTGGGACAGAAATGAGAGTGCAATTGTGAAACGAGAATGTGATGCAAACCATGAGAACATGTGGTAAACTTGGTCACAGAAACTATCAGAGCAAGAATCCTGGACTGCCAGCATATTTTGGAGCATGTAGGCAGATTTTATCAAAAACAACCCCATAGTCCTTTCACCACTATGACAACACAAACACATCCCCTATTGCATTGACAAATAGAACTGAATACATGCTATTTGAAAGTAAACATAAAGGTTTTTAGTGTGCTTTGTTGTATGTGCTTGCCTATCTTCTCTCTTCCCTCCAAACCTACTTTTTTATAATATGCTGGAAGTGCTATAGAGAAGAAATCAGGCTTTTCTAACATCATATAAAATGTGAGATTTCAATAAAAAGCATTTGTTGTCTTTTTTCACAATCTCATCAAAAAAAGTCATCCAGTCCTCCAACAGCTGTCAGACGTAACTTTGGCACATGATGCCCCTGAATGAAGATGATGTGTCTCTCAAATAAGTGGCCATTCCAGCAACAAATACTTGCCACACAGCACCCAGTAACAGCACAGACTAAAAAGGAGAGGACAATACAGGCAGGATGAAACAGGAGGCTCTCAATGTGTTACCATTTAACAGCAGAAAATGTGCTGCTTTTGTCTGATAACATTTGAGTCAGAACACTGCACGTGATTGCCCTACAAAATACTCTGCAGCTCTTTCTGTGGCTGTAAAAGGAAACAGGAACCCATGGAGAAGAGGTCTAATTTATCTCACAGCAATTAAGTTCATTTCACCTGACATGTGTCCTCAGACCTTCTGTTGAAAGTATTTATAAAAGTGAAATATATGATAGTATATGATGAAAAACACTTGTTTTCCTTCTCAGTGTAGTGCATCTCTAGTCTGGGAATACTAGGTGCCATTTTCATATAGATATTCTGTTGTTTTGTTGCTACAACTTGTAATAGCAAACACCTGTTGTTAAACACTAATAAAGCTGTTTAAGAGTTTGAGGTCTGTTTTGTGAAGAAATACCTAATGAAAAATGAGTATCTTCATGGTAAAATTTTGCTAAACCTGACTTGCACATTTTGTTATCTGAAAAACACTTTTCATCCCAGATGAAATTTTTTTTTTTCATTTATTGTACCATGAAGGACAAGTCTAGTAACTATAGATGCTCTAAATGAGAGTAATTACTGGTATTGCACAGATATCCATTACAGCCCAGCTAGCATTAGCATGTTGTATCTTGTTTGATGAGAACTCAGCACAGTGGTATTTGCTAATGTTATTACTTCTATGTTCAAAAGAAAGTGAAATGGGTCAAGATTCAGGAACTGTAACCATAGTAATGGGTAGCAGGATTCCAGGATTTAAAGGAGAACTGTTAAATTTTGAAAGAGATTTAAAATGGGAAAGTAAGATATGGAAATAATGTAAAGGACCATAGCCTGCCAGTGACATCAAAGGGCTCAAATCTACTTCTGTTGAAATTATCTAAGTTCCTATCAACTTATTGGAAAGAAGAGCAGTGCTTAGTCTAGCAACTAATAAACCTTCCTTATGAATTAATATTGCTGGAGGGAATGCTTCTGTGCTTCATGATCCAAGGAGTCCCAGACGGGACGTGAAGCTCCATTCCCAGGTTCTGGCCTTTCCATACGCCAGAACAGAAGCATGTTTGCTCCATTTTCAACATTTAAAGACAGCCCTTGCCAAATGCAATAAAGCTATTTGCAGACTGAAACTTTGAGAATTTTGATATGTATTTTTCTCCTTTACCAATAAGCAAACATTGCACAACTACTGAAGTAAAGCTGTGTTCCAGATTTTCCAAGAGTTTTAGGAGTCACATAGTTAAACCATATTTTATTCCCATCATATCAGTTTTCAGGGAATGAAAGTGTCTGATCTCACAATGCTACATGAGTTTCAAATTCTGTTTTCACATTTATGCAGTGCTCATAATGTCAGTAATGTTATATGAATACGGTCTAGAGCAGACTTTAATCTAAGATGTTGATTTCAGTCACATCCACTTTGATACTTATTGGAATCTAAATTTTAGGAAGCTAGAAAGTCTTTTATTATTTTTTTCTCTATAATTTGGTTTTACTCCTTAGATTATTTATTTTATTATAAATTTAATTGAATTAATTTCATACTTCTCTTAATATCCCTCAGAAATTAATAGAATTTTTTTTTTAACTTGAACAAAGGTACCTCTGTGAACAAGTGTACTTTTGTTCTCTAATCTTATTTTCAGGATGCTTCCTTCCCTTCCTTTTCTAGTTTGTTATGCTTCACTCTTTCCTAAGAGTGCGATTTCTACCAGTGAAGTTTCTACGTCAGAAAGTTACACAATTAGCTATCTAAACTCTCCCTATCAGTGGGGAGAGGCAGCGAGGGTATTTGACCTGTCTTTCCTAACTGACTACAGGGAAGTCTAGACAAAAAGCTTAAAGCAACCAGGTAACCTTTAAATACCTATGAAAGCATAAGTTAACTAGCAAAAAAATTGAAAGAAAATAAGTGGTTGCTAGGCTCCCAGGATATTGAAGATGCTAAGTAAGGAACAAAACTACTTAAGTATGCTCAGATACTTAGATAATACTGTTTGTCTGTTTCTATTTCATCTCGCTCTTATAAATATGCATCCCATTTTAAAGTTAATTCACTTTTCTTAGAAATTATATTTGGCTATGTGGTGGTTATTTTCCACTTGCTTTCCTGCTTATAAGCAAAACCCCATAATCAGAAAATTTAGTGATAAAATTCAGGCTTCTGCAGAAATGTTAGGTTTCTCTTCTTCCAAGGGAAACTATGGTGTGAGAGTACTGATGGCCTATCTATCTCTGCCTCACCTTTATGTCTCCTTTTGCTGATATAATTCTTAAGCAGCTATCTTTCTGGCCTCTGTGTACACGATTATTTTCCCAGAGAGGCACTGCAATTGTTTTTAGCCTTTGGTGATCATGCTTGTAGCTCCATAAGCTGTCCCCAGTGTGATCGTGTGGCTGCTCAAGCCTGGTGCCACCTCTTCTAGCCCTGAGGTGCTTCAGACTCTAATCACCTCTCTGCGATATTCTCTGTTTCAAGAACAGTTTCTAAAAAAATCAATAATATTTGCATTTATAGGTCTCCCTCTATGCAATTACATCCTCTTCCCCATTCAGTTTCTCCCTCAATGCTGTTGGAGAAGGACACCATCTTCTGTAAGCATAAGGAACCGAAGGGGAACTGCTTGGATGAGGAGGAAATTACGCTTCTTTATAGAAAGACAAAGCTTACTGGCCTTAAGTCTTCTCACAGCTGAAGTGAGAGAGCTGATGTTTTACAATATGAGAGAAAACAACATGAACCCTAATGAAGCAGATGCAATATGTGGCTTTTGCCTGGTGCTGTACTTCATATGCCAAATGCATTTGCTCACACAGTAGGAAAAAACATAATGTTCGGCTATTCTCTCAAAGCTTCAGCTACTACTAAAATTTACTTTACTCTCTAACCCCTTAGGGTCAATCAGCCATCAGCATGGGTGCAGGAGGTAAAACTGAAATGAAAAAGCAGACAATCAGACACAGAATATACTTGTATTCACACACATAGACAGACAAAAGATGCCAAACTTTACAGAAAAAAGTAGTCAGAGGTTTATTTTTCATAAGGACACAGAGTGGTAGGTAAAGAATATTATTTTGGGTTTCCTTAGGGCTCCCATTTATAAATCATAATTTATTGAAATAAACTGTCAACTGCAATTTGTTAATGTTATATGATTTACTCCCAATGTCTGAATGTGAAAACCTGTCAGAAAAAAAAGCTTTATAAAACATTAGTGATTTTTATCACCATTAGTGTTCTAGAAATGGAAATTTTTTAGTACTTATTCCTCTCAAATTTTTGTGATGGGCATCCAGGAAAATGACTGCCACGTGTCATACAGTAATGAGGAGAACAAATCAATTACTAATAAACTTAGCCTGCTTGAGACTCAAAACATTTTGTAAAGGGGAGAAAAGATTCGTTGTTACAATTACCATACTGGAATTTAAAATAAAAAAGTCACAATTTAAAACTGCATTTGCCGATTCTACAAGGAAGACTGCATTTAAAATAGCTGTAACAATTTGTACAATGTTTAGTATCGTAAGAGAGTCCTGTAATAGTATGAATATTTCTCTTTAATGTAAATGCACTGCAGAACACAGCACTGCTCGAAAATAACATCACCAGTTTATGAGAAAATGACAATGTCTGCCTGAAACTGCCAACTTCAAATTTGAATAATGCAAACTGAGATTCAAGCAGAAATCTGTGAATTGACCTCCTCTTGAAGAACAAAACTCATTGAGATGTGTTCATTAAAAAGGTTAAAAGACTTCAGAGTATATAAGGGTATACAGAGGGCATCAAGAGACCGAGAGTGGGAAAGGAATGATATCACTACGCAAGCAGCACTATCAGCACCAGGGTGTATAATGCACTAATAAGAGTTTCTGATGACATAAGCCTCAGCAAACTTCCTGTAACACAATATGTGGTGACACTGACTATAACCTTAGAAGTTGTCCCCACACCAGTTAGAAAGTGCTTAGGTCTTTATTTTTCTGATAAAGAATGTCATATTAACATGCTGTGTTTAGCCAACACCTATTGTCCTGAAATATCATCTCAAATATTGGTCAATATATTTTTCAGAAAGAGACTGGATCTGCTAGTGACACATTTATCAGGAATGTCAGTTTGAACGTTTCCTATGACCCCAACACAGAGCTATTCAGATTTACAAATGGACTCATGGGAATAACTATGAAAATAACTGTTACCCTCTTGAGGAGAATAAGGAGAAAGAGCACACCCTATGCTTATTTTAAAACTACAGATCTGCATCTGGCAGTACTGGTAGCTTCAACTGAAAACTGGAAAAGGTGGCACTAGTTGTAGCAGGTTTGAGGAGTATCATTCCCGCTTATGTCTGGACCAGAACTAACTCTGAGATTAGCTGTGCAGTGGGTCAGTAGTAGCAAAATGTCAAGCAAAATGGGAGTAGGGAATTTTATTGGAATTTAGCATTCCATACTACTGAGTTTGGAGAATTTGCAGGCTGCAATACTCTCTGCAAAGGAAGCCATATAGATGCAGATCTTAGCCATCAATTTAGATTTATTTTTGTATTTCCTGCTGGCTGGTTATCAGAGTTCTTAATTCATTTTAAGCTGGGTGGAAGTGTCGATCTGCTGGAGGGTAGGAAGGCCCTGCAAAGGGATCTGGACAGACTGGACCGCTGGGCAGAGTCCAACGGCATGAGGTTTAACACAGCCAAATGCCGAGTCCTGCACCTGGGGCACAACAACCCTATGCAGAGCTACAGACTGGGTGAGGTCTGTTTGGAGAGCTGCCAGGAGGAGAGGGACCTGGGGGTGTTGGTCGACAGCCGGCTGAACATGAGCCAGCAGTGTGCCCAGGTGGCCAAGAAGGCCAATGGCATCCTGGCTTGTATCAGAAACGGTGTGACCAGCAGGTCCAGGGAGGTTATTCTCCCTCTGTACTCGGCACTGGTGAGACCGCTCCTTGAGTACTGTGTCCAGTTCTGGGCCCCTCAGCACAAGAAGGATGTTGACGCTCTGGAGAGTGTCCAGAGAAGAGCAACAAAACTGGTGAAGGGGCTCGAGAACAGGCCTTATGAGGAGCGGCTGAGAGAGCTGGGGCTGTTTAGCCTGGAGAAGAGGAGGCTGAGGGGAGACCTCATTACTCTCTACAAATACCTGAAGGGAGGTTGTAGAGAGGAGGGAGCTGGCCTCTTCTCCCAGGTGTCAGGGGACAGGACAAGGGGGAATGGCCTCAAGCTCCGCCAGGGGAGGTTTAGGTTGGATATTAGGAAGAAGTTTTTTACGGAAAGGGTCATTAGGCACTGGAATATGCTGCCCAGGGAGGTGGTTGATTCGCCTTCCCTGGAGGTGTTTAAGTTACGGGTGGACGGGGTCCTGAGGGACATGGTTTAGTGTTTGATAGGAATGGTTGGACTCGATGATCCAGCGGGTCTCTTCCAACCCGGTCATTCTGTGATTCTGTGATTTTTTCCCATGTTTTCAGTGAAGAGTGAATTTACAAGACTGAATGATAAAATCCTCATCTTGAAAAGCCATTTTTCCCTGAATTCCCAATGTATTGTACTGTATGCTGCGATGCCAAATGTTTCTTAGATTTTGGGTGGGGTTTTTTCAATTATTAATTTATTAATATAATTAGATGCCTGGTTACTAACAGGACGCTCTTTTCTCAAGGGTAACAAAATATTGTGACAGTTCAATAATTCCACTCTAAAGGCCCTATTTTGCCTTTGTTCCTGATTAATCATTTTCAGTGCAGTCAGGCTTGACATCAGGAAAAAAAATATTTCACAAAAAGGTCATTGGGAACTGGAACAGGCTGCCCAGGAAAGTGATTAAGAAACACTTCCCTGAAAGTATTTCTAAGACAGGTGGACGAGGTACTCAGGGACGTGGTTTAGTGACTGATGGGAATGCTTGGACTCCATGATCCAGTGGGTCCTTTACAGCCTAGTGATTCTGTGATTCTACTTGACTCACTGGACTTATGCTTTTGAGGATTTATATATCATTTCAGCCAAAAGTCTGAGAGTGCCCAAAAATAATAGTGGACCTACACAAAATGTCATTTAATGTACCCATGTACCCCCACCCAAAAAAATATGGTAATCTTTTCTTTGATAAACTCTAGTTCTGTATTTTTTTTCAGTATAGACTTGAAATAGGACGGAAAAGCACCTTCTTGTATGATAAGCGTCCTTTCTATTGCCATCTTGCTTACTGACTCTGTGAGTCATATGTCATTCTTCAAGAAAACTCAAGGCACTCTCCAAAAAGCAGGGCGGCTGCTTCCCCTGTACCTTCAGACCTCTCACTTGCTGGAGCCAAAGGCTAGGGGAGAGGAAAAGACTATGTAAGAAGACAGAGAACTGAAAGGGAGACAAATATATTTGGAAAGAGGATTCAGGTTGAAGGTGTAGCTGGAGTTTTACACAAAACAACAACAGAAAATCTATTGATCACAATTAGGCATCTACAGAGGTTAAATGTGTAAGTCAAAATCTTATTTTTAATTAAAAAAAAACCCTGTCAAGTGTTGAGGAAGGAGCTGCTACATTCCCACAGCAATCAAGGATCAGGGAGGGGCATGCAGCCATACTCACAATACACCTTCCTTCCCCATGTCACACAATGAGGCAGGGCACAGTGTGACCAGTGCACCCTCTCACCCTCCAAATATTCTTGAAAGAGTGATGCAAATAGAAGAAGCTTTCCTGTAATAATTTATGTTTAAATCAGATATGGAGATGCCGCACAGAAGATGAGAATAAAGTTCCTTCCCCAACATAATCCTCTTTTACTGAGGCAGAAGAAAAGTTAACAATAGTGGTGACGGTGATATTTTTTTCATTGTTCGATGTTGTCATTGCTTCCTAGAAATTGATTGGAGAGCATAACATTCATTTTACACAGGCTAACAAACTCACCACCACAAGTTTCTTGAAGGTTGAAGATAAAACACCAGAAGCATCTCCCTCTGTGGCTTGTATATACAGAAATTGAAATGGATTCTGACTTGTGCTGACATTCCTATTTCTTTCCAAGCCTATAATGACTAATACTTCCATAGAAGTATTATCTCCAGCTATACTAAAAACTTCCACTTTCCCCAGCCATAATATTTAAGAATTCATTTAAATTGGGAACCTCCTCTGGCCTTGTCATTTTCGTATATAAGTATGTTGTAAAACAAACATTACACAAAAATAATTTCAATTGATTTTTCATTCTAATCCAGACATCTATAGATGTTGCTGGACTGTAAATTTTCATTTACAGTAAATCAACAAGCAAGAAATATAAAGTGGTTTTATCTGGCAAATTTAGACTTCATCCTAGCAGGACATGAAATTATAAATTGAATCCCTATGCTCAGCAACTGAAGCTTAACACCTTGCAAGTTATTTTGGGGGTTGTTTTTTTGGGTTCTTTTCTTTTTCTAAGAAGAAATAGAGGATCATCTGGAAAACATTCCACCCTTTGATCCAATACACATCAATTTTAGACTTACCTTAACAGCTTTAAGGGTGGAATTCCTTATTTCCAGCCTTCCCCCTGTTATCAGAACAACATAGAGGGTTCTGTTTAGCAGCAGTTAAATGATTTGCAGATGACAGTCAAAAAGGAATTTGCAAAGTTTCTGTTCCAAGGAAAATCACAATCCACTTAGTTGAAAAAAAAATCTCTGAACTGTCATTTCCAGTATTTTCAAGAATCCTTAAAAATCTAAAGTTCCTCACTAAAACATTTTTAAAAATTTCTCTCCTTTTCTTACACCATAGGTTCAAAACATTCCTATTCATGGAATCTATTGTAAATATGATTTCATATTTCATATACAAGGCCAGAGGTTTTTTGTAATTTAATGGTATTTTTCTTCAGCTGTTGTTCAGAGCAAACTTTTTTCTTCCCTTTAATCTGCTTTCAGAGAACACAGCCAGGTGTGAATACCAAGCTCTTGGCTTCTGTAATACTCTTTCTTGTGTGCGTGTTTTCATTGCCTGCTTTTGCAAACTTGCTTGGGATAATCTTCACTTACCTCAGTATTTAAAGTGAAATGAATGGAATTTCTTACATAAGAAACTACTTGACATGAACAATGGATGGTACAGCCAAGCTCTTTGTAATTATAGCAGGATGTGACTTTGCTCTTGCAACAACTGCCTGCTTCAAAAGAAGGGGCAAAAAAGGAAATCTCTGAGCACCAGTGTTTTGAAGCTATGCACTGAAGTCTCAAGTCCTAAAGCAGCACAGACAGATGACTTTACACCCCGCTTCATGCGAAGCACAGACCACTTTTTACTGTGCTGAAATTTGTCATCATTGAGTGACAACCATAGATGTGAATAGAGAGACCTTCTGAATTTTATTTGGCAGCATTCATTTGCAAAAGAAACTGGCCCAGCTTATTAGTTCTCTTGAAGTGGTGTAACTCCATATACATCAGAAGACTACAGGTATTTAATATTATACTTACAAAGTCTTAACGAGTACATTGAAAGAGAAGGTCTGTGCAGCCTGCAAATTTCAGCAGAGAGTGCAGTAACAATATCTAGACTTGCCAGTTTATAGGTATTATCATATGAAAAATGTACAGGACACAACATCTTTTTGGTATTAGTTATCATTGAGAAGTATGAAACACAAAGAAGTGTGATGCTGTAAGGAGGTTTATTAAGCCACCAGCCAGCCATAGTAGAGATTGAAGATCATAATTTCCCCAAAACTCTAAAGAGCCCAGAGACTGGTGTTTCCACAAAATTCATGTATCTCCAGAAAAAAAAGAGAAAAAAAAACCATAGAAAGGGGTATTATTTCTTTCTTTTTATGTCTAATATGTTAACCAGAGGAATCAAGGAGGCATCACTGACTTTGATGGCCAAGAACTCCATAAAACCCCATGAGAAACAACTACCACATGGCTAACAAAGGAAGTGTCCTTTGAAAAGGCTGCAATCCTTCATATCTTCTTCCTGCCCATTAACACTGGTATCATTATTTCAAAACAAACAGACAAAAAGGTTGCTCTGTTTCTCCCTGTGGATAAACATGTGGATTTTATATATAGACTTGTCTCAGAAATGTGGTTTTCAGTGTGTACCAGAAACCTGGAGAGATTACTTATAATAAAAAAATAGAAGTAGGAGTACCCTTCCTAGAGGCACTTGTTTCTGCCTCACATGGCCAATGAGATACAGCAGAAAGAGTGGCATCCAGCCAGATAGATACGAGACAGCTTACAGCAGAGGATGGGTGCTGTGTGAAGTAAAGCTGCCTGGCTTTATTGGCCTCTAGGAGAAGTCCAGGATCTGATTGTACAACTTTTCATTGACACAGTGATGCAGCAGTCCTTATGCACATGCTGAGATCTGCCAGGTCCCCTTGGAGAATCAACCAGCTTGTGCTGCATAAGCAAGAAGCCGAGTGACCAAGACTCTATCTTGTCTCTTTATTCATATGACTTTGTGAATCAGTCTGCGAGAATTAGAAAATATTTAGAACCAGAAAAATCTAAGCAAGGGCCTTCGATTGCCACAGCAGTTTGCAAATCATGACAGGCTAATACAAGATAGCTCATAACCTTACAAAATGCAAGTGTTCCAGGACAGCTAAATGGAAGACTTCACTTGCACAATTTGAGAAAAGTTCAGCTCTGGAGTATGACAGGAAAGGTCTTGCTCAATACCGTTGTTTTCATTTTAACTCAAACTGAATAAACAGATCCAAAGCAGTCTGGCTTCAGGACAGATTTTCTGTGTGTGTACTCAGGTGATGTATGTAGCTCTGTAATGAAATGAAACCTGGCCAGCTACTTCAGAGTACAGCATTCATTGTTCTGATACTTAAAGAAAGAAGTATTGCCTTATGAAAATATATTTCACTCTCTTACTAGGTAAGAAGGTGCTCTGTACAGCACTTACTCCGAGGCCGGTATCTTGTCTTCAAAGATGTAGCAATACAGAGACATTACACTGTGACAACAGAAAGGATCAGATAATATCACAAGACTACTCAGTGGTGTACATTCTTGAAAAATTATGCTGTCCCTAAGCAACAAAGAGGTCTTTATTTTTCTTGTAAAATAAGTCTTTTTAAAATATTTGTCCTCCACTTTACTCAAGAAAAAAATTATATAATCTACTTCTAGGCTATAGTTCATTTATATAGGACAGTTCTTACATTTTGATACAAAATTTTCTCAGCCTTTCATAATGTCTGTTATCCTTTGAATTCCCAACTGAAAAGCCAATGAAAATAATGCAGAACACCATGAGAATCAATGTATTGTGGAAAAGAGATATTGACTAGTAAGCACAACACTATAAGCAGAGGACATTTTACTTGTGCTTCTTCCTACATCACTTTTCATAGTGAGAAATGTTGTTCTCAGGGAGTTTTTTCAGTGTAAACACAAAGTTGCCAGTATTTTACTAATTTTGAGTTAAGTATTCTGAATTAATTGTATAACAACTAAATCATCTCTATATTTGAATGCAAATCTTACTCATTGAAAAACTTTTCACCAAACACTGTTCTGCCAGATTCCCTAAATGTCAAACTACTGTCAGCCTAACAACTTGTAAAAACTTGTGCTTTAATTTCAATAGTGTAAGGTAGCTTAGTTTCAATTCAGGGCTTGTCAACAGAAGTATGAAAATCAGAGGTAAACAGAAATCCAGATATAGTACAAGGTGACATGATGGAATATTTCTTTGACTTTGGTAGCTGCGTCTCAGTCACCCATGCTCTGAATCTGCTGTCCATTGTATTGAGCTGCAAATGTTACCAATATAGGTTACGAGTTATGCTATGAGTTATGTCCATAATACAGTGCTCTTGTAAGCCAATCAGAAAAAAATATTTGTGCAGGATATCTGGTAGTATATGCAGAACATAGTAGAAAGTAGATAAAAGCTCAATTATCACTTTAAATGGAAACTCCTTTTTTTTTAAATGAAATTTTTACTAAAGAGGATGAGGCTAGGATTGGGGGGGAAGGGGACTTTTTCTATTACTAAAAATAAAAACATGCTTGGATTAGTTTAGGGCTCAATGTTGAAAGCTGCCAAGCTTTCTGGTCTCAATTCAGTAAATTACTTAAGCATGTGCTTAAGTTTTAAGCATATCATCAATTCCAAATAAATGGTCTGACTCACACATGCCTAGTACATGTCTGGACTAGAGCCAGGGATCTCAGCACTTACAAGTAGTAAGACCTTCATTTCCTAACTAAACTAATAGTAAGAGATAGATTGCACAGAGAATAAAGCCTCCCACAAACCTCCATGGTGGCCATGCAAGCTGGGAATTACTGCTGGATCTGCTGCAACCCTCATGCTTCACAATGTGTTTGGACCATCCCTACCATGGTACAAAGTTGACTACAGTGTTCCTGCCCTTCTCACTCTCAAGGGTGAATCATATTCAGTGTTGCTGAAATTCCTAGTATTCCAAACAAGCAATAATAGAAGCATTTAAACAGAGAGGAGTTTTGAGTCATGTAGGTGGTTTTCTTGTGTGGGAAACTACCCGCTTTGTATCTATATGATTAGGAAAGTCAGCTTCATTTGCCTCTGGCTGTCTCAGGCAAGCAACAAAAAGCACATTCATTCTCCTATTCCTTCATCCTCTCAGTAACACAGAAAGAGGGAAAATATTGTCAACTCCTGTGTCATAGTCAGGTTAAGGGAATACTTTGTCAGTAAGGCATCAGTTCTACCGATGGGAATTTTTTCCAGGATTTTATATTGCTCACCCTGAACTCATATCCAGCTAGACAAAGAAAGTGCTATATAAATACATGATAACTGGTAGACAAAGTGTTGTGCTGAGACACCAGCAGTATTGTTATGGTGATACTCAGCAATATACCAAATGGTAGCTGGAAGTGATGCCTGACCAAAGCTGACTAGATAGGACAAGAAGAGGCTAGATAGAGATGCAGAAAGCAGTATAATAAGACAGTACAGTTCTCCATGTGTGGCCTTGTGGTCTCTGGCAAACTCTGATAGAAATCTTAAAACAGTGGAGTTTTCATGGAAGACCTGAAAAGAACAAATTGCTTTTGGAAAGCTTTGTAAAGCAAGCATGAGGAGCAGCGTGGGCAGCGTCCAGAAGTGTTTCTCTGAAAAGTTTAAGAACCAAACAAGAGACCTGGATACCATAGGCAGAGAAAAGGCAGCAAACAGTAACTTCTCACAGCAGCATAAAAATGATGTGACTGGGAAAGAAAAGACCAGGATGAGACTTCAGTTGAGACAAATCTGGACTGCAACATTGGATCTGGAACCTATCAAGAAACACAGATGGAGAATGAGGACCACAATCCCTCAGACATGCTGAAAGCCTAGGGAGGACACAATTTCAAAAAGAGCAGGCTGTGAACATGGCTGTGTTGAAGTCTGCTGATGAGCCAAAACTCCAGTCAGAGGCACATTGGCTGAGCAGAAGAGGAGCAGAGGGAGAAGACTCGGATGGGTGAAAGGAGCTCTGCAGCACAACATGAGTGGTACCTGTCATGAGGCCAAGGATGGCAGAGAAAGGCTATTCCTTGCCAGGGTGGGAGACAGGCTGTGTGTATAAAAAAAAATATTCTCACGAGCAGATGGACACACTGGATATTTATTAGGAGCTAAGTATTAAACCTTTCCCAGCCCTGTTCATCATTGATAACATTGCCAACTGCACCTTCCAACTTGAAACAGGTATTTCAGTGAAACTTTGTCCAGCACCCAAGAGATTTTATAAAAACCAATATGACAAACTGTAACATCTTTCCAAAAGAGAGCTTAATAACAGGTTTGCATCAGATTTGCTAGCAGCCTTTAGGCTGATTTTTCAATCTAAGTATACTGCACAATGTCTGTTGAAAGTGCTAACCTGAAACTAGTGACATCAGCAGTGACAGATAATGAGAACTGCTTTTATGCTGCTCTCAGCAGCCTTAATAAAAAAAAAGATTAATCATTAAGTGCAAGAAAAAGCTGTCATAATGCCTCAGCTGTTTTATCATTAAATGATACTATGTCACTTATTAGTTCTGGACTGACTTCTCTATTTTTAATATAAACAAAGAGTAGTTAATTATAAGCAATATCTGCATATATGCTCCCAAAGTGTAGATAAAATCTTTCAACACACTGAAATATATTTGTTACTGCTTATACTTAGCTCCTGTCATGTAATAAGAGGTAAATTTATGGAGAAAAATGAAAAAGGAAATAATCTGTGGTACCTCCAGTCACCTTCCTTCTTTAATTTAAGAGATAATTAGGCCAAGACATACTGTCTATATTGTTATGTACATAGACAATCTGCCTGAATTAGTACACAAATAAATCTATAAGTTACTATATGATCAACAAGAGAGGCAGGCAGTTGTGAAAATTTCAAGGAAACTAACAGGAAGCTGGGAGGGGCAGAAACACTATAAGCTGCTGTTTCAAAGCAAACATCTATGCAGAGCACAAATGGATGCTCACAAATATTTTTGGTGGTCAATTCTGAACACAATGATCTGCAGATTAAATGGTGATGAAAACAGAAATGTTCTCATTAATAATGTAAAATTTACAATAAGAAAAGTCAGCAATGAAAAAGTAAACACTGAAGGAAAAAGAAAATGTTTGTTTGGGTCACAGAGATGTATGAACAGGTACTCACTTTGCATCTGTAAGAAGATAAGGAAATACCTCTAAAGGTGCCTAAAGGTGCAACCTCAGTGAGGAGTCTTTACAAACAACAGTTGAAATAGTGAGTTTTAAAGCTTTCCCATTTAAAAACCTAGAATATTTATGTCTCTAAACAGAAAGTTTCCTCCTTCCTTCCTTCCTTCCTTCCTTCCTTCCTTCCTTTGGAAATGCAGATTTGGAAACCATCCCTGAAAAACATGTTTTCTGTAAACCGCTTTTAATTTTTTTCTTGTTTGAGTTTAAATTGGTTTTGTGTGTGTTTTCCCTAGTAGAGAAGAGTCTATCACCTTCCCCTTTCCAGTCAAATTTCACTTTCTTGAGGATTATCCAGACTAAAAACTATTGATTTCTTCAGTATTTCCTCTAAAAAGGTCATGTTTTCTAGATCTCTGAGGATTCCTACTGACTTGTTCTGGAATGTCTCCAACTGTGCATATGTTTCTTGAACATCTACTCTTACTCTCATTTCTCAGTATTTTTATTATAATAACTTTTTCCAAAGCCGTATCTTACTTTTGAAAGAGCTATTTTGTAGAGAAAAAATTATGAGGAAAAATATAATGTTAACATAAGAAGTAGGCTGTCCCTACCTTGGAGTTTTTGAAGAAAAGTTATTCAGTACCTGCAGAGAAAATAATTATGAAAAAAATCATACTTTAAACATCACAATTCTTAGTGCATCCTGAAGCCCGTTGTGTGAAAGGGAGGTATCATTGCCTTGCTACTAGCAAGGACACATCAACAACTACATACATATCCACACACTCAGCAACAATTATAGATACACATCAACATACAATTATATGTATTTGTTCATATATCTTTTTATAAACAATTTTTATATACGTTGTTGTTTCTTATTCTGATGCTACAATGTGAAAATATCTCAATTATCTTTGAAAGAGATAACCAGAGTAAGAGGAGTAAAATGCCTATATTTAATCTGAGCTCTGCCCACACAGGCAATTTGCTCAGCGAAGAAGTAAGATTTATTATCTTGGATTAATGCAGTTATTGTGTTTTTGATGCACAACCAACTTAGGATACTCCTGACAACCCAGGCTCATGTTCTGACAAAATATTTGAGAGATGTATCACCAGTTCTGCGGTAAATTAACGTGTATCTCAAATTCCAGAATTCTTGTCCAAATCACTCACAGTCCTTCCTCTTCACTTATCTTCAGGATTTTTTTTTTTTTTAGGAAGTTCCATGAGCTGAGGGTTAAAGCAGAAACACAGGCAAAAGACGTGTCACCTCTCGTTGAGGTTCTTTCCACACTCTGAGTACAGCTCTTTCATCAGCAGAGGAGGGACCCACCCTCTCTTCTGGGTAGGAAATAGCATGACTCAAAAACAACTAGCTGAGACTCGTGGCACACAAACATGCACCAAATACTCCATATAGGCCTAAAAATTATCTGTTACAGGAATAAAACCACTGCTTTTGAGGACAGGAGGTGAGTCTAATGACACTTGATGTAGGAAAGCACCCAGGTAGCTGTGTCCTGGTGCATTCACATACCTCTGTACTTCTAGCATGGCACTTCAGGTGCCCATGTGAGGACCCTGAGCTCTCAAGATGGTCAACACCACAAATGGAGACCCCGCAAGGAGTGACCAGGAGCACTAATGTGCAGTGACTGTCTCATCCAGTTTAGCTGCCCCTCCAGCTGGCATTAGGTCTCTACTTTGCTCTCCAAATTATTCCAGACATACAGTTGTGCTGCAGTCAGAAATTAAGTACACTTCTGATCTTGTCACATACTGCCTTTTACATTTAGGTTGTGAAAGGAAGGAAAAGCATTTCATATGCACAAAAAGTCTGTAGGAAGAGAAGTCTAGGGATTTTGATTCCCAGGAAAATTTTAAAATATTGTGCAATTAATGCATCTTTTAAGATGCTAATTCATTTAAAAAAAAAATAAAAGAGAGAGAGAGAGACTTTCATCTCATGTCTGGACAATATTAAGAGGGTTTTTTCATATTTTTGAGAGAATTGAAGTTTTACTTGAGCATAAATTGACTAAGAAACTAAGTGTGCACAAAGGCCAAGACCCAGGACCTGCACGCAGTGTGAATGCCAAGATTAAACCAAGCAGTTTATTGCAAGATATTCTATATTCACTTTACATTCTGTATAAAGGAACTTTTCACTGAACTCTCCCCTCAGTTTTGTATTACACAGCAGAGCTGAAATGTCTCAAGCATTCAATCATATGTATTTCCTCGTTTACAAAACTATATGCACGCACAGTAAATCACAGAATCACAGAATCACCAGGTTGGAAGAGACCCATCGGATCATCGAGTCCAACCACTCCCACCACTCCAACCACTCCCAGAGCAATGAGGTCTCCTCTCAGCCTCCTCTTCTCCAGGCTAAACAACCCCAGCTCTCTCAGCCGCTCCTCATAAGGCCTGTTCTCGAACCCCTTCACCAGTTTTGTTGCTCTTCTCTGGACACTCTCCAGAGCCTCAACATCCTTCTTGTGGTGAGGGGCCCAGAACTGGACACAGTATTCAAGGAGCGGTCTCACCAGTGCCGAGTACAGAGGGAGAATAACCTCCCTGGACCTGCTGGTCACACCGTTTCTGATACAAGCCAAGATGCCATTGGCCTTCTTGGCCACCTGGGCACACTGCAAAACCCTTGCCTTGAAGGTCTGAATACTTACAGTGAGTAGATCACACCTTATTTATATATTTTTGCATTGATACCACAAAACCCATTCCCACTTTTCCCTCTCCAAGACTTTCAGTAACATCACAGTTAGAAAGGCTGCTCTTAACTTATGTGCATGAAACTAAACCTATGAATTGCTTTCTTTTCCCTACAACTGTCAGCATAATATGGGTGAAATCTGTACACATAATATGATAATTCAGGCTGCATGATGCAAGGAAAACACCTCAGAATTTGAAGAATAAAGATGTGACACTTTGAGTTAACTTGGGCCCACAGATGAGGAGCCTTATTAATGCATTTTTTGTGATATTAACTCTATGTGCATGCATCCATATCTAAACCTCATGGTCATGTAGTTCCCTGTTAGCAAAATGACATCTCACAATTCAAGATTTCTCATTGAAACTGATGATTTATGTTTACTTTTGCAAAGACTCATCCCTAGTAGACTTTTTCAGCTAAGTAGGTGGAGACAAAGGTGGAAGAGAAACAGCAGCAGCTGCAGCATCTTTCTGTCCAAACAGTAATAGTCACTCTCCAACCAGACAGTTTCTGAGTTGGCAGATCCTTAGCTCAGCCATCCCAAATATATCAGCTCTCCTCTTTGAAACTGTAGGTGAAACTAGGAAATCCAAGGAGTGAAAGAATCAGAAAGGGGAGCGGGGGTGGAGAGGAGGGAAAGGTACCTAAGGAAAGAAGGAGGAAAGAAGGTCTAAAGCTAGAAAAGAAGAGGTAGAGGCAGAAGAAAGAACTGCAATTTTAGGACTCTGATTTCTCAGATCTTCATACATTTCTTTTTTGTTAGCTTATCATCAAGTAGACTGCCAACACATAACCAGAATTTTGGTTATGTTATTCAGTTAGCATTCAGAGTAAAAAAAAAAAATCTACAAAATGCTAAATCCAGCACATTTTAAAGCCTGTTGCCCTTGGCAGTAAATTGTATTTTCGTGACTCTTGGTATGTGGAAGACTGGTCACCCTGTTCATTCGCAGTGTCCATTGCCTGAAGGGAACCAGCTGACTCATCAGAAAGGGAAGTCTGAGGACAGAGTAGTAGGAATAGTTCAGATGTCAGTTCTGCCCCATTCTATTAAAGCATGTTGCTAAAGCCATGTACAGCTGCTGAAAACTCAAGGCTGTGTTTGGGGCATGACCTAAACATGCTTAGCAAATTTATCTCTTAACTGTCACTTCTTATTAATAATTCATGTACTAGACATATATTTCATTGTTATTCTTTATTCTCACCATGTTCTTACACTTAAGAGGCAAATAGTGAAATATTTCTGATGGTTGGTTTGTGGTTTTTTGTTCACTCCGTAATAGAACTAGATTATTTTCTTTGTTTTGTACTCACAGTTTGGAAAACTACTAAATAAATCAATTTGTCTATCAGCCCTGACAGGTACTTTAGGTATTTAAGCAACTTAGCTCCAATCCTGTAAATTTGCATGCACAAAGGTGGCCAAGAATAGGATTTATGTCACCTAATGTAAGAGATGAGATAGATAGGAATCTAATCCCCACAGTTGTCTAGGCTACACTTCTGTTGTCTATTGAGAGAGGCAGAAGTCTAAGATAGGAGGTATGAATCACCGCCCCGGAGGCGAATATCTCTTTCCATTGACTGTTGAGGGAACCTAGGAAAGTTTGTTAGACTAGACATCTAATATTTAAATGTTCAAAATTACATGAGCTAAATCATAGGTAAAGTGCATGAAGAGAATGCTGAAACCAGTGTAACTATTCCTCTGAAGAAGGTTATATACATAACATTGATAAAATAAAGAGTTTACACTATGAAGTTATTCATGGGAAAGGCTATTTGCTATGTGTTTAGAGAAATAAAGTTTTGAACCCTGACTGGCATTTTTCGTTAAAATTATTAAAGAGATGCAAGTCAGAAAGCTCAAACGCAGAAAGGAAATTATTAAGAGCTACATTATGAAGTATTCTAAAGGATAACTTTTCTGCTCTACCTGATCCTTCTTTCATTGTTGAAGCTGGTCAATCTGCTTCTGAAAGGCAGTCTTCACCAAAAACTAAGCGAAAATATATCAGCTACTAAAAACTTCTGTACACAGATATTTTGGAATATAAAACTTTAGAAGAATTTGTTACTTCCATATATCAGCAAAAATGAATAATGATGCATCTGTAGCCTTGAAGCTTCAAGCCAGGAGAGTTGTAATGTTGCCTGACTGCAGCTACATAACTGCTTAGTTACTGAAAGTATCGCATCCTGAGTACATCCACAGGTAAAAAAAATTTCCTTGAGAATACTTTGGTAAACTTTTTCAATAGAAGGTAAGGGATGCATTAGTTTCATATACCTGAAGACCATTTATGTCCTGGTTAACATGGATCCTAGAATGAACATTATAAGGTATATTTTTGTTTTCATTACCAAATCACAGAGTATTTTCCTCCTTCGTGGAATGAAAATAGCTTTAATTTTCCAGGGACGGAAGGAAGAATATCCCACCCATCTTGAGGCATCTGATTTCAAGGAACTTCTCTTCAAGTAGCATGTGTTTGTGGGGAGAAGAGATTCTGTGTGTGCACAGCTATAAGCAATTTGTCCAAACCCACTCAGTGACTGCTGCTACCCCACTGACGCAACTGAGGGGGTGATTGCTTTGTGGAGGTACTGAGTCAAACTGGAATCTGTCCCTGTGCACAGTCCCAAAACTTGGAAACTTCAGTGCCAGATGAAGAGCAGTTAGGAAATCCACCCCCGTAACCCACAAACAGGGTGCACAGCTGGAGCACAGCCGCAGCCAGAGCCTCTCCGTAGTGGCTGCAGGATGTGCTGGGACCAGCAAATTGCTTGACACTGTAAGTCTTGAAAAGCTGCAATATGCCTCTTTCCACAGCAGGTAAGAGATGTGTAGGCAGATGCGCCGCCATCCAGCCAAGGGATCTCCGCATATCACTCAACTGTCAGCTTTGTACAGACTGCCTGAAATCAGGTGGATTTCACTCAGTGCTCTGAGGAGACAGACTTTACCACTTTGTGACTCACGCTCAATCGAGGGGAGTGGGAACAGCAATCATTTATGACTCACTGTATTGTATAAGGCTTTGGAAAATCATTTGCCTGCATACTGTACAAATACATATTGAAAGTGCATTACATATGTTGAAGTAATTGGAACACAATTATAATGTACTGAAGCAAAAAGAAAAAGGTTACTCATTACTAGACTCTTCCTTTTCACAGAGATAACCTATTAGCAGAAATCGACAGTATTTTCCTTTTGAAGTAGTCAAGGCTTTAAAATTCTCTCTAGAAATAGAATGGTGTGAATAATTTCGGGTGGGGGTTATATTCAAAGAACAACTAGCAAAGTTTTTGGCATTCTGGCAGTGGTGGTTTTAATTCTTTTTTTTTTTGAGCAAATATTCCCAGCATAAGAAAAATGCAAGTTCTTCTGAAACAGCAGGAACAAATATATTTTGAAACTTTCCACCTAAAAGCAAAGTTGTGAAAAGGCCTACCAATCAAAGTAGTGTTTTCTGTGTTATCTGAATAAAAAGGTCTTCACAGAATATGTTACAAGAGAGGAGAAGAAACCTGCAGGTTGTGGTGCTGGTCTATGCAGTTCTTTTCTTTGCTAGAATTTAAATTGGGACCTTACAAAAATTCTCTTTGGCCTAAATCTGCAAAAGATTTGAGGTGCATGAATCCTGTAGAGGAATTTATAACCTGCAGCGAGACACCCAAATCCTTGGGTGGGGCAAATGATGGTAATACCAAGGAGAAAGCTGTGCTTAATATCCCACTTTTCTCCTGAGGAAAGCCAAAAGTAGCAAAGTAAAACTCCTGTAAAAAAAATGACTGGTTTTGAGACAATTAGCTTCCCGATGAAGTGCATCTCGTGATCAGACAAACCTTGTCAGAGTATGATGGGTGGTGGGTGGATGAGAGCAGGAATTGATGCTCTTCCATGCCACATTTCAGTCTGGAGTCACAGACAGGCCAATTCACATCGAAAAACTACTAGTTATCACCAAAAACTAAAGCTAAACCAAAACAAATGCAGGCAAGAGTTAGCTGATTGCTAGGCAATGGCTATCACAGCAAATACAAGCTAAAACCAAATCAGAGCAAGACAAGTCTGGGAATGTTTTTAATCCCTGCACTGTCAGGTCAAAAGAAAGCCCATGACCTTTTACTTGTAGTGGCAAAAAAATCACGCACACCAGGCTGTAAAACAAAGAACTGGGGAGAAGAGTGGAAGAGAAGTAAGGTCCTTTGCCACCATAAAAACCAGATCTGTATAGGACAGCCTTAAACACCTGGCACTCTGTATCCTGAGTGTGGGCACTAAAATGTTTGCTTTTAAGATGCTCCTTGTTAAGATAGAGAAATTACTCTGTTCTTGTGGAATGCAACCAGCGTGCCTGAGACCAATTCTTTCCCGAAGTAGAGACTGAAGATCAGTGTTCAATGTGAAAATCCTTTCCCTTTCTCACCTTGGCCATGGGGAAGAAACACTCCTGTGTCTCCAAAGTGTTTGGCTTGCATGGATTGCCTTTTTCCCTATTTTTGAAGGCTTTCGGTCCTCCCAATGCAGCCAGAAATGCAGAATTCATGGGACCAGAAGGAGAAGGTAAGAAGCAGCAAAGTAGCAGCCCGGGAGCCTGAGTACTCACCTGTTATGGCAAAATCTGAGTTTACAATGAAAGCCAGGTAAAACAATGAGACAAGTACAGGCTGACTTTCAAATACCTGGCATTATGTTAGACTTGCAAAGAGGCTGGGATCCTACTTTCTTCCTCATTGACTTCCCCTGCAAAAAATGCTACCTCTAACCACAAAGGAGTTGGCATCCCTTCAATGGTTTCCATCCCCCTTGTCATATAGTGCTTTAATTATCAGACTCCTCTCTTTCTCTCCTTCATATAGCACCTGAACTATGCAGAACATCACGTTTCTCAGTGCAGTATCTTTGGGGCATACCTGCTCTAACTTCTGGTGAGCCTTATGGGACCTTGATGTCATACCACTGTCACCCAGCTGAGCAAAACTCCATTCATTCCAACTAATCTAGTGCTTGCTTACTCCTGCTCACAGTCAGTGAGTGATGGCCCTCAGTCAACCAGCTGGCAAGTAGGGTAGAGCTTAAAGATACAATGAGTCTCACTTAAAAATTATCATAGAATCATAGAATCACCAGGTTGGAAGAGACCCACCGGATCATTGAGTCCAACCATTCCTATCATTATGGTACAGCTACTTCACATTTTCCATGAATTCTCCATTTGTCTATGTTTTTAAATCTCCCAGGCAAGAGCCCCACTAATATCTCAACAAAGCTGAAGGTAAGGCTTTACACTTTGGGATAGTGTTAGGATTTTATTCTGCCAATGTGTAGAAACAAATCTACTGTAAACCAGAATTATTAAAAAAACCTGCTAATACGACAGGCATAGCCATGCACTTACAGCTCAGTAAAGTGCCCAGAGCCATATTAAGACAGATCAAAATGCAGCATTTTACAGGAGACAGAAAATCTTCCTGAATAACTCAGATGTAAAATGTGACCTGTGTCCTACCCGAGCAGGGAAAATAAAGAAGAATTAATGGTCTTGATCTATAGGAAATAATCCTGAAATGGCTAATATAACTAGCTAATGCCACTACATTAAATTAATTACTAGATTAAATTTTAAATATCAATCTCATAATTCTCTTTTAGACAGAAGGTGGCAAAAACACTCCTCCTTTTCCCAGTGTTTTCTAGTGTTTTTAAAGATTTTAGTAGATAAATAAGCTAGATGCTTTTGTCAAAATCATTGTGATTACTACAGAACAGGCCTATGAGAGACAAAAGACCAGTACATTGTTAATAAAATTGTACAAAATAAAATAATAAGGAAAGGAAAACTGTGATTGTGAGCTCTGTGGATTTCAGGCAAAATGAAAATATTGATTGTGGCCCAGAGACCGGAATAATAAAATACCATGAGAAAAACATACTCATTTTCCTTGATTTGGAGTAACCAATCCAGTCCCAACAACATATGTCCCAAACATATAAAGGCTTTACAGGGGAAAAGAGGAGTGAAAATTTCCAGGGCTGGATCTTGCAGAACAAGATAACTAGAAATAAAAGTGAAGGGGTGAGTAAGGAATATGAGCAAGGATGATATGTCAGCATTCAAATTGACCCACATATATGTGGATATACTAAAGAACAGAGAGTTCTCTTATCTGTCCAGATTCTGTAGGAAAATGTGAAAAATGTAGATTTTTTTTTTAATTCAACCCCAAATCTATTCCCTTGTACAGTGTAGACTGAACACATAGCTTTTCAAAGAAAGAGATCAGAAATGTAGCTGGTTGTTTTTTCAACAGATTAACAAAGACCTCTGTGTTCTGTTATCAGTGCTCATATCTGTTCTGGTACAGGATGTGTCATTGCTCTCTGTACCAAAATGTTACTGCATATTGTAATGTTCATTGAGAAAAATAATTAAAAGGAAAGCTCAGGATGTGGCTATATCCTAACAATGTCACTCTGGGATCTACATGCGTAAATCATGTTCAGTATTACAAAATGAACACAAGAGTCTAAATTTGTTACATCTCTGGATATTTAAGGAGACTTTGCAGATTCTTTCTGATTTTATGCAAGTATTGGTTTAATATCCAAATTCATGAAGAAACTGCAGTTCCCTGGGTTTACTAAAACTTGTTTGTACTCAACAGTTTCAAAAATCAGGTCACTACATCACTACATGTAAAGAACCTCAGTAGGCTGGCCTAATTTTTGGAAGTTCCAAGCTACCACAGTTTAACAAAAGTCAGTAAAAATTGTATGGGTTCAATAACTGGAAATGCAGCTGCTTTATTTTTCATCTTTTTTAGCTGTATATGAAGGATTTGAACTACCTAAAGCTGAAAATCCTAAACTGAGGCTTGGTTTTGTAACAATATAACAGAACAGAAATTTGGGTCACTATTTAAAAAGAGGAAAACACTAATTGGGTCACTGAGATTGAGGCAGAAAAGCCAGTTCAGCCTTGGTTTGCTGAATTCATTTAGGTTCCTTAACATTAGGAAAATACCTTCTCATAATTTCAGCATTTTTCCTGAGGTTTCATTCATAATGTAATTAAAGAAGAATGCATATTCTCCCATGGGTATTTCAGACAGCAGGGAGATCTGGTGTCATTTTTAAATACTTGCCAGAATAGAAAATTTGGGGGTGGGGTGAGATGGCAGGGTGAAAATTTCACTTGGGAAACAGTCTCATTTGGACATTCTCATTGTCTCACTGAAGTCAGTGGTAGAATTCCCACTGACTTTTAAAGGCAGCAAAAGCAAGGCAGCACAAAAAATGTATACAGAGAAGCATCCCAAGCCTGCTGAGACTTCATTACATAATTTTTAAAACATGAAGGATATATCCAGGCATCTAAATGACATCTACATGTGTTATGCACCATTAATAAGTGATGAGAAATAAATAAATGAAACGAAACATGCCCAGTGCATCACTGCTCTTCACAGGATGTGAGTTGGAGAAACTAAAAATAGAAAAGATGATTTTGTGTGCAAGTGCCATGAAGAAGCAATGGTTCAGCTGGGGAAGATGTAAACAGAGCACCACCACAGTCCCAGAGGGAGTGTACAAATGTGAAGGAGAGAAAGATGCAGGTAAGGCACAAACAGCGTGGATCTAAAATGTAGCTGTAGATGCCCTCATGAACTGGTTTATATATGATTTTTTTTCCAGTTTTGACTTGTCTCTCGACTGTTGGTGGCTACTGGCTTTTTAGGTGGTTTTATATGTCAAGGTTTTTTTCTCCTTTCCGTGCCTTGCATGTCTGCTGAAAAAGTATGCTATGGAAAACAAGTCGAGTATGCAAGCTTCTTTTGTGTTTCATTCAGAATTTAGTGAAGTTAGTGGTCACTGACTAGGGAAGGAAATACAGGCCCAGAAACCATTTGAGCTAAACACTTGGAAAGTTTTGAAGATCAAGGCCAGATCCTTAACTTAATTACACAGCAATAAAGACCAGTGGTTAACTTCCTCCATTTGAAGAATGATATATTCATTCTGTTTCTAATTGGGAGCTGCTGTAGGAACCAATGGCTTGTTACAATGATGTCAGTATGACAACTCCAAGCAAGAACCAGCAAAACATCAAGAAATGTATAAGCACAGAGCACAACTGTTTCCTCCTAGCTGATGATTTGTTTACAAAAATAAATCCCACCTGTTCAAAAATTCTGAGAAAATAAGGAAAGCCAAGTGGTACCAAGCACCTTGAACACTTCTAGAGCAGCCACAGGAGGTTCTCAACAATTCCCCATAACTGGCTGGTAGGTGCCAAAAGCAGACATGGTCCCATATACACGTAGTAGTTGTGGTTCTTCACTGTGTGCTGTCTGTGTAGCAAGAGGAAAAGCCACAAAAAGTAAATCAGATCATCCTGAACAGCATTATCCATTGTGTTTATGCCCTTAATTTCTTTTCCACTTCCATATCTCAGGGTATGAATGGTCCCATACAGAAAACCAGTGGAGAACCTTTGCTCCAGTAATACCAAATACTGAGAGCTCATAGAGGCATGATGCGCAATCCAGACACTACTCTTTACAACAGGAACCAAAATAGCTCAAACTTAAACAAAGAAAGGTAGAAGTTACTGCTGAGTAACACTTAACAACTCTGATTTCCTTGCAGGTCTTATGTGTAATTGGATTTTTCCTCTGAAGAAACAACTCCTCAAGTTAGAACAATTATGTGACTTCAGGAGGTCTTTTTATTCACTGAATTTTCAATGTGTCATGTGGAATAATGGATCTGGGGTCAATATTTCAACTGAGAAGTCTTGGGAAAAAGCGTCTCAGTATCTATTGCGAAGACCAGTGTGAGAATCAAAATAGAAGCTTGACCACAGTCAAGGGCTGCAAGAACGTGGGAAACCTGAACTCCAAAGAAGGGTACAATGGAGAAGGGCAACACATGTATTTAGAAAGAAAAGATTAAGAAGTACATGATGTGCAGGTGATATGGAGGGTGCTCTGTTGAAAAGCTAAAGAAACAGACTGCCTTCCTCTCAAAAAGCCGAATCAAGTGATACTACCCAGAACATATGACTGGAACTGAAGTTCAGTAGGTAAGAAAATTATGGTGTTGTGAAAACACAAACCCTACTTATTCCAGGCTGAACCATCAAGGCTAAGAAGGTTCTCAGTGGTGGTTGTGATTATCCCTTACATCTTCAACTGTTGCAGCTTAGAAATCATAAAGGGCACAAGAAGTGTCAAAATGTACTCACACACAAGTGCTACAATGAAGAACCCAGAATCAAATGAATGGACCCTTGGAAAAAAAAACCTCACTGCTTTTAATGAAAAGCAACATTTCAGTTAGAGCAAATGTAAGGTAGAAATCTTAACCCATAAGCCAAGGACACAGTGCAAATTTACCCAAGTGCAGACTGAGATATCCAAGGCCCAGAGTAATGGTATCCTTGCACCAGACCGTGTTGAGGGCTGCAATATCAAAACGCATAACTGAAAGCATATTCAGCATTGAAGCTTGACAGCCACATTTGCAATATCCAACAGGTGGGTAAAGCTTATTGTTTAGTGCGACTTTAAAGACACCAGGACTATCCTGATTACAAAGATCAGTAGATAATTCCATGGATGAACTGTATTATGTCATGTGGATTTATTGACACAAACTTCCCCATTTCAGCAACTTCTGCACCACACTTCATTTTGCAGCATTAATATGTCCTCAAAATGCATAAAACAACAGAAATCTGTTTTGAGTTGATCAGCTATGCAGGTTTATACCCACTGAAGATCTGGACTGTAGTATCACCACATTCTTTCCTGCATGCAACATAATACTGCTGGACTGCAAACAGCTGTTGGAGCTGCCATATGGAAACTATGGGCAACCAGTTTCCTTATAACAAAACAAAAGCTTGTCACATGCATTGGACAGTAACTTATGATTCCACCCTGTCTCCTCTGTGAAAACAGGTAATACTCACATAAAGAATATGGGCTGTATCAAAAACATTATTTTTAAAATTATAGTGCTCTTCTGGTAACTGGTACATTGTCATATCAAAGAGCCAGTATCCACAAAAATTAACCCACTCCTTGCTTCTATAATTAAAAAAAAAAAACCCAAAAAACAAAAAAAAAAAAACCCTGATAAGATGTGTATTCATGGAAATGCAAATAGCCATCATGTTCTCCCATGCTACATGAATATTGCTGCCAGTTCTCCTTTCCACACAAAGCGATATGGTCATGAGAGCTCACATATGTGAGGGCACTTAGACCAAAAGTTGACTTACAATTCAGAATAGTCCTCACATCTGGAATAAGTGAAATAATTAAACTTCTCCTCATCACTAATGCTGCAATTTTTTTGTTTTATAAGCTGTTTTTTTAAGTGGTAAGACATTCATCCTGCTCAGCTGAGATGCTCAAAGATTTCATCAGCAGGACACCTTAGTCCATGAGCAGCATTTCTTCTCTCAAGATAGAAAGCAGGAAGGTCTGCATTAAATAATGTATGAAGAGTGAAATAATTGTAAGCTTGATACTTCTTCATTATTCCCACACTGAAAACTTCTTTTCCTTCTGGGAAAGGAGTCAGGTGAAGAAGATCTTTATCTGTCCCTCTCTATCTGTTTTTTGGCTTGTAATATGACTTCATTGCTTTTCTACATGGGTCTAATCCAAAGCCCATAAAGTTGATGGAAAACTTAAAGTGGAACACGTATTCTAATAATAAACAACAGCATAACATTTGCAGCAGGGAAGCAGCTTGTCCGCCTGAATGGGTAGACATATTAGAACAGGAACCATTTACCTGGTCAGCTGAGACTACCATCTTCAGCACCACAGTGAACAGGGTGAAATCCTGAAGCCTAGGAGGATATTAGAAGTTTCACTGAAAGACAAGGATGGATAAATACATTGGTGAGGGACTCAGCAGACTGGGAAGGGTTGAAAAGCACTAAGTAAAAAGTTGGCATTTACTAGTTTAAGAGACCTTCAAAATAGGCAGGGTCCTTCAGAGCAGAAGACTATAATCTGTTGCTAATCGTAGTGGTAAGTGTTGCTAACAAATTGTAAAAAGTGGGAAGCCAAAGGTCAGCAAGGTCAGACAGTCACCCTTTTCAGAAAAGTTGTGCTTAATGGCTAGGATTTTCTTGTCAATCCTCAGAAACCCTCATGAACCGTTCTCTGTCTATCTCAGCATAAAGCAGAGGAGTGATATCAGAGATCGGGCTTGAGAAGGTAATTCCAGTAAAAACAAAGAGTCTGGCCAGAAAAGCAGCAGCTAAACTGAGAAATTCGGTCTGCCAGAGCACTATGTGCAGTGACTATTGCCTCATCATTTTGGGGATCTGCAAAGTATTTTATATGAACAAAAGAAATATGGAAGAATTTCTGGAGGCAGTAAACTCCTCAAGTACCAGGGATGGTGACAAACATTAACAAGTAGGCTTGTTTCAAAACCTCTATTAAATCACAAGTTAAACAACAAAATAATCTTGAGAAGTAACATCTCCATAATCACACAATAGCTTGCAATCAGCACAAGAGGTTTTCCTTGAATTCTTTACAGCACTGTAGCAGAACTACTGTTGCAACAGATGTCAGCCGGAGATGCTGTTACATACTGTCTTTCCAAAGCACAGGAATAGTCCTAGCATGTGGAGTAAGATTTAGTTTGGAAAACAAGTTGAGGAGGTAGTTTGGGTTACATAAATGCTGGGAAAGAAGCAACAAGAATCTTTTTCCTTGGCTTTAATTGTCATTTCAAATGTATATATATAAGTACTCTGATATACACACACACATATATACACACTCACGCACACTCACACACTGATAACTTGCAACAGAATGAGATTAAATGAAAATGTTCAAAATCATCTCTAATAAATAGCACAGTTTCAGAATCTTTCCCTAGTACCCTTACAACATTCTTATTCTCTATGTGTGCTGCACGCTTGAAGTCCCGTTTGCAGCCTTACCTAGTAGAAGGTATTGCTGCCTGCCCTGGTTTAAGATGGATCATATATCAACATATGAGCCAATGAAAGAATTTCAATTTAATAGCAGTGCTCTACTGAATAAAGCTCTGAGTGCTTGTATACTAAAGTTCTCATAAAACACCAAAAATACCAGATTTTCATTCACCCTCAGGAAAAAACATGTGCCTTTAAAATTGGGTTGTTTGGATGTGACTGAAGTGGGCAAAAAGATTGGACAGTGTCAGTAACTAACTTAGGTTATGCAAGTCAAAATATCTGCACATTAAAAGTCTAACAAAATATCTGCTAAAAGTGTCAGATACTCCCAATAGCTAAATTCCATCTATATTCTTTTCTGTGTTACTTCCAATTTCTAGATCTGCTTTTCTATATATAAATAATTAAATCAATACTTATCTTTTCCTGACCCAACAAAGTGTCCAACTGGCTGGTTTTCTCTCTTGACCCAGGAGAGATCTTTTCCAAGGCTGCACGCTACTTATTCAAAGAGAGAAAATGTATGCATCGAGTCTTACAAAAATGTTTAGACTTCGCAAAGTTGATGTGGCTACTGAAAAAAATAAAATAAATCAATGTAAATTATGAAAGAGAAAACTTAAGTTGCTGCTGAAGATGAAAGACTGTGACCCTTTGCAGAGAGTTCTGTTTGGGCAGATAAATAAAGGCTTTAAAACATATCAACATCTACTGGGTATTTGTTCCAAAAGACCAGATTTCCTCAGGCTAAACTTACAGCTCACACTATTTTAGTACACAAGGGTCAATTCCACTTGACCATTTCTATTTTTTAATTCTGAATATAAATGGCTGGGAAGCAAAGGACATTGCATACAGGGCATGGTGTGCTACACAGGCACAGAGAGTTTGTTCAATAATCTCTAATCAAATCTTTAAATGCAACATAGACTGGAATTGAAATAAGAGCATAGCCCAGTCTGCTGTAACATTGTACCATGTTTAGGGACAAAATCTATCCTATGAGTACGCTTCCTTCTTCTTGTAACTTTCTGCAAATACCTTCAAGAGCTGGAGGTAAGAATGTAGCAAAGTGTACTGCACTACATATCCCACCAAATCTCTGTTTTGTTCTTGCGTATGTCATTTCTAATGCTGCTCCCATCGCCACGCTGTCTCAGTGCCTTCTAGTAATGCGCTAAGCTAAGCAACGTGACTAACATCTGTCAAATGTTCGTGCCCTCTGCTTCTCTCCTCAGGGGAAGATGCGTGTTCAGCAGAGTGTTTTCTTTCGGAATTTATTTTTAATAAAATCTAAGTGCATATGCTATTTGTTTGTTAGAAAAGTCAAAGAAATATGCCTTGCACTCAGGACAATAGATACACAGGATGCCATAGCCCAGGGCTGCCTCTGGGAGAAAGAGAATTGTAGATTTCTGACCTTGACTGGGTAAAAACAGTGGGCAGATCATGAAGGCGGGGAAGATGAGGGGTGCACAAAGGCAGCCATGGCAGAGAGGGTACTCACACAAGCTGAGGATGCAGGAAGGAGGGGATAAGGCTTTATTTTTTGTATCTTTGACTGCTTGCACTCAAATCTTATGTTAAATCACTAACAACAAAGATGTTACAGTCTAATTTATACATGCTGTCATTAGACCCTTTGTGCACTTTGCTGCTTCTGCCCCTAAGCCTCCTGGAGCTGGGGCAAGAGGGCTACAACAGTGAAGCATGTGGCAGACTTGGAAAAGCATGCTTACTTATTTACTGCCTACGATTTTTAGACATCCAGCTCAGGACCACCTGTAACAAATCCCAGTCTCTCTTGTACAGTTTCCAGGTAGAAGGTAAACTTTGAGCACACAGCAGATTTGCAGGTCTAATGTACTTTTTTCTTCTCAGTCATTAAAAGATGCTTTAAGAGACTTGTATGAAAAGCTAGAAGCCGGCTCCATTCTTCTCCAAGTATTAGAAACTCATTTTTGCCTTGGACTGGAGTAGGTGTGTTAATATTAAATAAAGATGGGGGGGCAGGTATTCAGTTGTATTTTATCTTCTTCTGAAATAATCACTTTCTCTACTTATTTCTCATTTAAGTACAGCCTTAAGAAAACTTCTATACTAATCATCACATAAATACTATACCTATTAATTTGTCTTTCCTCTGTTGTAAAAAGACTTTGACTACAACCCTGCAGCTAAACCACTCCAAATCTTAAGGAATATCCCTAAAATAAACACTACAGAGAAAACATTAAGTTGTCCTCTGGTAATATTTACTATCCTTTCTATCACAGTTGTCACTTCATTTCATTGTTAACTTTTTAACAGCTAAAACCTGGAGTGTTCAGCATGATTCAGAAAGTGAGACATCCCTTGAGCTAAAGAAAAGCAATGTTACCAGACAAAACTTAAAAAATATCATTGTTCTCTGTTTGCAGAGACACATGTGCATTTGCATTGATTCAGATAAGTTCTGTCCATAAGGGAGTATTATTTAATTTTTCTCTGTCCCAAGACATAAATTTAGTCTCAGCGCTCTAGTCCCCCAAACTCCCACATATTTCATTGGAAAATATACCTGAACAAAGACTGCAAGTTCTGTCCTTGGGGAGGCAGAGAGTAGATTTTTATCTTAGATTTATACCAGCAATATACGGAGGCAGAAAATATGCAATAAGTCAAAGAGATTTTACTTATCAGAGCTTTAGACAACCATTTGTCAGTGCTTAACTGTATTGCTGGATGAGTCATTCCCATTTCTAATACCTAGGAATACAGGGCATGTGTGGGAACACAATGTCTGCATTGATTTTAATCTGGTCTCTTTTTGTACTGTCTACAAATAGCTCAAAACGAACCAAATCAGATAAGCAGAGCAGAAAATGATTGCAAAAACACATACAGTAAGCCACTTGATGGGGGCCTCAGAAAGGCCAAGGAACATACAAAGCAGAAAAATCTGAAGTAGCAAAAAACAACTCATAAAAGGTTTCAGATCCTCTATGCCATGGCTGAATAATTCAGCTAGACAAACTGAATCCCTGTAAAGGAAGGGAAAGGG
>WAAB01010935.1:98852-136080 GCA_013389865.1 Piaya cayana | reverse complement strand
GAAAGAGAAAGAGAAAGAGAAAGAGAAAGAGAAAGAGAGAAGGGGAAAAAAAGTTCAGGCACTTCCAGCTGCTGAGAACATGAGTGAAAACTTCCCTCTGTTGGGAATTAAACAGTTTCCAGTTAGAAGGTAAACTTTGAACACACAGCAGATTTGCAAGTCTAATGTACTTTTTTGCTTCTCAGTCATTAAGNAACAGCTAAAACCTGGAGTGTTCAGCATGATTCAGAAAGTGAGACATCCCTTGAGCTAAAGAAAAGCAATGTTACCAGACAAAACTTAAAAAATATCATTGTTCTCTGTTTGCAGAGACACATGTGCATTTGCATTGATTCAGATAAGTTCTGTCCATAAGGGAGTATTATTTAATTTTTCTCTGTCCCAAGACATAAATTTAGTCTCAGCGCTCTAGTCCCCCAAACTCCCACATATTTCATTGGAAAATATACCTGAACAAAGACTGCAAGTTCTGTCCTTGGGGAGGCAGAGAGTAGATTTTTATCTTAGATTTATACCAGCAATATACGGAGGCAGAAAATATGCAATAAGTCAAAGAGATTTTACTTATCAGAGCTTTAGACAACCATTTGTCAGTGCTTAACTGTATTGCTGGATGAGTCATTCCCATTTCTAATACCTAGGAATACAGGGCATGTGTGGGAACACAATGTCTGCATTGATTTTAATCTGGTCTCTTTTTGTACTGTCTACAAATAGCTCAAAACGAACCAAATCAGATAAGCAGAGCAGAAAATGATTGCAAAAACACATACAGTAAGCCACTTGATGGGGGCCTCAGAAAGGCCAAGGAACATACAAAGCAGAAAAATCTGAAGTAGCAAAAAACAACTCATAAAAGGTTTCAGATCCTCTATGCCATGGCTGAATAATTCAGCTAGACAAACTGAATCCCTGTAAAGGAAGGGAAAGGGTTTTTTTTTTAGGTGAAGGATCGGCAGCTACCCTTCTTGAAGCCTAGTGTTAATACTATAACCCTGTATGTTAGCATGTCCTTTATGCATCACTTCAATTTTGGATTTCTTTCAGGCAAAACAAAGCTCCATGTCAGAATAGGAATAGGCAATCATCACTTCCACTAGGCACTATGGAGAAGGTTGGTTTTGCTTCTACTGTGCTATCAGTGTTTAAAGTACTGTACATCCTCCAACCATCACTGTACTCCCTTTTACAGATGCCTGCTGCAACCCTTGGCTCAGAAGTCTGCTGTAAGAGTGCATGTGGTAGACTTTTGGAAGAGTTTTCCTGTTATGGGAGAATATTTGAATTTTTGAAGTTATATTTGATCCAACATGGAACAAAAAAATGAAATTTTGTTACTGTTTTGCAGGCTTTGACTAAAACTTGAATCAGGTGAATTCAGATTTTTTAAGTGACAAGCTGTTTGCTTTCAGTTTTGACATATACTTTTCTCTTCGCTTTTTAGAGAGGATCAAAATTTCAAAACAAAAACTCAGTTAAATTAACCATTCAAGCCAATCTTTCTGGTTTATTTTTTTCTAAATAGGCTCTGTTAACAATTTCAAAAGCTAGTGTTATTGGAATATTCATTGTAGAGATACGCCTCCTGAGTATTGCCATAGCCTTGACAAGTCAAGAATTTCCAGCAACAATGCCTTGCTGGTCTAGCTTCAAAACATATCTTTTTCCTACCATCCTAAAGTTAACCCTTTAGGAGCCAGAGTGGAAGAGGAGAAACAAAGGATGCAGTCTAACAGCCTCACCCTTAATCTAGAAGTGATGATAGGAGGAAGAAGCACTCATAAGGAAGCTCAGACAAGGTGGAGATGACAACCATGTTAAAACAGTCAGAGTCAGAGTAGCCTCTTTGAGTATGCGTATACTGTGTAAATTCCCTTTTCCACGTCAGAACAAACTATAAGTCCCCTAAGGGTGCTGCAATTACACAAATTTTAGAACAGAATAAGTCAGAGAACTGTCAAAATTACTATGAAGATAAGGAACAGAATGTCATTTTGCCTCCTTCTCTTGACCGTACATCTGCTCTTTGTTCTTTCTGATAGGCATCTTTCCTTTGTGAACCATTTCTCTGAATACAATACTGTGGAAAAATGGAGAGGTTCACAGACGTTCCTAAGGCAGTGCCAACTGAAGACAGCATATATCCACATAGCTCAGAGGATCCCTTAGTTACAAGAGCCAGTCAGATCGACTGCATCATCTCCTTCTCCTGGTCCTGGAGCTAGGTCTGCTGAGAACAGGCCAGAGCCTTCACCCCCACATCCCAGGGCAGAACGCAGGTAGGCAGCTTGTCATCCTGTGACAATCCTGCTGGAATTCATCTGTAGTTCACGCTGGGAGGGAGTGCAATCTGCAGAGTACAGTCACACAAATCATGTTTGCAGAGGGGGCCGTATAATCTTTTTCCTTGGAATAACCTGTTCTACAAGGTCAATGTATTTCCTTGACAGCAGAAAACTGTTGTGGAACCTCTATGAGTATATTGTTTCAAAGGTGTACACCAAATCCATTGTAGATGTCCAAATGTTCTGTGTAACACCAGAGAAGCTGAGGTATTCCCTAGCACATCTGAATTTTACTGGAAATCTTCCACCTTTCTCTGACAAGTCTAGATCTGCTGAAGCCACAGTAACACAGATACCCTTTAGTCTTCTCCATCCACTGAATGAAAACACTGATATTGCCTTGGACCACGTGATATTCCCCCCCATGAATTTATCCATTTTGGACAGGAAACAAGAAGCTTTGCCTTCCTCACTGTAAAGCACAGGATATTGAAGACATTGAAGTTCATCAGGATCCTGTTTTCTGCACAGAGAAAACATTCTATTTGTACCTGTGGAAGATGCATTGTACATAGATTTCAGGGACAGGAAGGCTTGAGGGTCAGCAGGATGTCAAAGGAAGAAATCCAATAAGTATCCACTTAAAATTCAATAATTCAAGAAGTTTATCACCTTAGAAATCAACTGAATGGAGCATATTGCTTGCCAAATTAAGGAAAAATGGGTTTATTATTTTACCTAGGAATTTTTATTAAAGCAAAGACAAAGTTTATTGTATTCAAGTAATAAAGATAAGCAACAAGAAAACATCTGAGATTAAATAATCACTTCCTCTGAGTACTAAATTGCTACTTTTACTGAGTGTTTTCTTTCATTTTTAAAAGGAAAGTTTCATTTTAATTAAATGATCAAATATTAAACCACACATTTTTGGAACAGGATTCAGAAGCCTTAGATTTGGAGGGGTTTTGCCTGAAGCTCTCATCTGGAATAAACATCTTAAAATTACCAAAAACAAAGGCATAAATGCCTCTGACTTCAATCTCTACAGCTTAGAATCAGTTTGTATATCTGAAAATGCATGGCGTATATTCCCCATCTCTCCACATAAACACTCAAGTTAACTAAAAATAAAATATTTCTTCTGATTTGCATCTGTTTGCCCTTTTTTTCTGTTGAGCTAAGAGTTGATTCTCCACCCACACTTGCAACAGCAGATAACTCTCAATTACTTGTAAAAGATGTTTAATAAAAACACACTAGAGAGGGAGTTAAGTTACTGGAAATTAAGCATCTGGCCTTCTCTAATGTATAAGCGTATTTCCATCACTCTGGAAGGTAATTTGTCTTATGGAAAAAAAAAATCTTTTTATACTCCGCTGTACTTGACTGGTTGATAGACTCTAGTGATTCATTTTGCATGTTGAAACATGCACACTCCCATCATTTGAACCACACACTAGCTTCTTTTGTTTCTTAAATATTGTGAAATGGTAGGACTTATAAATCTATAATAGTTTTCAAAACTTGAATGAGACCAAATAAGATATGATGCAATCCGACTTTCCTCGGATGTAAGATTTCCAAACAGCAGGACTTTCCTTATAAATTCTGAGATATCAGAGGGAAAGGAATGATCTGTATATATATCACTATGTTAAATGATGGAGAAGCTAAAGGAGTGGACCAGCCTTCCACAAAGCCCTGAGGTGGAGACATTCATGCAGAGTGTGATGCCTGTACCCCATCTGTCTTGCTCAGAGCTCATTCCAGCAGATGCATCCCTGTCTTTGAGTGCAGAGTGTATTGATCCCCACCAGGACTTCCCTTCACTGTACAGTGAAGGAAAAAAGACAACGTAATTATAAAAGGGAGTGGTTGTTGATCCTGAGCATTTGGACTGGATTCAGCCACAGTGCAGAGGAACAGCATTACCTCAGGTTCCCATGTTGCACTTAAGTAACTGATGTGAAGCACATCCTTTAGCTTTAAGCATCTCTAAGTGCCTGCATCAAACTATTTACAGGGAAGAGAGAGAGGCATAACCTGGGCACCACTGAGCTCGCCCTGAAGTAGGATCCCAAGTGGGTTGCATGGCTTGCTGCCTTGCACCAGCTGCAGCCTGGCTACCCTCCCAGCACATCACAGGCTTAACATCGCATACCTATGTGGGGTAAAGGCATGTAATCCTAATGCTCATCTTCTAACTGCCATGTCTTTGTATCAGAAAGAAATGATGGGTTTATTCCATGCCTTCATTTTTAAACCATGTCATTTTTACCATGGAGAGATCAGAATGATTTGTAAGGACTGTGTTCAGTTGAGACAGCATCCGTGGTGCTGCAGTCAAACAAAGGGAAACACGCGGAGAGCCTGTGCTGAGAAAAGCCTCAGAAAACCTGCAGTGCAGCAGGATGAGTAAACTAGCTAACGAAACACTTGATATCTTTGTACAGCAAGCCACGTTAAATGAGGCATGAAAGAGTAATCTGGACACGCACTTAGTGAAAGAAATAGACTGAAAAGGAAAGAACCATCCATATAGCTTCAAGCTGTGATATTGAAAAAGAAACAATAAGTGAACCAGTTCAGGTTTAAAGACAAAATTAAGTATATTTGGAAACTGAAAAAACTTAGGGATGACATGCTATTTCTTTACTTCACAGAGTTTTAAGACAAGAGAGACTTTTGTATCATCTATTTTGACTTCATGAATAATACAGGCTATTACAGGCTCTCCTTTTTCAATACTTAGGTTACCTTCTCAGGTACAGTTAAACCAGTGCAATGCTTACCTCCATGAAAACTAGTATCCCTGATTATCTGTGTCATAGAACTACACTGTTAGGCTAAAGGACAGGATTATTTCTGTCCTCAGGGGAATCAACAGTTCTTCTCTGCAGGTAGAGGACAGGGAAGACAATTCAGCTTATCACTAAGGTCATACTGAGAAAATACTAATCCACACCACTGACAGAAAACCAAAACCCACTATAACATCTGTTCTTCCCACATGCTATGTTTTTCCCCAAAGCTGGTGTTCGGCTAAATTTTAGGTGTATGAAGAAAGCTCATGGGTATATTCACATCCAAAACATTTCTACCCTGACCTCTGCTTGCTCATTTTTTGCATTTTCATCCTCAATGAACGGTCCTTCTCCTTAGTGTTGGAGAGGAAGGCAGGAGACAAGCTAAGCAAAACCCTGAATAAAAAATGGTCAATAGTTCTTAAGGAAACAGAAGGTAAGAAACAACAATGATAAAAAATGTCCTTCTCCATTCTTACTGGCAGTCCAAAAGCTGTGAAGCATAACAATTGATTATAGCCAAATCTGTAGAGCTGCAGGAGTTTTGGACATACCTAGGGCAATGCTTAAACCTCAGACCCCTAAACTAGTGTCAGTGATTTCCACAGGCCTGTTTGAGCATAGCAGTAGGGAACAATCGGGTGTGAAATACTACTGTGGGGAAAGAGCTGCATCCCCTGTAGTTACAAATGGATAAAACAGTAACAGGGCTAAGTAAAGTTTTCAAAGTAAAAGAAGGAAAGAACAGGGGAATTTAGGACATCTAGGTTCACAAAAGGCTATCCAGCATAGTACTTAGCATAACAGATGATAGGATTTTTCCTAGAGTTGAAATCAAACATAGAAATGTATGCAAACCTTATTTTAACAATGCAAATCAGAACATCCAACACTGCTTCAGATCAGTTTTTATTCTATTTATTCATCCTAACCTGACATCTGGGTTGAACAAGAGTATCCTTTTGTGCTGCTCACACAGTGCAAAGTACACAAGCTAAGAACATTTTCCTCTCCCTTAATACTCTCTTGTCCATACATCCCAAGGCGACATTAGTCTTTCATAATAAACCTTGAATACAGAGCTCAGAGAGGTGGTTGTCCATGAACATGTCATTCTCCCTTACTGACTCAAAAAAAAAAAAAAAAGGAAAAAGAAAAAGAAATATGAAGTACATCAATATCTCTCTGTGGATAGAGCCTGCAGTTATAATCTTCAGCATGTGCTCCCAGTTGTACTACTCTGACTGTCAGCCAGCAAGCATCTAAGTAGGTAACTCACACCACCATGTATCATTAGGCTGTCCTCATGATTTACCACGGCTTGTTACATCTTCTACAGATTTGTTATTAATGATTTAAATAAGAATATGGAAGTATCTCATAATGAATTCCTTTCCTGGTATGTTTTTTAAAGTGTCCTGTCCTTCACTTCAAGTACATCAGTGTTTTCATTTGTCCTTTAAATTAATTACTTACTTGTCAAGCAACCAATTGTCCAGATTTTAAGGAGTCATCACTTTTCAGATTCTTGAGGGGAAGGCTGTAAACAATTCTCTCCCATTTTTTTAGTACTGCCTAGACAAAGTGGATGCTTTCACTACACCAACCTTTACTGCAATTCTGGAGAAAGAGACAATTCTTAAAGACTCAAATACATTAAATACAGTTTGTACTATATTCTGCTCACTCAAATTAACATATGGGAGAAAATGGTGACTTGTATGTAGGCATACATAATGTATTTAAGCCAGAAATTATATTTTGTTTGTCCATCAGAAGAAAGTCCAGTATTTATTATCTTGTACAAAGCAACAGATATATTTTATTAAGGAAATACCATGTATTAATATAAAGTTTGCTCCTGGTCACATTGAATCTGCAGCAAATGCAACTTAGATTGAAGTTACATGTGAAGTTATTGTGTCTAAATATTTGTAATTGCCACATGATCACAAAAGCCAATTTAATGTTGACTTATAATGTTTATCATCCCATCACATCAGTATTTTTGTTGTTCTACCCTCGCACATGTTTACTGCCTGCACCTGAAATGCTCCAAGTTCACACAGGGCTAAGCAGAGGAAAATTAGCTTTACCAGGCTGCTGAGAAAAGGAAGTGATACAGCACTTGGCACCAAGTAAAAAACTGGGGAAAGAACTGACATGAAATGCTACAGTAGATACAAGGGAAGAGCAAAAGTCTATTGCAGTAATAAACATGCATAAAGAAAAGGAATGAGGATTAAGTTGTGGTTTCCCAGCAAAAATAAGAAAGGACCATAAACTGCTTTACGTAATCCCATGACATAAAATGGAAAACCAAAGCCAACTGATAGAGAACAAAAAAAGGGAAAGGGAAAACAAGAGTTTCTTTCTCTGCTGCAGTGTCTGTGGTTTATGAGATACTACACACCTTGCAAAGCAATTTAATTGGATGAAAAGCTCTGCATTATTATCTGACCACATAATCACATTAAAGTTTGTCTTATTCACTTCAACCAGAACAAGAAGGTAGCAAAGAGTCAGAGAATTATGTAAACTAGAGTGCGTATTTCTCCACGAACTCTGAAAGACTCAGACAGGCTTAAACTGTAAGAAATGCTTTTTATCTCCTTAAAAATTATTTTACAAAAGAAAAGCTCCAAAACAGATAAAACCAAACCTGTGTTGTTGACCTGTACTGTCTTAAACAAATCAGTGGGTGATATATGTCACCACAAAGCACATTAGTTATTTTCAGCAGATTTTCATGTGTGTTATGAACTGATCTGTGGCTTATTTTATCTTTATGTAACAGCAGCTGTGGGGTAAAGAATTTGAGATGTCGACACCCAACAAAAAACAGTCTCTTGTGGCTTTTGAGCATGTCATGCAATGGCTGCTCTGGACTATAATGCTTCCCAATAAACATCTAACTCCCTCCAGTGTGTGCAAGGACAGAAAGCAGATGCATCTGTGGTGAGAAGGGGTGATATACACTTCCCTGCAAAGTGGTAGTGAAGGGAAAGGAGACAGGAGGGGAACAACAGTGAAGCAAGACATACAGCACACCCCCTAGTTCTCTCAATCAGATCTACCTGGGCTCCAGACTATGCTCTGTACATGTTCATCATTTAGTTTCTGTACTTCTTCTATGCTATAGAAGTCCACTACCATGGACCTCTGGAGAATAGACTTTGGCCAGTTCAGGGCACTGGTTGAGAGAGGCCCTTGGGAGGGAGTCCTGAAGGGTAAAAGGATCCAGGAAGGCTGGACATTCATCAAGAAGGAAGTCTTAAAGGTGCAAGAGCTGCCTGTCCCCATTTGCTGCAAGAGAAAACTAGTGGGGAAGACATTGAGCCTGGCTGAACAGGAAGCTTTTGCTGGGACTCAGGTGAAAAGGAAAAAAAAAATTGGAGAGTTTACCACTTCTGGAAGAAGAGGCAGGCAACTCAAGAAGAGTACAGGGATCTCATTAGGTCAAGCAGAGGAAAAAATAGAAAAGCAAAAGCCCAACTGGAACTTAATCTGGCCACTGTTGTAAGAGATAACAAAACAAGAGCCAAGCAGAATCTCCATCCTCTATTGCATGTGGAGAGGAACATTGCCACCAGGGACGAGGAGAAGTTTGAGGTACTAAAAGCCATCTTTGCCTCCGTCTTTAATAGTCAGACCAATTATTCCCAGGGTATTCAGCTCCTTTACTTGGAAGATAGGGACAGAGAGTAAAAAAAAATCCCCATAATACAAGAGGAAGCAGTTAATGACCTACTATGCTACTTAGACACTCAGAAGTCTATAGGGCCAGATGGGATCCACCCAAGAGCTGAGCTGGTGGAGGAGCTTGCCAAGCCACTCTCCATCATTTATCAGCAGTCCTGCTTATCAGTGGAGGCCCCAGATGACTGGAGGCTTGCCAGTGTAACACCCACCTACAAGAAGGGCTGGAAGGTGGATTATGGATACTACAAGCCTGTCAGCATGAACTTGGTGCTGGGGAAGACTATGAAACAGTTTGTCTTGAGTGTGCTCACCAGGCGTATGCAGGCCAAGTCAGCATGGGTTCGTGAAAATCAGGTCCTGCCTGACTAACCTGATCTCCTTCTGTGACTGGATGACCCACTTAGTGGATGAGAAAAAGGTTGTGGATGTTATTTACCTTGATTTCAGTAAAGTCCTTGACACTATCTCTCACACCATTCCCATGTCTTAGACAGGTGTACTTTTCACTAAATAAAAAAATGGCTGGATGGCCAAGACCAGAGGGTTGTGGTGAACAGAGCTAAAACTAGTTGGTGGAAAACTGGTCACAAGTGATGTTCCCCTGACCTCTGTTGGGGTCAGTCCTGCTTAATATTTTATCAATGATTTGGATGAGGGGATTGAGTGCTCCTTCAGTAAGTCTGCAGATGATGCCAAATTGGCAGGTGCATTTATCTGCTTGACTGAAAGAAGGCATTACACAGGGATCTTCACAGACTGGATCGATGGTCTATGGTCAGTTGTATGAGGTATAACAAGTCCAAGTGCTAGGTCCTGCATTTCAGTCACAACAACTCCATGTAATGCGACAGGCTTGGGGAAGAGTGTATGGAAAGCTGCTGGGGGCTGCTGGTCAATGTTGCTAATTTTTTTTTAAGTGCCTTGGCAGGGCGGAGTTGGGAAAGTCACAAAAGTTTTAAATGACGTTGTTGTGTTATGTTAATGAAGTAACTGGCAGATGGAGGCAGGAGTTTGCAACCTGACAACAATGTTATGTGACATGGGGGTTGCCAAAAAAGGCTTGTTGCAAGGGCAGAACTAACCTGATGTTTTGGCCTGCTTGTCCTATATAAACAATGAATGGACCCTGAATAAGGAACTTCTTCTGAAATCATATTGATTTGTTCGTGAAGTTTGTTGGCCTCCGCCATGTTAGGTCAACAGCCAGCTGAATATGAGCCAGCAGTGTGCCCAGGTGGCCAAGAAGACCAACAGCATCCTGGCTTGTATCATAAATGGTGTGGCCAGAAGGAGCAGGGAAGTTAGCTCACATCTTGAATATAGTGTTCAGTTCTGGACCCTCAATAGAAGAAGGAGGTTAAGCTGCTAGAGCATCTCCAGAGAAGGGCAACAAAACTGAGGAGGGATCTGGAGCACAAGCCTTATGAGAAGCAACTGAGGGAGCTGGGGTTGTGTTTAGTCTGGAGAAGAAGAGAACGAGAGAATATTGTATTGCTCTCTACAGCTACCTGAAAGGAGGCTGTAGTGAGGCAGGTGTTGGTCTCTAGCAATAGGGTGAGAGGAAATGTCCTCAAGTTTTGTCAGGGGAAGTTTAGATTGGATATTAGGAGAAATTCCTTTACTGAAAGAGTGATGAAACACTGGAACAGGTTGCCCAAGGAAGTGGTCAAGTCATTGTTCCTGAAGGTGTTAAAAAAAACATGTAGATGTGGCACTTCAGTACATGGTTTAGTAGATGAGATGGTGCTGGGCTGCTGGCTGGGCTTGGTGATCTTAGAGGTCTTTTCCAACCTCTATGATTCTATGAGTCTCATTTTGGAACTGAGCCCCCATATTTGTCAAGGTGCTACATGAGCATTAAGTCTCTTCATCTTCACTTTTGTGGTCACCAACTGTGTTATTCACTGCTGTGGGTTCAGCAGAGCTCTTCACCAAACCTGCCTTGGTCACCATTTTTACTTTTCCACTTTTAGATGACCATTAAACCATCAGAGTAGTGTGAGAATTTTTTGTAGTTCCATTGTGCAGTGACTGAAACTACATAAAGAGTAGTGAAAAGTGGAACATAAATGCATGTGAAATATATGATCCCTTCCCTGTATTACTAAATCGCCATACTTCTTTACTAAAATTGAAAGTTTTATTAGATTTGAAGTTGTCTTTCCTCTGTTGTTTTGGTATTAGCTTCAAGAGTTATATAAGAACAACTTGCCCAGTCTGGTGATAAAAAGCTTTTTTTTCATTTTATTTTACTCTGCCTGCAATTCACCATTAAGATATATCTGCTGTTTAAGAGTAGCATATTATCAAAGGGTCTGGGAATTCTCTCTGTGCAGGGCAAAGTGCTGAATCTTCGTGCACACTAGAGATACTAAACAGCACTTCCATAGGAGTAGGGAAAAGACTGAAGTTAGAGATGACTCACACTAAAGGGCTCTTACTGTCTCTCTCTCCCCCTTCTCTTCTCCCCTCTCTCTAATTTGACAGACAAGAAGGTAGGCAAGCTGGAGCTTTTAGTTCTGCCTGATAGTCTAACAAAATACCTAGTGCAGATGCAGGGAGCCAGCATAAAAGCATGGTGCCTGATTAGATGAGATACCAGGAGCCAAGTAAAAGATTGCAGTGCCTGCTGAGTTGAAATGGAAGTCAGGTTGAAAGGAGGTGTTCCTCACTTAGACAGACAGCAGAGGCACTGGAAGAAAGAGTATGAAGTGAAAGACAAAAAAATGTAGAGAATGCTAATGCTTTAGAAGGAAAACTGGAGCAACCATCAATTTAAAAAAAAAAAGAAACAAACAAACCGAACCAAACACCACCAAACAACCATCAATCACATATTCTAATCTTATCACAAGGGAAGTTCTGACACCACAAAAAGACACTTAGGCATGTGCAGAAGTAGCAGGCTCCACGTAAGGCCAAGAAGGAATTACAGGTACTCACTATCATCCATAAGGCTTTAAAATATACATACCTAAGCTTAAATCTCTTCTTGAACAGGGCTATTGAATTACTAAGCCCCAGTTACCCATTTAGTTGTGATAGGATAGGATAGGATAGGATAGGATAGGACACGACACGACACGACACGACACGACACTTGGAACAGGTCTATAACAATTATCTAGTCTAACTGTAATGCACAACAGTTTCTTCATGAGCTATAAATTATATCAAAAGCATTTGTAAGTCTAGAATTTCACACAGCTTGATGTCGTATCTTCCTTCCTGTTTGATCTTCACAACTCGGTGGGGAATGTAAAAACAGAAAATGGGTGAGCAAGAAAGGAAGGACTGAAAATGTCACTGGGATCAGCAGAGAGAGATAGTCCTTTAAAGACAAAAAAGATGTACACAGATGAGAAGTTCTTAATCAAAACAGAACTAACCAGTCTACACCCACTGAACTGATTTGTCTTCATTCCTTAATGTTATTACTTGCACTGGCTGCTCCATTTAATTACTGTTATCACTTGTGGGAGCCAGTAGTGGGTGATGGGTAGGGAGGAACAGGAGTGCCCTTAACGCAGAAATTGATCGATCATTTCAGGAGCCTCCATGACCTCTTCTGTTAAATGGGAAGGTGAAAGTAAGCAATAAAAGGACAAGCCAGTTTTTCCTGAATTTAGTATTAAGCATTCCACATCCCTAGACTTCCTTTAACTCCCAGCAGACATTTAAAAAAAATCGTAATCTTAAACATCAGGGTTTAAGAATTTTTAATTTAATTTTCACTAAAAATAAATATTTGAAATATAATCTTAAAGTGTTTGCAATCATGCAGATGACTCTTGAACACATCACTGTTCAAATGCTTACTCCCTGTGTAATTACTTACGTAAAATACCTCTTGTGAATAGCAACTAAATCATTAGTGATTAGCCATTTTTGGATTGTTTTGAAGAGACCCAGCTGCTGTCTTTATGTCAAAGAATATCCATAAGGCACCAGTGATTAAACAACATGGCATTTTTGCATGTCAGACATCACGTGCTTGGGTATTAATCACGCTTAGTGCTTTTCAGACGCGAATCTCAATGCATGTCACTGAAAAACAGTTATAACAACCATTTACAGACCATGAACCTGAGGCAAAGACCAAGTGACTTACGTGACTTCACACAGCAGATCTGAGTTCACAGCTCTGGTTCTAGTAGGGCAGAATTTCACTCAGATTCTTGCCTTTTCATCCACCTTCTACTTACCAATTGAAATTCTAAAAAAAAAAAAAAAAAAAAAACTAAAAAAAAAAAATAAAAAAAAAAAAAAAAAAAAAAAAAAAAAAAAAAAAAAAAAAAAAAAAAAAAAAAAAAAAATCTGGATTATTTTATTATAATGGAGGAGAAAAGAAAAGAAAAATACAAACAAAAAAAAGAAAACAAAAACCGAAAACAAATACCAAACAAATAAAAACCAAAACCCAGAAAACTGGGTAAGCATATTGCCAAAATTAGAACATCTGAATTTAAACTAGAAAAAGTTTTTTGAACCTTGTGTAATATTACCTTTTTTTCTTTTCTAAATGGAAACATAGCAAAGCATTTTCCAGGATGAAAGCCCTTTGTAGGCCCTAAGTCAGCCACTGAAAAATAGCTCTCCCATCCAAAAACTGTAATTGTGAATCACAGCTCTATACTCATTACTGAGATATATATGGAGAAAGAGAAAGGGAAGAATGAGAACTGCTCTGCTTAATTGTGATAGCAGCAAGGACTGTTAGTATATCTGCAAGACATGTTTTTTGCATAAAATATGGTGGGTTTACAAGTTAATCTCAGAAGAAATTTTTCATTGTTTATATATAAATATGTACAGATGAAACATTCATTGAAGCATATATATATAATGTTTCCTAAGCCAAATGGAACAAAAGTTGTAAATCATTATCAAAATGAGAAATTCAAACCTGCTTTTGTGTCTGCTGTGTAGAGGGCAGGGAGTTATTTATAAGTTACTCTAAATATATATTTGAGTTTCCTACTGAAGTCAAAAAAGGGTACACCAGCTACTCATAAAGCTGAGTCAGTGACTGCAAAAAGATGAGTTTGCGGAGCAGTGCTGAGTTGGACCAGATTGATCACTGCGACATTTGGTGGTTACAATACCACTGGAACAGCAACTAGCTCCTCCAGAGGAAGTGGTAAAGTGCTTACTCAAATTTTCTGCCCTCCCTCAGTTTCCTGAATTCACAATCTGAAAGTCTTCAGCAGACATAAATCCAGAGAAAATAATGCTTCCCCACTTCCTTATGCAGGAAGCTTTAAATTACAAGGATGGGTTATTTTAATTGCTACTCTGGTTCTCTGCTGAAGCTGTTGGTAAACATCCATGACAAAACATATGGAGGGTGAAGTAATAGCTGGGTCACACCATCATGTTTGCAGCTACTTCATTATAAACTTTGTACCTAGTGTATTTGGTAAAGACTATTAGAAGTGGAAATATTCATAAAGAACTTGCAGGCAGTAGCTTTATGTACTGACATGAGCAAACTGCCCACTAAATTAACCAGCATGTGTAGTCAGTAGACAGCCTTTGAAGATAGGGAATAAGCTCTGAATTGCTGCAAGATAGTCAGAATCTNATCTGGCTATTCTGAAGGGGCCAAAAATCAAACCATGACAACTGACATGAGCAAACTGCCCACTAAATTAACCAGCATGTGTAGTCAGTAGACAGCCTTTGAAGATAGGGAACAAGCTCTGAATTGCTGCAAGATAGTCAGAATCTCATAAGGTTAAAAGCTTTTTTAAACAATTCTTATTTCTACCTCCTTCTGTTAGGAAAACCCTAATGTGAGTGCTTGTATAGAGTAATAAACATAAAAGTTCAAGCTTAAATTTTGGGCCCAAACATGTTTGGGTTATGAATTCTTTGGGCTCCTTAAATGAGAATTTGGGTCAATACTGCTATTATCAAGAAATATTTAGATAACAGTAGAATTTTAAGGCAGCATTCCTTACTGTGGGGATGACAAATCATATCTTCTAGTTCAGGAGGAGATGTGTGTAATAGTGACTAAAGTGTCTTGCAATTACCTCTGAGCCTTGCAGTGCCCATTGCTAACAACGACCCATTTCCAGGTTACTGGCTTTCACACACAACACAGAAGGGCACAGGGAATTCAATCCACACCTGTCCTCAACAGTGATTGGCCTGGCTGCCCACTGGCACTCTTAACGTTTGAAAATACTTGCTGCTAGCACATCAGATACCACACAGCTTGTTTTCCATTTTTAATCTTAAGTTACTTCAGCCTCCACAGCCAAGTCTGAGTAGAGAGAAAGGACAGAAGGGAGAAAGAGAAGGAGGGAAGAACTCCTGTTTCAGAAGAAGAGGTCAGAATCAGTAAAAACCTTCCCATTTCTTTCAGCACAGGATGCAACTAGATCATCTTTCCTCCCCTTAGCTGAGAATTTGCATCACACCTCCTCAGCCTTTCAGCATCCAGCTCCCTTTCAGCCCTGGGTTTCTTATGTCTTCTCACCCTTAGGGGTGGGGAGTCTGCCCTACCACTGAGTGCGTGTTCACAAGTAATAGCTTGTAGTAAATAGCATTGAGCTCTTACATAAAATGTTTTACCCCCCTAGAGCTGGAAAGAAGGGCAGGTTTCACTGTCTGAATTTTATAGATAGAAAAAAAGATTCAAAAATTCATGTTGATTTACCAAAGGTCATCCATCAAACAGGAACAAAGAGATTCTGGGGGTCTTACTGACCACAGCTGAGGTGTGTTAAGGTCTTATTTCACTTTCAAGCAAACAGCTTGCTAGAAGGCAACACCTGCAGCATATAGCTAAAGGTTTGAGTGAACAGTTATTTGTTCAACATCATGATTTTACTTCAGGTACATTGCAAACAAAGCAGCGCTGTGCACAGGAATACTAATCAAAGGCTGTATAAATTGCAATGCTATTTCACCTACCTTAGCATGCAAACCACCAGCCCATAACGTACAAAGAACTATGCGAAGGCAGGATTACTGCAGCATGCACGTGCACGAGTCCCAGTTGACAGCTGAGTGCAAACACAGCAGATGGTGACAAGACAGTAGCAGCAAAGAGATAAAACCCTCAAATTTAAAGCTAAGCCTAAAGGCAGCTCTACCAAGCCTTTATTATCAGTGGTGCCAAGTTCCCTAGGTTGTAATATATATTTAGAGACAGAGGGTGAAAAAGAAATTACTGGCTCTTTGGTACACTGCAGAGTCCTCCATGCTGTTCAGAGTTTGCTCCAGGCTCTGTCAGGAGGCAGCTGTCTCCTCTGAACCAGCCAGCAGTGTGGATGCCAGTGCCACGGTGCGCAGGGACCTCAGGTTTGCTGGGGCAATGGTTTTGCTGTGCTTCCTCCTCTTCAGCCTTTCCTCAAGCCAGATTCTGGGCAGACTTGGTGCTTTACAAGGGAGGTGGACATACTTGGAATAGACGTGATACGAGGCTGTTATCCCCATTGCCCAGAACACTGGGCAGCCAGCTACTCATTTAGTGGTTTACTGCAGCTATGAAACACCAGATGGTAAATCAGGGTGCTCCAAATAGGCTTGTGTTAAAACAAACCAAGACAAAAGAAAAAAAAATAAAAAAGAAATGTATATAAATTCAGCTATCTTCATCCATTTTCCATCTAACCTTTAATCACAAAGCCAAATAGTTGATTTGTATGGTATCTTTATAAAGGGAGGCAGTCACAGACAAAATGTCTTTAGCTTCATTACCAAATATTCTGGAAAAGGCAGGAAGTGCAGTCCTAATCTAATTGTGCTATAGCCTGATGTCAATAATTATGTATCCAACATGATAGCTAAATTACTGGGATTTATCTTTCTTATCCAGAAAGACTAGATTAGCTTGTGTTTTCAGTTAAGCAACATTGCTTTTAATTTTCATAGTCATATTTGATCCGTTCAGTAATTTTACAAACTATCACTTTGGTTGGCTAAACTAGTTCTAGTTACAGTGTTATTTTCAAGGAGCTGATTCCCTTCTGATTCTAGTCCTGCTACCTGCTCAGGGGGTAACAGAGGTTCCTCATGGGAACTCCTTGATAAAAAGCTGAGATGGCCAACCCTAACATCCCTTCCTCAAACAGTAGTGCACCTGCAGGGTTTAATAGCTTTTTCTATTCCTTTATTCTTTACAAGGCCTTAGGGTGAGCTGGAGTTTGGGCAGCACATGACTCCAGTTGCACCCATACTGCCTGCAAGGGCTGAGTTTGATCTCAGACCAAAAGTTTTCCCAACCTATGCCTGAAGGATCTGTTACCTTACCCCAGCAGTGAGCTGGAGTCAAAGGTAACGTACAGACTGTGGAAACAAGAAGGAGCTAATATAACAGCATAGGCATTCACACTGAGGCTTCATTTTGCTTCCTTCAAGCTATAAACACAGGATTCAGATAATGAGTCAGCCTATTTTATGCCCTGACCTCCTTCCCCTAAAGTGATGAGTCTAGTTTAAAAGATGTAAAAATATACATAGGTATGCACATGTATATATTAGCAATTTTGAAGTAAGCAATACAGTTGGCATCTTCTTTATCTACTATCTTTTAGAACTATCAAGCTTCTTGTTGTGGTTTCTTGACTAAAATAGTTCTACTAATGTTTGGAAAAACAAATGAGCCTTTTTGCATAACTGCCTGAAGTGGAGAAAGCTGCTAATGTGAGTAAAATCTACATGCTACAAAAAACAATGCTACACATAGGTTTACCTACTTTGCTGGACCAGTACTCAGCCTGGTTTGCATGCAAGCAATAAATGTCATGCCTTCAAACAATGGAGAAAACATGGGGGCCAATGCTGCAGAATGAAAATATTAAAGGAAGTCTTTTGCACCACATACTGGAAATAAAACAAATTCCAAGGAAGAAGTTCTGACTATGGATGAGCCACTGAGGAGCCTACCATCACCTGTCCAGCCTGGTCTAAACTTTTGTTGTAATATGTAGTCAGCTTGTTATATTTTATTACCACTTTTTTTACTTTTATCAGTTAAAAAAGTAAACTTTTACACTGCCAGTTCATTTATCCAAGGTAAGAATAAAAGCTTTTTAGTAAAGGAAAGCAAAAGTCAAAATTACAAATCATATAGAAAAACACTTAAAAACATATTAAAACATAGTTAAAACTAAAAACATTGCTATGCTACAGTTTGGAATCCTGACTCTCTCTCACTAGAAAGAGCTGGAAAAGAACTACATTATCCTTGTTGCTTATCTTTTCAGTTATATCCATTCATTTTCATAGCCCAAATCGCTTTATAACACATGTCTTTCTCTAGTGACCCAACTATTTTAGAGTTCTGAGTAGTCATTATTTTCTAAAAACACTGAGGCAATTTTAATCCCCCACAGAAGTAAGACTTCACATAAAAGAGTAGAAATGTGCAACAGAAAGCAAACAAGTCACTTTTATATAAAAGAAGCCTTGACTAGATTAAATCTCTGGCACAAGAAGCTAAATATAATAACTATTCAAGTCAACATCCACTTAGGCTATATATTAGGCCCTCTCATCACTTGATGTATTAAAAGAAAGAATAATCTATTATACTGTGATTGTTACAGTCCTGTTCTCTAGGAAGTAGTTTAAGCCCGTTTTCTTCCCTGCAGCCCTCCCCACATGCTATTTTAAATCCAGTGAGAGAGAGTCATTTCCTCAATGGTCGGCTTCTTCTATAAAACTCAGTGAATAAATTTTTAATGTAATTTTTTTATCATTTTTATGCATATGGTTCAAAGTGAATTTATGAGTACTGTGCATATATGATATATTTGAAAATATTGTCTTAATAGCCACCAGGAATTTATCTTTGACTTTTTACTTAATGTACAGTGAAGAGACTTCATAATCTATCTAATACATTATAACTGGACTTCCGTATTTTGTATAGCCATGAAATTTCAAAGATAGAACTCTAGAGGAAAAATATATTTTACTTTCAAGTATCACAATCTAGACACTCATGTTGACTGCTGCTGTTACTCCACCTTTGGGAAGGTTTTATCTTTATCTAACAGACAGATCTGCTGATCTTTCTGGACCCCCTCAGCCTTTGAAGAAATGCACAGAATTGTTTGTCTGAAATTCCAGACTTAGAAAAGTGCACATCTTGCCTTGCCCCAGTTCTTACAAGTAACAATGTTGAGGATGAGAATGTACATACGTATTCTCAATAGCAAGCTCTGTAAGTTCAGAAGTAAAAAATGTTCCTTGGACTTCAGTCGAGACAATAGGTGTTTGGGTAGAGAGGAAAGATGCAAGAAAAGAACACACTCTGAAATCTTTCATCAGTGCTCAAACCTGCCACATTCCACAATGAGAACTGGGGCAATTTTTATACAGCAGTATTGCTGCCCATTGCTAGGATTTTGCTGAGCTAACTGATGCTTTCACTCACTACATTTACTTCACTTGAAAATTACAGATGATCCCAAAGTTTCTGCCTTTACATTGCCATGACCTCCTTAACACAGTGATTCCTCAGTGCTCAATGTACACACAGATGGAAGTGTTGTCACAGGAAATGCCAGGATGCCTCAACACTTTTGGAAGTTAGCTGATCAAAGATACAAACTTACACCTTCCAAAGAGCTCAGTTCATATATAGTGAACTCAAGCCATGCCACTTGCCTTCCCAGAGTTTGCATATCATCTGTTCTGAATCAGAAAGCAGCCCTCTTAACTTTTGTTGCCAGCTGGAGAAAATAAAGGGTTTCTGAAAGATAGACTGTTCTTAACAGCATATAGTGTACTTCCATTACAACACTGTCAGCTTGCCTGTGTGACACAGATTTTGCATTTGGGGATAACAGATCAAGCATAAAAACCCAAAGAACACATTTGGAAGGAATAAAAACTTGCCCTTCCTTAAGGTGGAACTAAATGGCCTTGAGAGGCTTTAACCTTTTCCTATGAGAGCTGTTTCCAAGACACAAACCATATTAACAGACAGCATGGGAGATGTAGGACTGAATCCTCCAGCACAAATCAAGGACTGTGAGGAACTGCATAAGGAGACCGTGCTCTGGTGGTATCTCTGCCCTTGAGCCCTTCTGATGTGGGTTAGTGTCACTGATTGAGGTAAGGAGTTATGTTGGTTCTTCTTTCCTCTGGAGCGAATAGACAGAAATAGGGTAGGGAGATCCCCAAAGAATATTAAAAATTTGCCATTCTTAAGCCTCTTGCTCCCTTCTGTAAGGGTATGTTATTAGACTTATCAAGACATTACAGGGTAAAATAACCTCTACAAGACCTACTGGATGTAGCGTGTACACTCCCCGTCACAGCATGTGAATGTTGTACAAAGTGGCGCCCACCTCTTAAAGGTTTTGATTTGCACTTCCTTTCTGAAAAACTACAAATCAAAATCTTTTCAGGGACTGCTGCCTCAGAGGACATACACGTGTGTCTGATTTTCCCTGTTTAATTGTAGTATTTTGCCCACATCCCTCTTGAATCACATCTTTATTACAGACTGTCTCCACTTTTTGTGAGATGACAAAAGTCAGACTCTGCTGATGAGACAGCACAGCATATTTTGTTCTCATTGTGGCTTTCTCCATAATGTGAAGGTGGAGCAGGTGATGTGTCTATTTTAAGGAAAAGGGAGTACAGTGCTGGCCTCCACCCTACTCCATTACAAGTTCCTCATAAGGAAACAGAGTTCAGAGGAATAGAAGAGACAGTGGAGAATTAATCACATTGTTCCTTCCTGGTGAGAATACAAAACTTGCCTACTGGTTGACTTCAGGTAGAAGCCCCGGTATTTGCTGTGGAAGACGCTGGTGGTGAACAGAATAGCTCGGGAACAGGCAGCCTTAAGAAAGTAAATTATACTGTTTGAAAGCCTCAACACAGGCAAGGCAAAATATCCTGCAGCAAAGACTGAACCAGTTACTGGTATATCAGGCAAAATTTTAATAAGCACAAATGTCAGGAAAGAGAATTCTGTAAGAAATATTTAGAGGTCCATTTAAGTTCCGGGGGAACCTGAAGGAAAATTTAACAGAGGAAATCCCTATGGGAACCTTCTTTCCAAAACCATACACTTTCCCCAAAGCTGTGTGACCCTCCACATACCCCTGCCACAGGGACCTTTCTTAGCGAACATTTTTCCTGGAGCAGAAAAGTGCTGGCTCAGATCAGACAGGATGAAGATACACCTGGCATAATGAGTAATATAGCAGAAGAATGATGGAGCCAAATCATTTGGTGAGGAAAGGCTAGGAGTATCTTTTCATGAGAAGATTCTGAGCCACAGTTTCACACCCTGTGACTGTACACAGGCTGAAGTGGTTGTGACACATAACAGATCAGGGAGATCAGCTGGGCCACCACAGAGGATCATAGAATCATTTGGTTGAAAAAGACCCTTGAGATCATCAAATCCAATCAAGTACATCAAAGACCAGCAGAGAGGTCTTGTCTGCTAAAGGCTTTCTCAATGGGAGGGGAATATGAGGAATGAGAGAACTGTGGGAGTGGAAGATTGAAAAGAGCTGATAAATCTGTGTGGTGGAGACCAGAAGAAAGTGTCCTTATGGGACCTTCAGAGTTATTGCATAGCCAGCTATGGTGCTAGAAGCAATGTCCAAACCACTGAAAGAAGCTGAACTTGACCAGATTTCCCATCTTTAGGTGATTCCTGAATGCATAGTTGGCTCTTCCTATAGCTGAAACAAACTCTTTAGAGTTTAGTCACCATGAGTGCTGGGGATCACAAGAATGCATCACAGCCTAAGATCAGATTCCTGTCTACCCCAGATGAAGCCATTGTGCTGAAATACTTTTTAAGTCCAAAATTATCTAACAGCCTCCTGGTCCCTATGATTGCACCTCTTCAGATTTTTAAATTAGTATGTGTGCCTAAACAGAAAATTCAAAACAGACTTTCTACACATTCCGAAAACTAAGTTTTGGGAGTTGTTGTAGCCTACAAAAGAAGCTATTAGCAGCTCCCCTTTGCCACCTCATGTTACTTTCTCCTTACCTCCTTCTCAATTTTGTTTGTTCCTCCTTCAAAAAAGCTTTAGTCTCTGTTATTCATTTATGAAAGCAAATTCACCTCTTACACAAGGATATAAGTATGCAGTTGTGTCCCAAGAGAATGCACAGACAGATGGAAGGCAAGATATTCTAGGAAACCCAAAAGGGAATAAACATTTCATGACTTAAATTAGATATAAGGTCTACATGCATGTATCTCACTTGGAAACAATAGCACAGTCACAAAGGGAGTGACCTCTTCTTTGCTTTCATTCTGACACCATGATAAAAATCAGAATCATATGGATAACTGAGAACACAAGGACACGACCTGCAGTCCTGCAGTTCCAAACAGTCATGACTCAACTTCCTGCACTTGAAGGAGAGTCAGAACAAAAGCATCTTGGAGTCATTTTTCTGAAGTTAGGGAGAAATGATTATAGGTTCGTACAAATCTCTGTGGTGAATGAGATGTATATGGCTCCAGGTCTGACCTGATTAGGTGAATTCTCAGGAACCTAAGCTCTCCAAGTGACAGTGAAGAGACAGCAAATGCTCTGAACACATGTTGCCAGGAAGCTCTGAACACACACTGCTGTGTGAATTCACATCATCTCCTTACAATAATTATCTTAGGATAGCGTGTCTCAATGGTACACAAAGGAGAAAGAGAACTTGTGACCTGACATCATATTCAAATAAATATTTAGCAAATCTGATGAAAAAATTATTTGGGAAACTTGCCACAGAACAAATGCAGCCTAACTTCTCTTTTCTCTCTCCACAAGTCCCCTCAGCAAGTTAGCAAATTTTTTTTTCCTTTTTTTTTCTAATTTCTAATTTAAAGCAGGAAATAATTGCTTGACAAAGAATTTCTTAGTGCATTAGGAAAAATATCATTACAAATTCTAGTCAGGGAAGTGCTCCTTTGAGTAACTGGCTTATTGAGAAGAGGTCAATGAGAAAGAAAAGTTTTACCCTGCACATGCATGCCTCTTAGTCAGAAGAGAAAAATGTCATTGCTACAAAATTCTGCAGTCCAGAAAATCATTACATCAATTGTTATAATACATTAGACACCATGAATGACACCAGGTCATTAAAGGGCTCCCTCAGAAATGTCTCTGAGTTAATGACTGCCCTTCTACTACCTTCAACTGCCTTTTAGGCCCATAGATGCTGTGCACTGAAATAGATACACTAGGGCCCCTATCCAGCCAAGTAAGCACATATTTAACTTGCACCATGATAACAGTCCCATTGAACTCCCAGGATTAGCCCCACTGCTTAAACACTTGCTTATGTGCTTTTCTTGGCTCATCGATCAGAATTTCAATAGCGCTGCTCTAGAAATTAATTTTGCTCAACCTCTAATTAAATGCTGCAGTTATGTAAAGATGTTTGGTACAGAATTTAGCACCAGTTTCAGTGCAACACAGAATAGCGAGCAGTGACTATTTTTCTTAAAACTTTTCTGGTGTAGAAGGCCAAAGCATTAATATTAAGCATTACAATCATGTCTGATAAAATGTGAATTCAAAGTAGGATTTAGAATTGGAACATGTATATCTATTGCTTACTGGCTGCCTTATGTAAATTCTTACCTACAAGTGTTCCATTTATTGTAAGGAAAAAAAGTTGCTGTAGAATATTCTTTTACTTTCCCTTTTTTTCTTTTTAATAATTCCCATGGAAATGCTTCTATAGGATCTCCATTATTTTTTCATGAATAGGATTGTAAATATGTAATGGAAGATAAATATTTTCTATTTAGACTAATAAAACATTTAGTTCCATAAAAGATTTATCCCTATTGAAAATTATTTCTCCTCAAATGGGAATCAGTGGCAGTAACATACGAGGGAAATGTTCCTCCTATAAGAGAAACAAAGAAGCTAAACAAATACTCCAAAAACTGTTTGACAAGGATTTGCACAACTGTAAATATGAATTTGTGGTAGATGCACTTACAACAAAGACAACAAGGAAAAGTCCCTAAAACATCTTATTATGTCCCTCGCTTAAGGATAGTTAAGATCAGATGATCTGACAGAGTCCTACAAAAATTTCCATTAGGGAGAATAAGACCACCCATGAAAAAATAATTCTTTTATGGAAAAGCAGCTGCAGAAAACTGCATTTACACTCCGTGTGTAGCCAGTATATTTTGCAATCATTTGATCCTGTCCTCATTTTACACTAGGTAAAGCCCGCAGTTCTTATATGTTGGCTTTAGACTACTTCTTCCCTTTCATCCCAAATCATCCTATGATTTTATGATCCCTACAGACCAAACAGTTTTTAGAAAATCTGAAAAAATTCTCTCTATGCAGTTCATCAGCCCATCCCAGAAAGACTTCTTCCCAAGGGAATGTTTTCCGGTTCTCATCTGCTGTCACTGCTGTTGAATTCCTGCCATCTCATGAAACTATTATACATACAAGCAACCACAATTAACTAATACATCTTAGATTTTCAGTTCAAGTACTTGAAGCAAATTCTGTGTGATACCCCCTACACAGCAAAAATAAATTCTAAGGAGAATATCTGGCAAATTAAAATAATAAATAAATGTTTGGAAATTATGACCACACTGCAGACTTTCCATGAACAGAGAGACAGACTAGTTTTGGCAGATCCTTCTTCCATTGTGAATTATTTACCCCTCTCTTAACATTTCTGCTTTAATTTTTATTAATTTCATTGCTGTCAGGCAGAGGTGTGAAACCACAATAGGAAAATGAAAGTCGCTTGAGGAATTTCTCAACTCAAGGTCAAAGTCAAGGATAAGGCCTTAAGGAGCGCTGCATGTTTTAAGTGCATTTTATCTTTACAAAAATGGAGTAGGGTGTTTCACCCACACATGCATGGCCAGTTTATTTACAGTGGAAGCAACTTACATGGCAGAAAGCAAGTCAGGGACTGGAAAAATTATCAGAGCTCCAACCACTACTGAAGCATAGCACATCATTACAGTCCTCACTGGGTAGTCCTCTGCTAACCATTAACAGTTGATGGATGTTACAGAGCTGCTTCATATCCTCGAGGGCAATGATCTCCAGAGGAGATCTGTAGCTGTAGCACCTCACTTTCCGGTAGCTGGATGCAGCTGGATTTCAGCCCAGTATTAACATGTGCTGAAAGTGCTTGATAGGCTTCCAGTACCCATTGGTAAGATGAGGCTAATAATCCAAGTAGTTATTACTCCCACAGCAGACCATGAGAATCAGAACGATGTTAATCCCCTACAGATATGTAACACTCTTGTCCTCAAGAGACTTTGAGAAGAGCTGACATTCCTTGTCTCAGAAGTGGCTCATTGAAATGGCAAGTACTGCTTAAAAGAAAATAGACTGCACACAGTGTGTGTTTCAGGTTTTGTTCATGATTGTTTTGATCTATTGGAATGAAAACCATAGTATTTAGTAAGAGCAATGCAGTCTTTTAGCTTCAATATAACCAATGAGAATGTTTTAAAAACAAAATTTGTTAATTCTTAGTAGATCATTTATGATAAAAAAAATTGAGGAGCATTCGAGTAGAATTTAGATAAACTCTGTTAGTCGTTAATCAAATCCTTGCATGAACTAATTCCTATACTCCCACACTGGATTTTCACACGCTTTTCAGACTGAAAGATAGTGTAACATGAGAGGTCTCTGGTAAGCGTTCTAAAAAGCTTCCTACAGGCTTTTCTTCATTATATTTACAGATGGAATTGTTACTGTCCTCTGGAAGATCATACGCATTGATGCCTTTTTAGTACTAGGGCTCATATACTTCTGGAAGAAAACCATAAAATTTTGCATTGCAGACTTCATCCTCTGTGCCTCAAATCCCATAAGTACAATCTCAAGCAATGGAAATGGCTATAACACCTTAACTAATACAAAGAATCTGAAGAAATTACTATTTTCTTGAAGCTACTGGCTTTGTGGCTGAAATGTTACCAAAAAAAGGGTGATATTCTTGCATATTAATGTGGTGCCTAAAAAGACAGATAAAATATTTATTTTTTGTTGATATGCTACGTATTTGTAGCCTAAAGCAGAATAGTAATATTCTGGTCACTTGAAGTACATCAGTTCAGAATTACATTCCCTTAATATTCACAGACATTACTTCGACATATAAATCCAAGCATTTTCTGTTATCTACGCATCATCAATACCATAGGCCAACTTATCAGACTGAGCAGCACATCTGTCTAGCATATGCTTTTGGGTCTGTAAAGAACCAACTTGGAAGCACAACCTACAAAACTATTTTAGCAATTCCTTTGCATCCTGAGTCAAGGTTGTGCCAGAAAGTTTAAAAGATGCTGCCTGGTTTTATTGGTTTTGTGAGAGGCTCATGGTTCTCCGTAACTGTGAGTTTCTCACCACGATGTCATTAGCGAGTTGCTGTTCTCAGTGAGAATACTTTGATCCCAGGTAATATGGCCTAGAACCTTACAACAGAATTAAGAGTTTTCTTTTGATGTATAGTAGGTTTGAAAGTGGGAAACCAAGAAAGCAGCGAACTTCACTGTCAACCCTTCAGTAACTGCTAGGCAGAATACATGACATACTGACATCTCTCTGAAAGAGGCATATGTAGAGGAAGGCACGTGAATTTTTGCTGAGGCCAACTTTATGCTCAATCTATTAAGGGAATTTCATACTTCTATCAATGGAACTGGGACTTTCACCTCCAACATTTTTTATTTCCTTTAAGTCTATATGTTCCTAGAGTGGTGTAGGACTAGGAAGGAAAAAAAAAAAAGGGGGGTTGAGGAAAAGATTCATTCATAATTCCTAATTTTTTTCCTATTAGGTAAAATATACTAAATGTCCAGTTGGAGCCTGAAAGAGTCAGAGGAAGAGGCAGATTCCTCTCCAACTGAGTTTAGAGTAAATGAGGATTCAAGCTAGTGAGTCACTGGCCACTGGCAATTCCAACTGGCATTAATCAGCAGTTAGTACCACAAAGGTTCAAGCCACTTCTGAGGAACGAATATCATCTTGGTTTTGAGAAAACTTGTGTTCTGATGAGCAACTTCAAATAATCTGTATCAATGCTTAAACTGATAGATGATCATACAAGATTCTCTGTGGAAACAGGAAAGAGCTGGAGCATTCATTTTGTGGTCATTGAGGGAAATCAGTTATTCCGAAGACATTATGAGACTGAAACAGTTATCTGTTTGTACTTTGCCAGTAGGCATATTTTACTGTTCAGACACAAACTTTTCTGCCATCTAATGTTGTGCAAAGCTATACTGCTACTGAAAGAAGATACAAGGTGCTTCATACAGTTTTACCAGCATATTTCTGTACTGCACTACAATGCCTTTTCCATGCTTCTAACAGTCTTTTTATGAGATGGGGCCATTCTGCAACTTGGAGAAGGAACTGAAGTCAGACTTCATTCACTCGCAGTTTAATTAGATATGACTATAGTACAAAAGATCTCTATTTTTATATATATTTTCTTTTCATTTTAATTGCTTCATCATACATGGAAAATCCAAAGAGGGAAACAGAACTACTCAGAGATCATGTATTAATATCTTTCCAATGTTTTCTAATCAGAAAAAACCTCTAAAAAAATGTTACCTCAGCCAAGCAGAAATTCTGCCCAAATTAACTAGCAAATGCCCTGAAGAACTCCTAAATTTAAGTGGACAGGTCAGGAGATCACATGTGCCCATGTCTTACCTCAGCTACACTCTCATTCTTTCCATAAGTACTTTTTATACATCTGTATTAGGTCCTCTGGGTCAAAACTACCCTTGGAACCAAGCAGAGTAAATCCTAAGGAAGCTGATGCTGTTTAGCTATGAGCATCAAGTAACCTGGTCAGATGGCATCATCTGACTCTTCATGACCTCCCATAGCAAATGCAGTCAAAAGTGTCTTCTGCCAGGAATGGAAGTTGCATAACGTATTCATTCCCCATTTGCAAAAAGAGCTTCTAAGCATTAGTATTTCCATCACATGGCTTATTAGTATTCCAGGGCAGGTTTTATTTTACTTTTGGGATTACACCACCCTATTCCTGATTACTTTGTTTTTCCTGACTTGTTAGCTACTAAGCTATGTATTTAAGTAGTAAGGAAAATATTAGCTGGTTTCCTTTGTTGATAAGGAAGGACAGAGTAACCCCCAATAAAACACTATCAACGCCAGCATGCTACCTAGGCTTGTATCATATCACTGAAAAATGAATGTGCAATATGGGAGAGCTTTTCTCCATGTGGTCTTTGCATACACACTACAGTAGCCTCTTAGTTTATTTAAACTAAGTACAATAGCTGCCTTTGAAAAACTTTCCAGTTGTAAATGAAATTTACCTCAGTATCTATAATTGCCACACTTAGCGTACTGTTAAATTGCGCCAACAGAGGAGACTATTAAAATAAAGTTTACAGAGGCTGATAGCAATAATGATATTTTGCAAGGGATGTACAATTTCAAAAATGAGACTTGTCTCCCAGCTGGTGACCACCTGGCACCCACGAAGTGTAAGTCATTATTGTCTCAGTCTTCCACACACAGACCACCCAGCACCTTACTGGCCTTACTGCTCAATGCCATAACGGCACCTTTGTTTCTCCCTCAGGAGTGTCATTTGTGCATTGCAGACTACCTAAGGGCTGCTTCCTGCCCACGTGTTCTTTGGCCTTCTGCAAAAACACAGTCCCTCCAGGGGGAAGAATGAGGTTCAATATTGCTGCAACAAAACTTTAGGAAATTTATCCAGAGCTATAATTAATTACATCAGTATATATTTCACGTCCCATTTGGAAGCTAATTATATTCTTGCCCTTGACTCTGTAGCTGTGACTTCCACAAGCTAATTACAGGTTGGCTAAAAAAACTATTTCCTCTTCTCTCAGTTGTTGCTTTGCACACTTTTTTGATGTCTGTCTTCTGCTATGGGTGTTCTGTTTCCAAGTTTCTTGAGCACTGTCAATTTGCTTTGAATAGCTTTTCAAAATACTTTCTTCAGAAGGCAATAATCTTTACTGCATATAAACTGCAGATGAGGACATTTCTGATTTACGGAAGAGTGTTTTTGAGTTCTCCATGTGGATTGTGTAAAAAAAGTGAGCTGGTTAACTATGTTTGTGTTTCTGATGTTGACTTCAAATTGAGCTGAAAAGTCTTGGCTGAGTTATCTGTGAAGTGGTCCAGTTTATTCTCTTGAGTCATACTGATTCAGCATCACTCCTAGATGACATGTTTTTATGCTACAGAAATTTCATTTGTCAATAATCAGAACAAAGTACTGCACAAGTGTTAGAGCTATACATCTTTCATTCAGACACAGTCAGTCCTTGGCCACTGGTAGGACATTTTCTGGCCTCTAGATAGAAGGAATCCCCTCAGGGAGATCTAACAGCTCCTAAAAGTCAAGGCCAAAATGCCTAACCTCTATTGTGTGCACATTCATGTAGCTACAGCTCTTTATCCTTCCAAGCGTGTACTCTCTCCATTCTGCTGTAAATGCCTTTTTTTTTACAGAAGTTTACAGACAAAACATTTGTTTTAAAACATATTCCAAGGCACATCAAAAGTAAAATTTCTCTCCATATTCAGGCATGTGTTTCAATTACAGACTTATAAGCAGGCTTGTCCTCACCCACATACTTGATTTCTATTGAGAACTTACTCATTTCTCCCTTGTCGAAGTAACAAATAATTTGGGACAGTTCAGACACAGAAAACAAACAGAAGCTAAAAGGAGACAGAAAGATGGGCTTAGTTGTTGCCTGCAACATAACGTAAGAATGTTCACCTACGAGCACTTCTAAAAATTCATCAGTAACATTAGAGCTATATATCAGAAGTAGATATGTATATAGAGCCTATCTTCATCTTGTGCTTCATTTATGTCTTCTCATTCACTGTATGTGATACTAACGACATTTGAATTTCTTGCATCCATGGCTGAGACCACAGATTTAAACACAGTGCTGAAGAATGTTACTTTTGGCTGAGACATCCATCCAATGGCAGGCCCACCAGCACTGACCAACAGACCAGTGAATTTGCTCTGAAAGCACACAGAAGTCAATGAGGAACTGCCAAGACCCCATCGGATCCAAATGTCCCCAATCTGGTTGATAAGATCTGCTCTGTAGGATTTGCACAAGGATCCCTTATGGTCACAATACAAAACTCAAACAGAAAGGAAACAAGCAAACAATTACATCCATCTCACATGAGATATGGAAATGAGTTGTAACAAAATAAACCACTGTTCAGCAGGAGGAATTAAACAAATTATTAAAACCTGGCCACAAAGGCCTTGGGCAAGCATTGTGCACATAGCAAAACTTGTAAATAATAAGCACATCTTTGTAGTTCTGAAGCCAGTTAGATATCTAATGGCAGGCATGTTGGTGCCTTATTTATCCAGCAACATGTGTGGTCGTTGTTTTCCTTTTCTTGGTGGAAGATCAGTCAGACTCTGCCACATCCCCTTTTCCCTGTTCCAAGTAAATAATCACATCAAGTTCTCTAGAGCTGTAAATCAGGCTAAAGGGCCTACAGTCTCAGAAAATCTCTTATATAGCAGAGGTGAATTACAGGCAGATATTTCTTTACAGATTTCCCCTCTGCTTTGTTTTCTTTTGTAAAACTGCAACTTCTCTGCCTATCCATTTCAACCTCACTCCTAGTTCCTCCAAAATCCCAGTGAGACTGGGATTCCCCATTTGAAGGAAACAACAGTAGAACTACTGGCTGAAGAAGCTCAACACTTGCAGGATTCCAGTCTCTTGAGTTTCTCCTCAACCCCAAGCTATCTACACAACCGGCTTCTAGACAAAAAAAAAAAAAAAAAAGATAAAACATGCTAAAGAACTTACTCTTTTAGAGATGAGAGGACTTGGGACCAGTTAGTTCCACATACTCACAAGGGTCAGTTGTTGTTTACTGAAAGAAGTATTAGAAGAGATTGCAAAAGAGAAACGGGCTCCTACCACAGGCTCTGAATCAGGATACTCTGAGAGGTACTCATAATAAACTGTAGAGTTTCATTTGGGCTCATCCCTAATTTTCATGATTCAGAAAAGTTCCCTTTGAAAGAGATGTGATAGTGAGTGCTCCTGGCACTGGATAAATAGGTTTCTCCAAGTGAAGGAGAGACTGCTCTTCTTTCAGTGAATTGGCATAAATACACACAAGGTCCCAGCAGAAAGGAAAGGGCTTCACCTCAAGCCTGACCACTTTTCCAAGATACACCGTGCCAACCTAGTCAAAGTTTCTACCTGCTCTTGTCCTCATTTCTGAACAACCTTTTTGTTGTTAATTTCTGCAAACTTGTAGGGTGGCAGATTTGAATCTTTTTTTCTCCATGTTGTGTACACTTTTTTTTTTTACACAGATGACTTGTATGCTCCCCACTGTCTAGTTATCTTACTCCTCTGAAATACATCATGGGGCAATTTGAGCATCCTCAGCTCCATTTTGCCCCAAAGTCCACTGCTGTGTGAAGTGTCATAAGAAAGGAGAAAGGTGCTGGTGTATCTGTGTAGGAAACAAAGACAGAGAGCTCCAAACTGGTCACTAGCTCTTATCACACAATTTCATAATCCTCCAAAAGGTCAGAGACCTGTGTCAGTATGTTCAAATATTTCTGATGACTCCTTGGTACTCTTTGCATGTGGTGGGGAAGGCAGGAACAATGATGGAATTTTCTCATAACACTTTTTAAATCCAAGGAAGGATGTAGCCTTTTCCTGTTGGGAGTATTTCCAAGAGTAGGAGTCAAAATCTCATTTCTTGTGTTTCTAATCTCTTGAGTCAGTAATATCTTACCTAAGCAGACAGAAAATTGGCTTTGTTTTTCTTTTCTAGCTTCATTTAGGCTCTCCAGTTTCTCTTTGTTAGCATATTCAGTGGGCATCTCAACAGCTCCTAGGCATTTTAAGGGAGGTCAATTCACTTTGGGACTGACCTAAAAACAATGCCTAAGCAGTCATTTGAGTTTCTCTTAATGGTCTAACTTGGTCTGTAGTAAATCAGATTACTCACTATGCACAAACACTTAGGTTGAGGTTGTGTATTAAGCACAGCTGCTCTTTTAATGCACCCTGATTTTGCTAGAATTATTTAGATATTAGATTGCAGGCACCACAAATGGGAAACTCTGGGGAATGGCATATTGCAGAAGCAAAATGAAGTTGCATAAAATCACACCCTCTCAATTCTTCCCACCAGAAATGGAGAATTAGTCCCAGCATACAAACAAGAAAGGTGGTGGCCTGCAGGACTCAGCAAATCAGCAAAATTCAGCTCTAAGATTAATTTGATTTTAGTATTGTAATAAAAATAATCCTCTTCTTAAGTGACAATTTGGGGTTGGGTATCTAAGAAAAGTAAAGCACTAGCTCTCATCTCAGGTGCTACAATTGCAGAGCTGAGCTAATTCATAGCCACTGAGATCTTTTCCAACCTCCTATTCCAGGGCAAAGAGGCACAACAGATCGAATATAGCTACAAATACCTATAGGCTTTGTCCTGTTTTCATGCATTTATGATTTCATCTTAAAGTCAGTGCTGTTCTAGCATTGTTTACTGAACATTTAATTTGCTGAGCACACAGAATTCCAGCTGAAGCAAATGTGAATTGCAGGTGCTCAACGTGCTGAAAAATAAACTGTCCCTTTTGTATTTAAAGGGATGTTAATAGGCATCCATCAGGTTGTTGTGCTTCCACAATGATTAAAACATCAAAGAAGTCAATAAAGATATACATAAATAAATAATAATTTTGGGGAAAAAAAGAACATTAAATTGTACTTCCTCTACTTCCTCCCAGCTCTTCCCAAAGGGCTCAATCAAAATTTCCTGACGTCAGTTAAAACCTTTCTTTTGCATTTAGCAGACTTCAAATCTGGCTTTAAATGCCTGAGAAGATGATACTTGAGCCTATATGAACAGAACGCATGCTAGTCTGAGCAACCACACTCCAATGCAGAGACACTAGGGAGGAGGAATGTGGAACACTGGGTGTGACTTTCCAGCCCAGTGTCAGAGCAGCAAGTCCAGAGACCCCCAACATGTAGCAAAGGGTTTGGTGCACAGGGAACTAAGTCAGGGCTGCAAAACATGTTTGTAGGCAGGAGCTTGTTCACTCTGCCAGCTCTGCAAGGCAGAGCTCATGGGCTAAGCACGAGGCCATGTTAACAGGATGTCAGAGGAGATTATGTATCATTTCTGCCATTCATTTCCTTTCCTGGACTTCAGCCTAACTCTTCAGTTCTTTTCAGGACATTTCAGAAAGCATTACATAAAATGCAAACCGCAGGCTTGCATCTAAACTCCAAAATTAGGCTGTTATTCATATCTCCTGGTCACCTTGAGAGTCAGATAAAGAACAAATGATACCTCTGACCAGTACTCCCATCAACTTTTGGGGGGGTCATCTGGTCTTTGTTGAACGACTGAGAAGCTGATCAGCTCTTAGGACCACAAGCAAGGGAGGACAGAGAAAGTTAAAAAAAACTCCTGTACCTATCACTGTTCAGTGCAGCAATTTTCTCCAGTTACTATACAGTAAATTTGTTAATTTACACAGTAACTTTACTTTTACAGGCTTGTCTGTGGCAATGCATCCTTCAGCCATCCCCTTTACCTTCCTCCTCATAACACATACCATGGAGCAAGGTACAAAATATTGAGGTAAGGAGGTGGTTTCTTTGAGGCATAGGTTGGGTTTTTTAAGATTTTTGTTGTGAAAATAGGATCAGGTATTGACAATTAACAGATCAGGTATTGACTTTTAACATTTTTAAAAGCAGTTATTTCTGTATCTGTGAAGAAAACAGAATATTAATGTAAATTGCAGTCATTCTTGCAAACTTCCAACATGTTCATTTCTTGGAATCTCCTAGAATGAAAACCCAGACTGTATGTTGTGTGCATCCTAGGACCAAGTGTTTACCATGCCTCTCTACTGATTCAAATTTGCAGACTTCTGAGAGGAAATTTCATTTATTGTAGAGACAAGAATGTATTGTGAGTCACTGTGTTTTTCTGCTGTCTGCATTAAATGAGAGTAAAATTGAAATCATACCTCAGTCTCAATTGAAATGCCTTTTCTTGGCAGGAAGAATGAAAGTTTGGCCTTCAAACTCTGATTGGCAGCATGCTGCTTGGTTGGTAGCTCTCAGTGTTATTGGGTCCTCCTTGTTGTCAACAGGATGGATCTTGTCCAACAAAAGCAACATCCTGTGAGCCGCTCCTTCTTCCAGGAACCTGCCTCTTCCTCCCCCACAACTGCTCTCTTTCTCCAGGTTCAGACAAGAAAACAGTGATGCATGAAAGGGATAGAGCTGCAGAAGGAATAGCCGTCAGACCTTAAGTTCGTGTTTCCTATGGGCCATATAATATTCTTCTTCATTTATAAGATCATTAAGAGTGAGTAAAACACAGCCTCACAGCTAGTAAGGAGGGTTAGATAAAAGGGGGCATATGAAGAAGGTCTCTTCAAATATCTTGGGAATTTGATTTTGGGGTGCAGCTACAGTAATCCCAGCAAAGAGAACAGAGTTATCTGGGGCAGAGAAGGCATCCAGCCAGGTACTACAAAAACAATACTTGGCTTCTTCCCAGTATCCTGCCACTGAGACCACAAAATCCCACACTTCAATGCTCTTCTTAAGAGCATATGATAATTTATTTCCAGATGTTAAAAAATATCTGTGGAGCATCCTGGGAAGAATGAGAAAAGGAAGAGTCAGAGAGAGAAAGCAGAGAGACCCAACCCATCAAAAAAGAGGGAGAAACAGAGCCACACATTGGGATGCAACTAGCAGAACAATTCAAAAGCCCTTCCATGACCCCAAGGGAGACTCAGGACCTCAGACTGCATGACAGTGGGAGAAGATCAGATGTTGCCAGCCAAGGAACATGGGTATCTCTCTTCATAAAGGAAATGTATGTAAAAGAGATTGCTTTCTTTCACAAAGGGAAAGGAAAAGGCTGAAATGCTGACCTAGAAACAGGGGATAACACACACAATGGGGAACATACGAGAGAACTGATGACAGCCTTAGGCATGACTTCAGTATAGCCTAATAATTTACAGCAATGGTTTAGCTGAGAACATACCATAGAGAGTGCACAGTATTTTCAATTAATGCTTAGGTATATACCATGATTATAAAATACCTTAGGGCTATCCATTTTTCAATGACATGTCTATATTAATCCTGTACGTTTTTTTCACTAAGTGATGGCTGCTACTGACTGCTAAGAATGTTCTGCTTCAGTAAACTTTTATTTCACTTGCAGTTGTGCATTTATTAGGCAAGATTATCATCATCCAAGTTTCCAGGGTTGGGAATTCGTTTGAAAAATATGGTCTATTTGCATTTAATTATCACATATTTATGGAGGAAATATATAAACATGCCTGTTTTAGGCAAGGAATGGAGCCAGTAATGTACTGCAGGCTTGGGATTGTGCTTTTTAATATAATCAAGCTACTGTTATAAATAATTCACAGTTTCCGCTGTGGAAAAAAAACAATATGCATTTTCTGATAGGTTGGGATTTTAAAAAAAAATTTAAAAGTAAGTACATGTTACAAAATACTAGCACTACTGAGATAAATTTCTTGTATCACATGAGTTATTATTAAAATTCACCTTGAAAGAGGATGTATAAGGGAAAAAATCCCCTCTACGAGATGTAGCTACTAGTCCCAGCTACTAGAAGAAGAAAAAGAAGAAATATATTCTTATAAGACACCAAAGCTAAAGAACAAAATAACAAGATGAGGAAATGTCAAGTTAACTTGTGAGAAACAAATCCTCTGTTCAAAGTTCACATAGTTCCAGTCACTGCACAGACCTCTTACAGTGTCCCAAATATCATTGACTTACGAAATGGAGAGGAGGATTTCCGACTTTACATCACAAAGGAAAAAATATTGAACTGATATTAGACAAGAGAAACAAATCTCATGTCATTTTGAAATTCCTGAGCGATGAGTGATTTTCTCGTCCGTCTGCTGGGGTATCCTCTGTATGGATTTTGGTGGGCTGAAACAGAAGGAGCACTCAACTTCTTTTCAACAAAGGACTTTCACCATTCCACAATCAGCTGGAGAGACTGTCATTGGCAGTTATCAAGCTATAAGTTAACATCTAGGCAAAAAATTAACTCTCTCTATATAATATGCTGCACTTAGATTGTGCTAGGCTTGAAAAAAATAGATCCTATAGGGCACTGCTGTGCTGATGGGTGGGTGCTGGCTGCTGAGCCAAGCAGCAGGTAACCTGGAGGAGAGTGTGTAGAACCAAAGTAAGGGTTTATATGCTGGTGAGAAGTGAAGTTGAAGATGTCCATAGGGTTTTTGAGGCATTTCATGGGGTCATATGGAGGTGTCTAGAAAGAGCTGAGCAGCAACTTGAACTCCCCTGGTAGCCTAGACACCTAGCTCACAAGTAAACACCTACTCTGACAGAGACTTAAGTAAGTGTCTTCTGACATTTGAAATGCACAAGATGCATTACTGTGCCAGACATAGTGCAGACTTTATAGAAGACCTGCATTTTCTCAGCCAGCTATAGGCCAGGCAGACTAGCTCAAAGTGTTCCAAAAAGTGCCAGACACCTGTGTTTAGGTAACTGAACCCCATCTCGGTTGAAGAACATAGGGGTTCCTCAGTGACTACAGAAAAGGATCTGTAACCAAGAGGCACTCACATTACTGAGCAGAAAGGAAACATGTCATATCAAACAAGATGGGGAAGCATCCTATGTAATGACCCCTATAGAAGAGACAGATGATCCTTCATGACAGTAAATGTCAGTATGTGAGACTTCCCCAGCTACCAGTTATTTCACACTGATAATTTCCCTGTTGTGGTGTTATTTCATCACAAACTTAAGTAATTATTGACTAAAAGTTGGACCTTAAGCAGTTTCAAAGTGAGTTTACCCCTTTTTAGTTTGATTTTATTTTGGGACTTCAGGCATGTTTGCTTGAAAAGTATTGTAAATATATGTTTTACTACTGGTTTCAATTATTATTAAACATATGAATACTAATGCCCCTCCCTGTTACTGCAAGAAGCATAATATTCTCTTTTATTATATTTTTCTGTAATTACTAGTTTATTTTCCAGCTTCCTTCCTCATCTCTAGATTGTGTGGACATTGTCAGTCTCATTATATCTGTCTTCCATAGTCTTTAGCTTGGGGTTTGGTGTATCAAGTGAGATCATTTCTCTGTACTGGTATGTTCTGCTGAGGAAATCAATGCTTAACACAGATCCAGTTTTATATTTTTACTAAATATTTCAAGACCCTCTATCTTTGCCCTAACTACAGAATTCCTTATTTTTGAAATTACTTGCTAGCAGTTTTTTACACCTAAGTTTGGTTTCTTCTCTCTGTCCTTTAAAAAAGTAAAAACTAAAGGGGGGGGGGGGGGGGGGGGAGGGGGG
>WAAB01010935.1:0-97425 GCA_013389865.1 Piaya cayana | reverse complement strand
GGGGGGGGGGGGGAAGAGGCTGGTGGGTGTGTCTGTGTTGCCAGAAACAAGTGAATTTATACCATCAACTAAAGATTCGTGACAAATAGAACTTCATTCTTCTTTAAAATACATTGTTGCACAACTCTCTTTTTTTAAATTCAATTCACTGTCAATAGGTCTGCTTAGGTGTGTAAGACTCATTCATATGAAAAAGTACTTGCAGTTATGTCCCATGACGAAAACAAACAAAAAAAAGGCTTCAGGAAATTGGCCAGCTGATTGTTGGTGACTTGACATTTATGCAACTCGTTCTCCCCATGAACAATAACATTTATTGTGCTGTGAGTTAAGGAATGAAGTATAACAGGAACCAGTAAAAGATGGCTAAAATTAAAGCAAGGCAGAAAGGAAGGCCACAATGTAGAGCCATGGTTGTTATTTAATTTCCCTTCAGAAATGAGAGGGAAAACCAGGACCATTCTTTCATCCATTCTTCTCTTCTATAAAAAAACCCACAAAACCGACATAGATACTGACCACAGAAACTCCAGGCCTGAGGTCCTGGTTTGCAGATATTCATCTTCTACCAGATGAGTCTAATTAAGAGCACGGGATGACTCCAAATGAAAGCAAGACTTAAGCTGAATATGAAGTATCTCATCCATGCACTGGTACTAAAAAGAATGGCATACCCATCTCTATGCATCCCACAGTATCCAAAGGCAATGAGATATGGCAGCTAAACAGAGAGACAAGGAATAACAGATTGTCACTGTCCTCTTTTTTTTACCACTTTTCTTGGAAAAAAATACATCTAAAAGATTTATTCCAATAATTTTGCTCAATAAAGAACCAAATTCTGAGACGGCAGATGGTCATTACATGATCAGCAATAAATAGTTCTAAAGTTTTTGAAAATCTTTGGCTTTTCATTTAGGAATTGGAGATAAAAGTCAATCAGTTGACCTATGGAACATCTGAAATAAAATTCTGATTCCAGTGAGGTCCCTGACTGGGATATTATTCTTTTCAACAGACCCAAGATTTCCACCCCAGAACAATTCAAAAATCCATGTAGAACCTAGATGGCAGATTCTGTCTTAGTTTTTCTAAATATTGATCAAGATTTGGATAATTCACTTAAGGTTTTAAATCAGAAGAATCTTTGGTTCTCAGAAAATATGTAACTGATTAGGATTAACTAGGAATGAGGAGAACATATGCTTATCATTTAAGTTAGTAAGTTGATTTTTTCAATTGTCTTAATACTGTATGTAAAATATAAAACTGTAAGTCACAGAGAATAGTCCTAAAAATAGAGAAATCATAATTTTAATCTAGAATAGCTGGGTTATCCTGACTCTGGTTTAAGAAGGAACTTTGTGTAAAAAAGGATTTCTCCCTTAAAGTATATCTTTTTTTATACCATCTGGTCTTCTGTATCTTAAAGAGAAACAAGACAGAAAATCGAGATAAATAGCTGTGAAACAATAAGCAACAGCAACAACAACAACAACAAAATAAATAAAAATTCCCTGTTGTGTTTTGATTTTATTAGAATGAGGTTGAATAGTTTGATTCAATTCTTTTATCAATGTTGCTAAAATGTTGCTACCAAACATGCTCTCTAATACAGCGTATTTGCAAACTATCAGTATATGGAACAAAAAGGCAAAGCCAACATGTCAGAAATGAGCTTCAGCAAAGAAAAGATTTATTGTTTAACAGATTGAGACACACCAAAGAAAAATGAAATTACTTGCTCTGTGCTAGACAAACTATTGACTGGAACATTATAATTTCTGCTGATTTCATAAGGCCAAATCTTACAAAATCTAAATTAAATCCTGCTACAGTGTATTCAAGTTTGATTGAATGTAAGAAGAGTTGGGGATACTGGTCATGCTATAGAATAAGGCTTCAGGCAATTATGAAAATTAAAAATCACTCTCTGTTTTCAGTTTCTGTGTGACTCTGCATACCTGTGGGTAATGGGGGTTGGGTGGGGATGTGTATCCTTTTCAGATCATGAGTTTTGAAGGGGAGAAACTGTGCAACAGTGACTTTTCTATACCAATAATTTGCTTCCATGGATCACTGCATTGTTCAGTTTATGAGTCAAGAGCCAGAGCATCATTCAGCAAGAAGCACAAAGGGAGTGGAAATAGTAAGGGAAGGGCAAAATTAGTAGATTCAGATCAGGAGGATGACAGATAACTATGGAGACTGAAATTCTATCAGTTTGCTACATTCCTTCCACCCAAATTTTTATCTTTTTTCCTGTGAGCATTAATACCATCAGTCACCTGAGTCATTCTGCCCTGGAAGCTTCTCAGTGTGAAAGGAAAATCTGTGTGATGAGGAATTAGCAACTTGCTTCTTTCTCACTAGAGACTCTGCTGTGCCCTGTTTACATGAAAGGAATTGCACAGAGCAGGCTTACGAAATAGCCCGATGTCATGCAGCATGAGAACAACGTGTTCCTCATCTAACTGAGCAGAAGAGACCACAAAATGGTGTCTGATTTTGTCTCTATATAAATACATAAGTAATTTCAAATTACACTCATATATACATATATACTTTTATATATTTTATAGAATATATAATATTAATTATATGCAATATTTACATAGATTTAATATATTCTAATAATATGTTTTTATAAATCTAGATAATAATACAAAATACTTATATGTGAAATTAAATCTTAAATAATTATGTGGTTCATTTTCCAATACCATGGCCCAAATGACAGCAAAACAATAACGTGTATTATTAAAACCACTAAACCATAAAATTTTTAAAACCCATTGTTTTTAAAGGATATCATTTCTGAGAGTCTAGAAATCTCAAGGAAATTTAGTCCAATGTTCTGTCATTCTCTATGTCACCTGGAGTGACGAGCAAAAGTTGGCCTTGGACATAGATATCCCTCAAAAATGGTGATGGCATGGAACAAATAAACATTTTTTTCACGGGAAAAGTACCCAGACAGGTCTACATTCCTTCTGCAGTCATATAAGCCTTCAGCAGCTGAATGAAATAAGATTAAAACACAGTAGCTAGAGAGTTGTGCTTACAACATTTTTTGGCTTTTGGCTTTTGCAGTTCAGTTCAGCCTCAGCACTAAAAATAACAAACAAGTCAGCCCTCCAAAACACATACAAGTTGTTTAAAGATTATGAACTTTTTTTAAAAAAATAAGACATATGAACATACCTCATGCATTTCTGTCATTTTAGCTTAACTGTACAACCATAAAAGACAAAATTAAAAAATTTAAGCCAGGGACAGAAGACTAAAACTCCAAAAGATGAGATCATAAGAAAAATACTAAAACTACAAAACTTTTGTAAAAAGGACACAGCACTACAATACAAGCTGGAAAAAATGTTATGTGTGAGTATATGACACTCTTGTTAAGTGAAGTGTTGATGACTGGCTGGGAAATATGCATTGCTATGGAAGGTTGGAAAAGTGACACAATAGGAAAAAAATAATAGGAGCTACAGAACATATCCAACTGTGAAAGTAGAGGAGATTGTGTGTTGCATTCCTCTTTACCTAATCTCACATTTTAATTTAAAATAAACATTAAATTACTTTAAAAATGTAAATTAACCTCTACTCTTCCCATCGTAATTGGCAAGCTTGCACTCGTGCAGACTGTTCTTTTTGAGTAAATATATGAAGTAAAAGAAGCTCCTGAAGGAAGGGGATTTTGTTACAATTAACCTAGCATAACTAATAAATCAGTAAATATGTATTGCATTAATCTCCAGCAAGTACTAAGTGCAGGCAATTTGCAACAATATCCCTTTACAATAGTATTTCCTATTGCAAGAAACACCATAGTGGTTTGTAAACAAGAGGACCGCTTGCCTTCAACTTATGAAGATATTGAGTTTACCCTTGTAACACTTTTTTTTTTTTTTTGCATGTAACTACCTAAAGGTTGAGTGGAGTGTGTATAGCAACACTGAGCTGTGCCACAGCACTGCCCCTCAGGGCTCTCCTAAACCACACAGTCCTGCACACCCTCACTGCTTTTGCAGCCCCAGTGTAGCTGTGGAGATCTGTGTGACAGCTCCAGCATGATGCCCACCTGGGTTTTCCAGTGCTGGCTTCAGGTAAGAAGATGCTCTGAGACCTGAAGCAGGGATTTTGCAGAATATCTACAGGCCTCAGGATACCCTTGGGTAACTATTGCTCTGGAGAATTTGAAATTGGGTCCAAGTGCCAGAGAAGAATCAATGTGGGCAGCTCATTCAGACACCACAGGCACCTTGCAGCCAGAGTTTCATGACCACGACTATCATGACAAAAACTTTGTTCCTGGCAGTATCTCTACTGTTAGTCTGGACTGAGCATAAATAAATATAATCACAAAATGAACGACGGCAATAAGCCAAACAGAACTCCACAAATCATACGTGAGGATCAGGAAGGTTCTTTATTGGCACTGTCACACCTTGTTTGGGTTTATAAACCAGTAAGCAATGCTTAGCAAACCAGTAAATTTAAAATTTTTAAAAACCTTCTGATGTTTCTTTTTTTTCTCAGGAATCTGAAGAAGGGAATTGTTTGCTCTTCAGTATAGTAATATAATATGAAATGCAATACTGTTCTTAATAGAACTGAAAATACTATTACATTAAAAAAAGGCTGCAGAAAATGTACAGGATGGTTTCTCTTGCACTGATATTCTGAGACATACTGGGAGGATCTAAAATGACAAACAATACCTCAGTTTATGAGATTTTTATGTGACATTTATTCAGAGCAAGACCACAAAAAGAAAATTATTCCATTGTTTTGATTTACCCTTAATAGATTATCTTCTGAGTACAGTTGCTGAAGTAGATTATTATATTTGCTTTCCTTTCAAAAGCTGGGTTAAAACCTGCTTAGGTTCTGTGAGAAATGGGTTTTGCAATATTAGGTCAGTTGCAGCTAAAGTTCAAACATAAAATTTGTTCTCATCATACCAAAAAAACCCCCAAAGAATTCAATTAGAACAGAGCAGATGCCTTGTCTGAAGAATAGCAGGCTGCTGATCTCATAAGACAGGACATGTTGTACTTGATCCTAAAGCTATTCAGCCATTCTAATATGTTACTTTTACTTCCATAGTCAGAAGGAACCTCAAGCCTAGGCATAATCAGACTTCTGTTGTACACAAACATAGAGCAAAAGAAATCTGTCCTTTTTCCAAAGAACTTGTGATCCAAACAGATTTTAATAGGATTACAATGTGAACAGTTATATTCTACTTTACCATCCATAAATGTATTATTGTATGTACACAAACACTTGTTTGTACACATACTTTTATTTTTATGCTTAATGTCCTTGTTCAAGGCCCATGGAAACCAATGGGAATGTAAATTATTACACTGATTTTCTTAGACTTTCTGTCAGACTAGAAGTAGTATACAGCTCTCCTGATTGTTGGTGACTACAAGGCTGCCATCTATATTGGAGCTAAATGGTTTGGCTCCTGTTTTAAAAAAAAAAGAGTTCCCAGACAGCGGGTATAGGGTGCCACTCATTTGATCAAATAACAGTGCCGACTTTGGGATGAGATTAATTGCTCTCTAGACTCCACAGGCTGTGCTGATCTGTTCTCCATGAACTGTGCAGGAATTAAGACATCCTTCCAGCAGAAACCCAAAGCTCAGGGGCTGAAACCCACCCCAAGGCATTTAAGGAATCCAAGGACTGAACTGGTTGGTTCCACTAAAATTTATATATATATGCACAAGATAACAGAAAGTTTCAGAACTTGTATGTTTGCATGGGCAAGGATTTCCTGAAAAGGTGAAAGAAAGGGTCCTGTCGCCTCACATCAGCCTCCCCCTCAAACAGCAGCCACAGTAACTTGCAAAGCTCCAGCATTCAGAAGTGCCAAACCTTTCCTCAGTTCTCCTCACTGAAGAAATAAGCTGTGATGCTCTGAAGGAACTGGGGAACGCGTCACTATTTCCTGCTTCATCTTCTTATCCAGCTTGGTGCAGAGGTATGTGAAAAGCAGGATGGTACTGTCCCCACCCCCTCTTTCATTCAGGAATGTTCACTTATGTGTGGGCATGTACACACTTATGCACACATGCACGTAAACTAATCCGTCTCCACTTACATGAGATCCTGTTTGCTGAAGAAAGAGAAAAAGATCCAAGTCTTTATTCATTTAGAATACAATTTTGCAATGGTTACATGTATAATTCGTCATGGATGACAGAGTTGCAACATCAGGCATGAACCAGCCAATCTATTGAGAGTTGTCTTGAAGCAATTCATATACTGCAGTACTGTTGGCTAAAAAAGAACGTGCTGCCAGGATTTTATTGCTATTGTAGTGGGAGGTGAGAGTAAAATATATCATTGTACAGACATTGCATCTGTACTAAGGCTGAATCTTACAGATGTAGTCTTTACTACTCTGATAATAACTGTGAGCTATGCCAGGGTAATACAGAGATGGGCATACACAAAATGCCTGAGCTGCACTGCTACTAAATGGATTTTTTAATGTGCCATATTAAATCTACCATTAGATTTTTGTTGTTGTTGTTTATCAACATGCATTTCCCCCAAAACACTGAAAGAAAACAAGGAAAAAAAAACCTGTCCTAAACCCCACAGAGTCTTGCAATAAATACAGGATGGCTCACGCTGCAAACCAGCTCTGGACATCAATTGGGAGCCACACTTATCAATTGTTTTGTCTGGATGCTTAAATCCCAGGAAGCATTTCAAGCTACTGTCATGACACTGTTTTGATCTTTGCATTACAGACTAAAAAATTACTGCTAGATCCTCAGCAAAACTATAACACCAAATAAGTATTATGTAAAGGCAGCAAATAAATAGGTTATAGAAGGGTAAAATAACATAGTAAAGGGTAAGCATTTGTGACTCATTTGTAAGTGAGTTTTTCTAATATGCAGTGAATAATTTAAATAAATGGAAACTTTAAGAAATATTCTACATAAGGCAGAGTCCAAAAATGCAGAAGGTTATGCAAGGCTAACTGTAAAAGTAAGCAGATGAGTACTCTAAAATAATATTGCAACATTTTTTGGCTTCCATTTATTGGTTGCCATAGGATTTTTACTCAGTGAGCAACTGCTAAACACAAGGCTGTCTCATACCATAGCTTGGTTTTTAAGAGAAGAAAAACATTAAAATTGTTTAATGAATACACTTGCCTGGAGAAGTATTAACAAATGCTAGGAGCTCATTCTCCTACGGCCTAAAACCAGAGAGATTTGCAAGTATTGTGTTTATTGCACTGTGCCTGATTTGAATCTTCCTCTCTGACAACACACAGATCTCTCTCCCAAATAAAAAAAATTACTTGTTTTTGTGGGAACTTGTGGGGGGAGAAAGTCTAAGAGCAAACAGGTTAAAATGCCATGTACATAACAGAAAGACCACAAGGCACCTTTAATGAGTTATTTGAGTTACACCAGCTGCTTCTGGAGCCAGAGAGCACATCCTCTGGTGGACACTGAAGGAAAGAAATGCAAAATGCCTTTCTAAAGCATCTATTTTCTCCACTTAGCAGGTGGTAGGTTTTGATTTCACTAGCTGCACATCCTATGTGGAAGTATAATGAGAGGAAAATAAAATAGTGTCTTGTTATAAAAAGTAAATAAATGCATTTATGCATTTACTCTTCAGCTTTCACTCAGTCTCCAGATATATAGATATAGCAACATTTATCATTACTATTTTTTATTATGATAATTTATGCTGTCTTTTCAGTTGGATTTATTTCTGGGTTTTGTCCAGTGACTGCTTGATGTGAAAAACCTTAATGCAGCCCATGTGTGCCCATGGCTGAGCGCTTACTCACGTATTACATAAGGGTCAGTCCTCCTTTGGCCTGAAACCCTTCTGGGCCAACATTTGCAAGCTTATTTCACAAGTGTACATTTCTGAAGAGAGGAGGAGAACATTTTCCTCCATAAAATACACTTGAATTTATATTTTTAAAGGTAACCAGCTGTTAACACCTAGGAAACTCTCAAGCTAGTGAGAAAATAGTGTTCTGAACTTCAGGTTTTCAAAAGTCTTCTGGATCAACCTGCATGGATCCCTATATAGACATATACAACTCTACAGCTCTACAACTACCTTGTTTGATAGGAACAGTTGGACCCAATGATCTGGTGGGTCTCTTCCAACCTAGTTATTCTATAATTCTATGATTCTATACCTACTCTACTCTCTACAACTACCTGAATGAAGGTTGTAGCAAGCTGGGTAGTGGTCTCTTCTCCCAATTAATAAGTGGTAGGATGAGAGGAAATGAACTTAAGTTGCACCAGGAAACATTTAGATTGGATATTAAGAAAAATATTACTGAAAGAGTGGTGAAACATTGCAATAGGCTACCCAGGGAAGGAGACACAGCACTGTTCAAAAAACATATAGATGTGGTACTTCAGGACATGGTTTAGTAGCACTCTGGTGTTGTGTTGAGGGTTGGACTTGATGATCTTAGAGGTCTTTTCCAATCTTAACAATTTTTTAATTCTATGACATGCCCAGCCATTGCCATCGGAGATGCTCAAGGGCACCTCACCATATCTCCAAACGTTTCTTCACAAGAGGTCCTTCTTTCATAGCTCCTGTGTCCCATCTTCCAGCCTTGTGTAGACGTCTTGATTACCCGGAGAATCTGAAAAGGAATGAATCATTTCTTTGTACATTAATTAATTGAGGCTCTGGCAAACAGAGGATTAATCCTATCTAACTTTAGACATTTATGCTTAAGCCACACTGCGTTTCTTTTATAGTCTGCAGAGAGAAAGATAATTGTCAACATTTAGCTTGATAAATCCCGTTCCCAAATTCCACTTGTGTAAGCCATTTTTCTCAGCTTTAACAGATTTAGATGATCTGAATGTTGTCCTTATGCTCCCTGTACATGTGAAGTTGAAAGTGGGTTTCTCTACCCCTTTGATTTAAGGGATGAGGGCAGAACAAAGCTTGGGCTTGTCTATACTGACTCCAGAACTGTGGTCAGCCTTCCCTGCTGTGCTCTGACAGTGTAACCTTTCATTGCGAAAACAATCTTAGAACATGTTTTGAAATTGCCTAAATAACACAGTCTTTGGTCTAGTTCTGCAGTAAAAGTATGATGATTCTAGCCCAGATAAAGAAGCTTACAGCCTATCTAACCTCTTGAAAGAAGGTCATTCCTAGGTCTCTAGAGGTTACATCTGTTGCTTCTTCAACTGACTGGAACTCACAGTAAATTGATGGTGTGGAGAAGTTGTGAAGCAATACTGAAAAATGTGTTTGAGACACTTTTTCCCACTTCTCTAAACAATTGATATCCAATAGCTGCAATGTTAGAAACATTGCTTATGGATGGGAGCAACAATATTCTGTTTCTTAATCCCACCTACCATTAAAAAGATGAGGTGTCCTCTACCCTTTAGAAAAGCCTGGGGCTTCGGAGGTAGATAGGCTTTGGATATAATACACACATTTCTCCCTTACTTTAATGGTGTGCTCACTATGATACCCTCCAAATGCACTCTGAGTGACCTAGCAGCACAAAACACAAGGTAGAATGTGTTACTTAGAATCGTGGTCATCCTAAATAAAAGCAAAGTGCATTGGCAGAATAGAAAAATGAAGAACATAATACTGTTTTAACATGATGAGGGATTTTGGTCTTTGTTCTGCAGTTTAGGAAAACAGGTTATCAAAAGTCTGTGATTGTTTGCATAAAATACCCTGCGTCTACTAAGTATTTTATCTTTGTGACTTATTTTTAGGCAAGATGATCCAAGACTTTAAACTTGAATTTCATAAACTTTATTAATAACAAAAAAATGTTGATGATGATGCTGAAGAATCGAATGGTCCTTGTCAAATCATGGAGGTATGTTAACAATATATTTCAAGGCATTTTGCAAAATCGGTTGTACTAATCCCAGCTTACTTGATGAAGAAAAACAAGACACAGGCTTCTCCTTGCTCAATTAGCAAATAAGTAGGACTCAGAGTACCACTTTCCCTTTGATAAGTCAGCATGCAGCTATTCTGGAACAGCTCAGCAATGGTTCTCCTGCATAAGGGCCAAAGGGCATCATCTTCCTTACCTTTAGCTATGCAGACAGATAAACTGAAAGGAAAAGAAAGAGGAAGGGAACAATCCCTCTGCATCTCTTGTGCTCTGAGGACATAAAACCAACCTTGACCTTGTCCTGGCTTCCTACACATAGCTAAATTTATCCTGGAAAAATTTCATTCTGCAGTAAATTGTGGGTTATTCTCATGGCCTGATCAGTCAATAGGGATGAAATCAGATGATTTTGACTATTCTCCATTTATCAGCTGCAGTCAACAGCAAAATGTCAGTGGAATTCTCCAAATTAAGTATTTCATGCTGTGTGATGTTCCTTTTTTAAATTAAACACAGCACAACGCTAACTTTCTGACAAATCTTGCTGCTGTCCTAAGGTTACATGAGATCACTAATTATTCACATCAGCAGTTCCTCAGACAGAGCAAAGATTCAATATTGTACACCAAGAAAAGGGATCTGTCAACATTTCTCATGATGTTGAAAAAAAAAAAATGTTTTCTCTCTCTCTGCAATAAAGTCTCTGTAGTAATCATGATATTGCTCTTCCAAATGTTCCTTTGACTGAATTAGAGAGTTTGTAAAAAGTAACGATTGGGAAAATTTGCATGGTCTCACTCATTTTGAGCACATTGATTTGATTGGCCTTGATTTTAGCTACCAAAAAGAGTCGGCACATTACATAATTATTGAAGCTATGTTTATTCTAATAAGGGGTTTGTATGTTGTTAAATCTTTTTACCTTAATACAGCTGGAGTCCTGTCAGAAACTTGGTACCCAGAAGATCTGCAATTTTCACCCACAGTTATTCTCCATCTTACAGTTGCTCTAAAGGCTCTTTACATGGATCAGGAACATTTCTTGCTAATGTGAAAACTAAAATGTTTAATTAGCAATAACAAACACATTGAAATTACAAATAATCTGCAGTTATGATGAATACACATAGGAGGGAGTAGAACATTACAAAATACAAACTAATAGAATGCTCATTGGTGACAAGTAAGCATTAACTCTGCTCTTCTAACAGGTTGATATTGAGCTTTTAAAATTAAACTATTACTGCATGAAATTTAACTTTTTTTTTTTCAACCCATGATATTCTAATACTGACTAAAATGCATACCTCAATTCTATCTTAGTTTGCAGTGACTGAATTAGATCAAATGTTAGCCGTAAACTGTTATAAGAAAAACAATGAACTAACTTAAGGATCACACAAGTGATCACTAGTTGGGACTAGCTGGTCCTTATGGAGTAATAGGACTCCTCATGTGGAACCACATACACACATATTTCAGTCAGGTACTCAATTGGGCACAGAACATAAGTGCACACTCTGTATAGCACAACACGCAGGGGGTGCCGAGTCAGGTCGCATAATGAGAAGACACTTATCCACCTCTGCCCCATGCCCTGAAGAACTTGGGTGGAACCATAGAGCACACTGTTCCTATGTGTCCCCTTAGTGACTGTATTTACAGTTACAGCTGGAAGCATCTAGTTTTAAAGGTCCATTCAGTCACAACTGAAGGGAGGAAGGAATCTGTTTCCTGTAGCTGCCCTCCACATAGGCACGTTGCTGCAGATGAGGGAAGCAGAAATAGCATAATTTTGACTCCTGTTGCGGCAGTCAGTGCTGCCTGAAAGCTCCAGGCAGCAGGCACAGGCAGCAGCCTCCTGTCCTGCCAGTGGCAGCTCTCCAGTCTTCCTTGCTAACCGATTACACACGATTAGATGAGCCTGCAGAAGAGAACATCATTGTTTGCACTGCTGTGTCACAACACCCCTTTTCACTCTGTCACTTTGATTTGCTTTGTGGAGGCCAAAAGTTCAGACCTGGAATTCCCTGCAAGGAAGGGCTGCCCAACGCCCATCTCAAACAAGCTGTGTACTTAACACTGCTGTTTGGAGATTAACATGGGAAAAAGTCAAGCCCAATGATAGCTCCACAGATTTTTACAGCGGCCTTATCAAGCACAATGTATTTCAGTCTTTCCAGGACTGCCTTTCGTGTCAGAGGGCGAGTGGGAAGCATGGACAAACACACCGTTTCCTTCTCTGTGTGCTGCCTTTGCATTACGTGTTTTGCTACCTAATCAGATGAAGATAAACACCTTGCAACACGCTGTATAACTGACGTCAGCTTTTTGTGTGCTTGGAATGATGTCAGCAACAGCTCTGCAGCTATGCTTTAATCTCTTGAGCAGAAATAAATGCAGCAGCTAACCTATTACTTTCCACAAGCTGCCACACCAAGATTATTTTATTTTTCCCCTACAGGCTATGGATGTTGTGTGAAGGAGGCAGGAGAACCAGAACAATGTGACCCGCTCCTGTAACGAGCCACTTTTTGTGAGTAGTATAAATGAATTTAAATTGAACAGTAACTAGAATAAATGACACCTCAGCACACAAGCCAGGCTGATTTTGGCTCTTAGAGAAATGGATTCCGCTTATTTATATCAGCACAAATAACATCCAATTACATTCTCAGGACCTGCATTACCATCACCGTATATACATTTTTCCTCACATTTCAATACACTCATCTATATACTTAGAAATTTCCAAGCCCAGTATGGCCTAGAGTTTCAAACTTGTCTAGAAGCCTCTGGGGAGGCATCTCAGGAAGATCAAAGTTTCAAGCAAATAGCCTAAATGGCTTAATTCAGAAGTAAAAAACCAAAGGAGGCATAAAAAGTGGTACCATGAATATAACTGTCAAGGACATCAGGAAAAGCAAAAGTCAGTGCCTGAACATGCCTGATTTAATGTGGTTTTTTATTTCTGTACTTGAAAGCAGTTGTTTTTCATGTTCCAGTGGAATCACACCATATTACAGGTCATTTTTACCCTGGTTTACTTACACTTTGATTTCAATTTGTCTCATCATGTTACCAATTTTCAACATTTGCTTCTGCTGAAAGAATAGGAAAGTTACAAGCTAGTTAAGTTGTTAGCTATACTGTCATTTATTAAATTAGCAAGTTCCACATAGAAACCTTAGACAAAAATTTACGAATAAAGAACTGATTATTACTAATTCTTTTGGTATTCATTATGCTATTAGTCACAGAGCTCACTCATATATTTCCAAATTTCAACATAATCATTTCAGGATGAGGAGTATTATTTTTTCCTCTTCCCAATGTTTTTCCCTTGGCATCGCATTTCATACCATTCTTCTCTGACTGGCAGGAAAGTGCGGTTTGGGGTTTTAGAAGCTTAGGTTGGGATTTTATTTTTTCTTTTTCTAAACACACAGGTTTACCCAAGTTATTTCATCTCTAAGAGAACGCATTTTTAGTTGACTATTTTATCCCCATAATACTTACAAACCTCAGTAATACTTGCACACACACACCTCATAACATTTGCACACCTCGTTAATGGCCTTAAGCTCCGCCAGGGGAGGTTCAGACTAGATAGCAGAAATTTTTCACGGAAAGGGTCATTGGGCACTGGCACAAGCTGCCCAGGGAGGTGGTTGAGTCACCGTCCCTGGAGGTATTTATAAGATAGGTTAGGTGCTTAGGGACATGGTTTAGTGGCAGATAGGAATGGTTGGACTCGATGATCCAAGAGGTCTTTTCCAACCTTCTGATTCTATGAAAGCTAAGGGATCATGTTATATGACATCATGGTGCCAAAGGAATACTTGTCATTTGTTTGTGTAGACCTGAAAAAAAGCTTGTAGCTTGAAATCACACACAGTGCTGCACTGACAAAATACATGTTGTGGTAATTTTTTTTTTAATTTTTTTTTTTAATTGGGATGGGTAAAGGACTCAGAGGGTCTGGGGAAGTTTCAGGTCCCAGATTCTGCCACAGGTTCCTGTTCTGTAAATTATTTTTGTTTGTAGACATGGCTTTTCACCCTGCACAGTTCTAAGATTATCCCTTTCCTCCAGACTGGGAGGCTACTGAGCCTATCCAGCAGTCTCTGCTTAGAAAAATCCTGCATCCCACTGCAGTTGCTACCCAAATTGTGGGTTGAGCAATGCTAAGAAAGCTCTTGAGGCATTTCTGAAGCAAGCAGTGTTATAACCAAACTCCACTAACTGTCCATGAAGCAGAAATAAAACATGACCCAAAAATCAGCTGTTTGAATCACAGATCTCTGCTCAGGTTCCACTATAGACAAGGAAACTCTGAGAACAAGGCACCCCTTCAGCATTTTATAAAGCTGACTTCGGCTGCTAAAGGATTCTTCCCCAGAAACACCAAGAAAGCTATTGCCTCTAATAAAAATTCACTTCAAATGAGCAATCATTAGTCAGCAGCATTTTTCATAAAATTACTGGCAGTGAAAAAGCAAGCGTGCAGGTTGCTGTAAATTAAGGTCTAACTACTTCCACCCAAATAGAACAGAAGCTGCTCACATAAGTTTTAGTGGGGGAGAGGGAAAAACCTCAGTATTCCCCTCCTCAGCTCTCTATGACTGATTACAATCTGCTTTTTCCTAGAAAGCACATTTATTGTAGGAGTTTGATTTGAAAGAGTTTCAAGTAATCCAAACTTTGGCTGCAAGCATACAGATCATTTAAAAATTCATCTTCAAGTGTTTCTACATGTTAATAACACATTAGATTGGTGATACAATCAACAACTTTAATTCTCAACCTACCAGTTGAAATATTCAACACATGTAGGAATTACCTAGGGTGAATTCATGTCGTGCAAGTTAGCCTGCCTGACAGTAACGTGTATTTGCAGTTTTGGTGCACTCCTCTTATCTTGAAGCAGAGGGGTTCAGGGCAGGGGAATCTTTCTTCAAGGTGGTCATCGCCTATGGCCTTTGCAAACCATAGAACTTCTGAAGAACAGAATGCATCCTGGTTTAAATTCAGGCCCTTTTCAAAGGTCTTTTCTTAATGGACCAGTATTCACCTGTCCTGCCTCATGTTCACAAAGCATCTTATTACTCCACATACACCTACATGATCTCACTATGTGCCTCTATTAATTATCATGAGTAACAGAAACAGAATCTAACCATAAATAGAAGACAGTAAATTCAGAGGTGCTATCTCACAGCCATATTTTTTGGAACTGAGGAGCAAGTGCAAGAGGCACATTTCCCTAGAACACTGGAAAGTGCAAGTGCCAGCATGCTCCATTTCGGTATTTCTTTTTGGGGCATTTCAGTACTCTCCTAGAAAAAGGTAAACAGGCTTAATAAGTGGTTGGGACAATCTAAAAGAAAATAAACAAAATAAAAGCCAGTTTCACCCATAGTAAATGGTAAAATTTTTGAAGAGAAGGCCTACAGTGTCACCTTGTAAATGTAAGTGCAAATCTTTCTCAGCTCCCAGGTCTGGCAAGAGCTTGTTAGCAGCACAAAAAATACCAGCTAAACGGTCCTAACGGAGCAAACTCCTTCAGCACCTCAGACATTTACTAAGAATATCATTAACCACTGAAATTTAGTTAAATATGCACAATTTTATTTATTGAAGAGATTAGGACAAAAACATTAAACCAAATACATGACAAAGCACCAGAGGCAGTAAAACCCCACCATGCACATCACCAATCTTTCCTCCTATAAGGTACTTATAAAATAAAAAAAGTCCTTCTTGACACAGCACCATCTTCAGAGTGTAAAAACATTACTCCTTTATATTCTTAGTTACCAAAATAGAACCAAGGCAGGTCAGCTGCAGCTAGCTTTGTCTCTTGATAAAGAACTGTGAAACATCCTCTTGAGAGTGGGACCATAACTTTCCTGCAAGGCAGGCAAATAGCATCCATACGTCAAATGCCAAGTAGCTGTACGCACATGCCACATACTATAATTAAGCACAAATTCAAGTAACATTTACATACTACAGAGTCCACATGTACCTACCCAAAAAACATGACCACTTCACAAAACGTATACAGGCAGTAATATCAGAACAACTGAGGTACTGGAAACACAAATATTTATGCCAAGAGATTTCAGTATCATACAGCAATATAAAAGCAGTAATAAAAACATTTGCCAGTCTAAATCAAATAAANAAAAAAAAAAAAGCTAAATAAAAAGTTATTTAGGGACAGAAATACCTGAACAGAAAAGAAGTGTGTTAACTACAGCATGTAACATGTCATCCCAAGTCAACCCGTAATTGAAGTACTGGCTTAATACATCACTACTGTGACATTTTCTTCAATAAATAGAATAAGTCTTGACAATACAAAAGGTGCATATTACTGTGTATGTTTCAAGAGGAATATCTGTAATATAAATGTTCAGCTTATTAATACCCTCTTATTTCTTATTCTGGACATAAACAAAAACCAAACCCAAACAATTCTTTGCCCAAGTTGAGAGGAATTTAAAGAAAAAGAAACCCACAATACTCTTCTTCAGTAATAAAGAGCCCTCTATTTACACACGGGCCAGTCAGTTAAAGAAGAGATTGGTTCTCATATAAAGACACAACTAAGGGCTTTCTGCCCTCTCTAGTCATATACGTGCAGCATGGCAGATATGGAAGCCAGTATCTCATATCTTTAAAAAGAAGTTATATAGTTTTCTTCTTTTTTCCCCCCATTATAGCAGTAATGCATCTGGAAGTTCGAGTTATAATAGCTTCCTGCAACAAACCATTTGACACAAAACAGAACAGCTTGCTAAATGACAGTTACTTCCCCTTAAGGGAACAAAGCATTAAAATGTCATTTCCTGACAAGAATATTAAGTAGTTTATTTAGAAGAAATGAGTTGAAAATAGCTATCAAGAGACATGAACCTAAATTTTGTTTGTTTTTTAGCACCCACTTTTCATGTCCATTTTGTGCACCTAATTTTTTTCTTAAATTAACCCCATTAATTATTAGACATCCGATTAAAAAAAAAGTTAGCCAATTGTACTTTCCCTGAATAATGGCTGAAGTTAAATATCTAACAGTGCGATGCCAAGATGTGAGCTGAGGCAAAAGTTTCTATTTCTTGTGAGTTACCACTATTTTTTAATTGAACAGAAACAGGAGTGATACAGCTGCACCAGAATTGGCATGTGCAGTCTCCTTGGCTCCAAAAAGGTGAGAAGCTACAATTGCTCCATGCTGCCTTTTCTCCTCCAAATCAATCTAACCTGATAGCAAGCTCCCCCCGCCCCCCCAGTCTGTCCCCATGCTACATTTGTTATATTAGCTCCTTGTGGAGGTTCCTTCTCAACCCGAGGACCTCTGAGTGTCTTTTGCTACCAAGCTAGGCTGATGTAGGATGCGATTTAACATGGTCAGGAAGGGCTCCTTCATGTGTCCATCTCAGGTTGTGTACCTTCTGAACACCAGTCTTTGTGCTCAGTTAAAGAATGGGTCCAAGTCTTCTTCCATGTTGACATCAGGCACCAGCTGATCTGATACTTCCTTAGCACCATATCCTGAATTCGATACATTAAAATCTGTAGAAAACCATGGATGGTCCAGAATTTCCTGTGAAGTCAGCCTTTCCGATGGCTCCCGACGCAGTATGCTACGTATGAGGCATTTTGCCTTGGGGGATAGAGTTTCTGGAATGTTGAACTGCCCACGACGGATCTTGCTGAAGAGGGAACTAGGCTCAATGTCATGGAAAGGATAGCGTCCAACTAGCATGGTATAAAGCATGACACCTAGACTCCACACGTCCGCTGCTTTGCCAGAGTAGCTGCCATTTGTGTTCAAGATCTCTGGACTCACATAGGCTGGGCATCCATGCTTATCAGAAAGAGAGTCATCATTTCCTCTTAAAATATAAGCATCTTCTAGGCTTTCCAACTTCACTCTAGTCCTGCAGGAACAAAAACCAGAATCATCAAAATAAGCAAATATCAAAACACAAATTCCATGCTCTTACAATTACATTATTATAATAGTAATACTCTACAAATTCAACAGCCACAGAAGTACATCAGTTCAAAATCCCACTCACAGCACTTGTTACAGATAACCGATCTTTTCTATACTGGTTACACAATAGAAATACATAAGGAATATTGCCACACACAAAACTACAGGATTTCAAACACAGTTATATCCAGTAAACTTATAGTAAGGCCATATTCATTCTTCTGTTAAATTTTACATAAGACGCGATCTCCAGAGACATAAGCCTCAAGATTACTTCTGTCAACTGCACCCTAATGTACCCGTGTAAGACTCATGTCCAAATACAAGTATAGCCCTAAGTAGACAAGGATATTGACACCTTCACACTGGTCAGTAGTTATTAGTCACAGTACCTGTGATTCCACAAAGACCCTAAATGAACCTGCTGACCAACTAACATCTTTCTTTATCCAGTATCAAGGGAGAACAATTCTAACAAATCTCAGTCTTCCTAAACATGCCTTTGGGCAAAGGAAGATCAGTTGATCTGGATGCCAAGATTAACAGCAAGCTTATCTACCCAGCTGCACCAGAGAACCTCCTCACCTTGACATGAAAGGAGAGGTTGGCAAAGGGCTCGCAGAGAGATGACAGATGCCTTTTCTAGATTGCAAACTCCTCCTGCCTGCAAAGCACAGTGAACTAGTCATTGTGCTGCAGTAATTATCTCTGCAAGAGAATTTTCTTCCCTTTAGTTTATTACACAGGAGCAGAAAAAAGCTATGCTAAACTTGTTTTTCATAGCACTAAATGAACATAACACCTTTTTTTCCATTTAATTCTCACTGCTAGCATCTGTAAGCATATTTAAAAATCTGTCCCTGTTAAAGGCATCCAAAAGTAATATCAATTACCCTTTAGACCACTTGCCAGAAATGGTTGGCTTTGTGAATAGAATCACTGCAACTCAAAAGGACTTGTCCAGTGCATCTGGACAGAAGAATGGCCTAGCAGTTGTGCAGGCTTTCTTTTCAACAATTTGGGATCATAACTCAACTTTGGGTATGACTGTCCTCAGCCCTCAACCTCACCAGTCTGTATAAGCACTCTTAGCCCTGTATCATGGCCATGTTCCCATACCACAGACTTTCACAGGCAGGAACTGAATCTCATCCCAGAAAGCAGAATTCATGTCTCTCAACAAAAGCACATCATTCAACAGGCATTAAAACAGACAAGGAGAGCCCTGTTTCTTAAATGTTTACTGAAGACAACATTGCTTGGGCTCGAGTTGTAAAAGACAGCTGGGCCAGTGTTGGCTCAGACTTGGTTGCAGGGCAGCTCAGCACTATCTTTGAATCAACAGGAAAGCATTTTACTCCATGGAATACTCCAGAGGCAACCATGCCATAAACCCTCGTAATGATACTTGGACCTTTTCAACAGCTAGAGACATTTACTAGCAGAGGTGAAAGCCTGTTTGGCAACATGCCTCAGATCAGGAAGTCATAATATACAGAATTCAGAATACCTGGCTCCCAAGCACAGTGTGTCAAGACAGCTCCTTCCCTCCTTAAATAGGCCAGTGTTTTCTCCTCCACTGCAGATGCTGATGGGGTTTGCGCAACTCCTGCTTCCTGATTAATTACCCATTGCCAGCCTAACAGAGCATCTCCTGGTCATGGACAACTCCCTCATCAGCACTCAAACAATTCTTTACAGCAGCAATACCCCACACAGGAAGCTGGCTAAAAGGAGAAACTTAACTATAATTAGCAAGACCACAGCAATTTCCCGGTGTACACAGCTCAGAAGGTCCAAAACAGGAGAGCGACTAGAGAAGAGTCCTTTCACAACACTCAGCTTCTACATGTTCCTGCACCTGTAAGGCTTAGAAAGAGCAGTGAGGAGAAATGTCAAGAGGAAAAAAAAAACCACACAAAAAAATCACACCAGAGGGGGGCAGAGAACAGAGAGGCGGAAATGAAAGGGAAGGCAGGGACATAAGTTGCGGTTCCATTTGCATTGCCCACCTCAGTTTTTCCACAGAAAAGTATGTGTAGCAATAAAATGTTGAGCCCAGCTACTCAAACATGCATGAAGTCACTGAACTGCCAACATGAAAGCACGGGCTCACTCCTGCTAACAGAAGCAGAACACATACACCAGGAGCTGGGGCAGAGCATACTGTTCATAAACAACAAACAGGAGAGAATTCACATACACACACTCTCTTCTGCCATCCCAGCATCAACAGCACAGGGAAACACTGTTTGCTCTCCCATCCTATTTTACATTCCTGAGAGTTGCCAAAGAACTGAGAAAAACAGTTCAATGAGAAGCTTTTATATTACAGAAATCTTTGGAATTTCCTAACCTCTTGTTTTTCTACAATGGATGTTGTACGGGACCACAAAGAGCAGACTGCAAGGTGTGTCAAAAAAAATCATCTTTCTCTCCAACAGGACAAATCATTTAATGCTAATATAAGAGAAGCAGCATACAAAAGCCTCATCCCTGTCTTCCTTTCCTTGCAAGGTGCTGCAGCCTGCAAGCCCTCCACACATGCTGCAGTCAGCTTTATTTAAGCAAGCAAATGGAACAACAGCTGGCCCTTATCTGCCTGCTCTTCCATAAGCCATGGCCAAATGAAGCACTCAAACCAGGTTTTTCATCCTGCTGAGCTGACAGGCTTTGAGGAAACAAAAGGTCCTGTATTAAACAAAAACACAACCTTCAGTCATCCTCCCCCCTCCTCATCAGCCCCCAAAACCGCAACCAATAAATGCCCTTGTGTGTAAGGTACAAGTGGTGAAATGGTCCCTATGCAATGACTGCAGGAGACACCACTGCATGCAGTTATGTGTTTCCCCTCTCTAACTGCAGGAATTGCCTCTCTTGAGCAGGTACTGCCAGGTGCATGGCCTCAATATGATGTTCTTCCCCTTCCATTTACCACCAGAGGCAACTTGGGTGTTCCCAGTTTCAGTTATAAAGTTGGCTCTTTACAGAAGGTGATAATGCAGGATTTCCATCCTTCACGAAAGGAGAGCACAGGAGTAGGGGAAGGGCCCACCCGCATGGCAGCTTTCCTGCTTGGCACAGCCAGTGCACAGAACCACTCACGAGCTTTTGTTGCCAGGCACCCTGGCTGGGCTCTGCCAGCACTCTTCACCATAACCCGGCACCAGGGCTGCAGAGACACACCTCAGCCTCTTTACATCAGTGACTGATAACTTCACATACCTCACTTCACATACAGAGCAGCCCATAATCATACTACAACAGCATAACACACAGGTGTAAATCGCAATTCTCACTCCCCTTTTTATAGTTATTTCACGTTTTCTTTTCAGGCAAACAAAAAAGAATAGCACAGAGCACCCTATCTCTAAGAGAAATAGCTTCCAGTTCTGGCTGGCTTTTCCTTCCCCCACATTTCAAGCATTGCCTAAAAGAGCTCTGTTTTCTGCAAATATGAGAGGGCTGGGATTTTGAGGTGGGGGAGAATAGGAAAGAGGGGAGTCTAAATACACAGAAATGCAGACACACTCTGGATGAGAAGCAATCTCTCCACACATACTTACTCTCTCTCAGAGGAAGCACTAAAATCAAACGTTCAGGGAAAAAAAATATAAAACCCAAAACCAACAAACAGACCCTCAAAACTGCAAGTAATGTCTAAGAATATAGAGCCTCTGCAGCAAAGGGTAGTGAATGCATCCAACTGCAGAGTAACCGGACAACCCTAAATTCAACACTTGGTAGGTAAAGGGCAGACTCAAAGCCAAATACTGAGATGTGAAGTCAGTCAGCTTTGAAGTGCCTCCCGTCAGAGAGCAGAAAAAAACCAAACAAAAATTAATTATCCTCTTTTTTAAAAAAAAGTCACATCTTTCAAAAACTCTCATTCTCTAAATAATTAGCTCACATCAGTCAACTGAAGGACCCTCACAAGAGAAAAAAAGTTTTCCAAAAGCATCAGCACTCGAGTTTGACCATTCAAACAGCTACAACAAAATTAATCCCTAAAGTTCAAATGTAAGCTTCTGTCAAAGCTGGATGAGAATCACTTTGTACACATACTGTAGGGCAACAAAGACTTTTGTCAGGGCTTACGTAATTACAGTACATAATTTCAAGTTTTAATGCAGACCCTGAATAAGCACTTGGAAAAAAAGCATTATGCATCTATCAGATCATTGATAAAACACTGCATTAGCCTAATGCATTAAAAAAAAAACCCAACCCTGAATCATGGCTATTTAAAAAGGGGAAGCTATTCTGCCTATGAATGCTTTCCCATTACTGGTGAATGAAACCACAGAAGTGCAATCAGAGGGCAGCAGCAGCACTCAGACGGGAAATGCGTCTTTGTCCCCATAGAAACCGTCAGGGAAACCCATGAAAAACAATACCACTCTGAATTTCTTATCAATATGCCATTCATTACTTGACTGCATTCAGACTTTGCTCTTCAGTAATGTAACAAAACCTAATCAATTAACGTCTTCCAGAAGATTCTTGAATGCAAACCCCCAAGCTAGCACCCGTCTTGCAGAGGGCTTTGTTACACATCCCACACTTTTTTCAGAGGGATTCGCATTATTCCTCCCTCCAGAGCTTAGAGGCCACTGGCAAATTGCTATCCTGCCTTTTGACACTGACACAGGGCCTGTAAGAACTCGGCATTCACACTTGCTTTCCGAAAGCAAACACAATTTCCATACCAAAATGAGTGGAATTATTCAGAGGGCTCTAAGCTCATACGGCAGGAGAGAAAAAAAAATCTGGAACATTTAAAGCAGAAATACTGACTGAAAGTCTGAGTGTTTCAGTGGAAAATATCTTCACTACAGTGAATAAACACTAGTAAAGGAGCCCATGCCTGAATCAATGAAAGCAGTTGCTTCTAGTCTGTCCCCCAAACCATCTGTATGGGAAATTAACACCTGAACCACAGCTGAGCCACTGTTACAATTTTGGAAACACATTTCAGAGGAAACCCACAGTTTTAGTGCAGCATTATCCCCCGCATGACAGCTGGGTCAGCTGCTTTGAGACAAGATGGAAGAAGCCATGCTGCTATGGATCCTCAAAATACATTATCCACTAGCTCTTCAGGATGGGTCAAAATTAGATGATCCAGATTTACAGATTCTGGATAGCAGCCTCATGCCTCCAGAGATCAGAGAACCATCACTGCCATCTGAATTTCCATTTTATTAATATGACTGCAGTTAAATATAAAATGGCAACTTCTAAAGGGAAGATGTGCCTCATAATATTCCGCTTTATGCACAAAAAAATGAAGGCACCCAAGCAATGTTATCTCGTATTTCAACATTACTCTGACTGAGGCCAGAAAAGCCTTTTCCCTCAGTAGAGAGGCACTCAAGCCATCAACTGCCCAGTAGATCAACGATTGCTCCTATGTGGCCAATAATTTACAGGTCATTTAATCAAGGTCAGAGCCTAGCACCCCATCATAAAGATGAGACGAGCATGAATACAATAATGGCACTAGAGTCACAAGGAGGGAAAAAAATAAAAAGGAAGCTTGACATTGGAAACAGCTATATTTTGCTAATTGGTTTTCTTAACTAAGGGAATCTCTCCTAAATAATGCAGAAGTAAGCTGTCGTCACAGACAGTGAGACGGAGAAGATGGCTAACAAAACCCCATGCAGATGATTTGCAGCTCAGTACACAGACTTGTTCTGAACTTAGAACTACCAGATCTTCTACAGAGGCAGTGAGGCACACAGGATCAGAGGGGAAACGTTACACCATCAATTAAAATCCTGCTCCTTTCACTGTAAGATCCCTTCCATTGCATAACACCGCACAGCCTAGGAGTTCACTGCACAACATCCTACACAACTTCAGGGGGAAAAGAAAAAAACAAACCCTGCATAAAGGCTGTCAGACAAACTGTCTCTTGCATAATGAAACAGGCTCAAGGATATGTTTTGAAAGACAACTGGGACTTGCAGGCAGCAAAGGTTTACAGGATGAACCTAGTTCCTAAGGGAAGATTCCCTCACTGGTACTTCCGCAGAATGAGGAAGCCTCTAAAAATTACTTATCCCCCCCACCCTTCCTCTGAAGGGATGCTGCCAGTGCACTCCTCTCTGTCCTGCACCCCATTCCTTACATGCAGGACCCAGCAACTTAGGGCTTTTAAACTTGATTTAATCTGGCTTCCTTTTACTACAGAATTCCACTTTAAAAAAATGTTCTGAGACTACCCTGTTGCACATTTCCAGGCAGGACTGGGGCCCCAAAGACCTCAGCTTTACAACGCTATTTACTGGGAACAGCCTCTCCTGTATGCCATATACTTAAGTTTCTTCCATGCTCTTATTGTTTAAGGAGACACATCCCCTCAAAAGCAGGTAAGTTGGTAGCAATGTGTGTGTTGGGGTGTGGGCTCTAAAGTCCAATGCAGACTATGAAGGGGTTCAGTTACAATACTGCAAGGAGCCTATTATTTGATAAGCATCTGGCTCAGGGCAAGTACTTCACCTCACTTTTATCCTTTTAAGATCACACTTAAGGTCAGAGTTTTAAAAGGCAGTCAACCACATGCTGCGTTCATTGCTTTTCAAGGTCTTCTCAAACGATGCACATACAAGCAGCACAGGGAAAGGAGACCAAAATTTTATTTTGTTAACAAAACCACATGTTGGGAAAAAAAGCCCTCCACTGTGCTCAGCACCTCTTATGATAAAGCTGGGCCATCACTTCACAACCTTACTGGAAGCCTTTTGCTTAGATGTCTGTAAACCTGTCTCCAAGCAATGTACATCTACCAAAAAAGCAGGTGCTTAAGATTAAATAAGCTCCAGGTTGGCTCCTGTTTACAGTCTCCACCCTTCCTCTCCCTCCTAAACCTGAAGTAATCTCAAAAGGTGATAATAAGGACAATTAGAAGACTATGGATGGAGATTTTAAAGACTTCAAAACAACCAGCTGTTGAACTCTTAATACAAGATGTCTTTAAGAGACATCTACTTCCAGGGACTGAAAAGAACCTATCATCAGAGAAATCAACTCCATGACAAGTATCTCACTATGGGCACCCAACCATGTCTGGTATTACAGGCAACATGTAACACAATGTGCAGCCAGAGGCACCTCTCAAAGTCAGAGTGGCTGGGCAAGACATAGGGACAACCTGCAGCAGAACAGCCCAGACTAAAGGCAGGACCCCAAGCAAGACTCCCCTGCTCCTTCAAGCATGGCACAAAGCTCCACCTTGACACTATGCTTCAGCACAGCCAGTATGGGACACTACAAAGGGGAAGAAACTGAAGGAAGAGTAAAGGAGAAAACATACAGGTCCAGCTATGAGCCAGATACCAAAAGATAGCACAGCTTAAGAGTAAAACCTTCTGTAAAGTCTAGAGTTGGCTACTACAGCAAAGGCTCTCACCATTCAAGGTCTTACTGTAGGGCCTTAAGCTGACTCAAGGCCCACTGGAGTTCCCATTCTCATCCTGGGGACAGCCAACAGCCAACTTCTCCCCTGGCTTTTGCTTTCACTCATGGCCTTCAGCACAGCAGTTAACCTCTATGTCTATCTACGCCTTCAGAAGGAGGTTTAAGCACTTTACAGGGGTGATGTGATGTTCAACATCTGCAGATAGCCTCCTGCTCCCAGCTGGAAAGGGTACTACATACTCAACAAGTCTGATGCGTGTTTCTCCCACGAACACTGGGAGAAAACAGAGACTTAGTAAACAAACCACACAAAGGCAAAAGCAAGCACGAACTCTTCTGTGCAAAACAGTTATGCAACTACTTCAACCTTTATCCTAAGTTTGACAGCAGAGATTTACTGCCAGTGAAGAAATTCACCTTCCTCCCCATATTCTAGGAATAATAATTTCTGGGTTGAAATCTGACCTATGATTCTCCACTACTGAAGAAATCATGCTCTTTGCTCCTATGTCCCCATTCAGAGTAATGTGAAGTGCTTAAACGACAAAACAGATGAAAACTGGTTTTATTTCTAAATCTCCTTGTATTTAAAGAGCATTCCTATTTTGTTTTATTTTCTTCCACTCCAGGACTCTCTTTCTAGGACTGGGAAAGGCTTAACTGACCTGTTCTCTATGGAATCGCAAGTAAACCAGCACGTTTTCACACCACAGAGAAAAGTGGATGACCACATTATAATTTGACAAATGCCGGGGAAGAAACTTACTGCTAACATAAGAAAATGAAAGGTCTGCTTGGACAAAGGTCGGTCTACTTGTCCTGTGTTTTTTTGTGGGATCTGGTTTGCATCACTAGGATTGCAAACAATATAGCTTAGGTCACCTTAAATCATCATCCACTCAAAACTGAGAAATTCTATAGGAAAAAAATAATTAAAAAAAAATTCTAAGAGAACTGCTATGCTACCATAGGCTTTCTGAATTAGTTTATTGTACTGGCTGCATTCCCCTGGCACAGAACAAAAAGTATCAGATTCTATTTAATTTTATTGAACCCCACCTGCCTCATATTTACTCAAAAAGTATAGGAAAATTATAATATCTAAATACCAAAATTATTTTAATTTTCCCTTCAACAAGTATGATTAATGTACAAGGTCTTTAGGCTTCAAAAATTACGACAGCTAATATTTTAATGTAATTAAAGGCTTAAAAATGCACTAAAGAAATTAATAATTCTCTGACAGCAGAAACGTTCTTGCATGAAGAAAACCATTGGAATACAGAAATGTTTGATTTAATTCTGAGATCTTTGAGGTGGCTCTCTCACAAGCATCTGCTATAAATCAGACTGAACTGCTTTACTAGCTATATGATGTGTGTAGTGCTATTTTTAGCACAATCCACAAAACCTTGCCCATTCTGCAACACTGTTATGGGACACCAGCTAGGAGGAGAGGACAGTTGCTCTACTCAATGGCCTACTACAAGGACAGGCTGTACAAGGAAAACTGTAAATACCATTACCTGAAAACAGCAAAAACAACCAAAACCAAGAGCTCCACAACATCACCATTTACCTGGCTTGATACCCAAGACAAGAAAAAATTACCAACATGGCATTCTGGAGGCAGAAAACACTCAAATCCATATGTTTTATCTTAGTTCATCTCCACTGTTCAGGATTCAAGCTTTGTTTAGAAGTTTAAGGACCCAAATTTTAAAGTATTCAAGAGTGTCATATGCACTTTAGAAAAGGCTGGTGAGACTCAGCATGGCAAGTCAGTGTTGTTTGCCCTATTTTGAGAGCTCTGAAATTCACTGCCCTCATTTAATGAATGTGTTGCTGCTGGCTAATTCAGTCTTATAAAATATTTCCAGCCATGCTGTAATGTCGTAGAAGTTCTAGTTTCTCAGAATCAGCTGTACATTTAAGGAGCTTAACTCTGAAATTTCAATACTACGAGACTGGCCAACAGTCTACAAATGGAACCACAGACATCTACCCCCCAAAAAATACAACCCTGTCAACCTTCTTTTATACAAAACAAACAATAAAGAAAGCCTATAAAAAGGCCTAAAGCGCTTGGCAACAGCACACAACTTTTGTATGGAATGCAATTTACCATACATCTTCAAAATTTCTGCAGTTCAGGATTAACAGATGATATAGAGAACCTGAAAGCACAGACAAATTGGTTTTGTTTGTTTCCATACTGTGGAATTTTGGATTCCATTTAGGTGCTGATGCTTTTACACACACAGAGTATTAAGATGTAACACACCACTACAGTCTCCTTTCGATTTAGCACGTCAAGACAACATCACTAGTAAGATTAGGATCCCTACAAAATACTCAGAGCCACCAGCTTCCAACAGTACCATTTCCACTTTCTTACCTCCCAGACGTTGCAAGGCGCTGCAATTAGCAACATCCAAACAATATGCATTCTTACTAGTGACATGAGTAGGAGCAAAGAGTACTCATGATGCTGCTAGATCAGAAGCCTGAATCTTTGCAAATTCCAGCTGCAATTCAGATAAGGGGAATGGAGTGGAAAGAGCTTCAAATGCTGTATGCACCCACCTGCAAAGCTCCAGGAACTCTGATTTCATATTGAATAGGATCAATTGAAAGAGTATGTACTAAGAAATGCTTTAATTGATTTTCTTTTTCAGACGAATAGAACTGCTTCCATATAACTATCACATTCTCTCTGGCTCCTCCAGTCTAGAAGCTCTCGACTTAGAGCAGACAAGTATCTTACTAAAAAAAAAAAAAACCCAAACAAAGAAAGCGAATTTTCCATTCATGTGCTGCCTGCATGCTGGATTTCCCATCTTTTCTTCTACTAAAATACAAGCTGTGATAAGCTGTAAAAAGAGAAAGTTTCAAAGCAGTAGGTACTAAAGGCAAACTGCAGAAAACAGACTAACAGACTTTAAGTAGTTAGGAAAAGAACTACTAAGACAGAGCTCCACTGAAGAACAGGCAACACGCAGGAGCAGAGTTCATGCACACTGCTCAAAATATCATTTTCACCTTCTTCCTTCTTGGTTCATTACCAGTGTTAAAGATGCATGATCAATAGGTCATGCAGCACCCATCTCCCAGGTGGTGCTGCAGATGGTAACTTCTGAAAGGCAAGTTGCTCAGCATGTAGACATCCTCACCAGCATCCTCAGGGAAATGCAAGCTTGGAGGGGTGCAAGCAACACACAAACACTGCTGCAAACTCAGAAGGATCAGGAAGATGTTTTGCCCTAAATATAGCAGCAGATTGAAAGCGATGACTGATTATAGTCTGATGATCGTAGCATGTCAAAAGACAGTCACTATTCCTATCTCACATGATTTCCTCTCTGTTTGTTTACCAGAGAAAGGATTACAATACTTCTCTACTTACAAATCAACATTACACCCAGAAGAAAACCACACTATGATTCTTAAAAATAACCAGCAAGTCTTATTTGACCTTTAAAGTGAATTATTATGTAATTAGAAGACACCGTTCAAAAGTGAGTAACTACGATTTTGCAGACTACAGTTATGTTAAAAACATCCATAAAAGCAAACACTGCTATTACAGTACGCACTGCTCTTCTTGGGTGGCTAAAGGATTTGGCCCGGTGCCTCATGCTGCATTCAGTTCCTAGTAAGCATCAGAGTAGGAGTTCAAAAGTATTCAGCACAGGGCCCACGTCTGCTCCCACTGTACTACCCTGAACCCACACTGCCTTCGTGTGGAACAGAAAGTCAGGGTGAGCCCTAGGGCTGCTCCAAGTCCTGTCCTTCATATTAAACCACACAAGTTCATACATATCCCCAGGAAAAAAAAATCCATTTTAGCGTCAGGATGTTATTAGCTACAAGAGAAAACAATCTTTCCCACATCTATTTTGTACAAGTTTCCTTCTTACCTGCATCAATGGTGCTATAATGGTGTTTAATTATTAAATTCACAGAGTAAAACCCACAGTAAAAGTTGTGAAAGTATAGTTTACATCTATCTGCTTTGCAATTCTCTCTGAATGGACATTAAGCTAGTTCTGGTTTAGGCTTTTTTTTATTTGAAGAGGAGGAAAAGTTACTCATAGATACTGGGGCTGTGGCAGAAAAATATGAATAGCTATTTGCTTTGCAGAAAATTGACTGAACTGCATTAAAAAGTGAAAATGCGTCTTATTTTTCAATTTGTGAAGAGATTAAAAGGAGAAGTTTATTTTGCAAAACTCTGCTTGTAATAAAATTTAAGTCAGGAATATTTAGACAGGGTAGATAGCTGTCATTTTATCTCAAGGGCAGGAACTTCTCTTCCATGACTGAACTGTGTGTTATTTTTTTGTAATTCAGAGATTATGCACTTATTAAGCATGTAGAAAACTTAAGTGCCTCTGTTGTTGCTTATAACTTCCCAAAGCAGCCCCAAATGGAATTGATATGCACTGGTTCTTTTATTAAATGAAGCTCTCCACAACATTCATTTCACTCTGCAACACTTTGAACAAGCTTTCAGACAACCCCTATGATTTAACTAGAAGGGAAAAATATCTCCCTGTCCTCTACCAAGACAAGAAGGAACACAAAAGAAGGCTCTGCTCCCATTTAGTTTCATTTTTTCCCAATAGTCATCCTCCAATTTAATCCCTTTGTGAAAGCCTGACATTACTCTGGCAGTGTTCACTACTCTGGTGCTACATACGGAAGTTCCAAGTGATGTAACATAATGAAAACTGGTAACCACAAGGAAAGAGAGAGGAAGTTTCCACAGGTACAAAAATATAGGTAAGTCTCAGCATCAGAAACAGCACTTCAACAATGCCTCTAGATCACCAAGAATTATTCCTTTTCCTCTGTGGTCCCACACTCCTTTCCTAAGTAGGTTCCCACCTAATTAATGAGGAGGGGAAAAAAAAAAAAGTTGTTCCCCAAATACCACAACAGCACTAGTACATCCCAAGCTCCCACAAAGCAAGGTGGTTTTACTCTCAGTATGATTAATGACCACAAAACACTTTCAGAGGCAGTCTCCAGACCCTTTCCAGCACGGGAAGCAAGAAGCGGTCCTCAAAATCACCTTTAAAAGCACTGGTGGCCCTTCCCTCCAACATGTGTCAGCATTAACTGTTTGCTTGGCTGTTGTTCTTCATGCCTTCTCCTCATTGGAAGGAGCCATTTCTTTAGCATCCTGATCTTTTCTTCCTTCCCTCTTTAAACACCTGCAGCACTTAAGACAGTGGAGCTTAGAGACATCTATGGAGATGGTTCCTCCTTAGGAAACAAGGTGCTCATCTAGGTGGAAATGCAGTGCCCAGGCACAGATGCAAACAGCACTCTATACTTACTTTATTCCAAAGCCTAAGCAAGAAGGGAAAATGGCACATCCACCCCATGATCAGGTTGCAGAAGGAAATAAAGCCTAACACCTTGTGTGCTATGAACAAACGGCAAGGTGACAGTGAAGGTCACAGCTTCCTGTAACTCTGAATCTGACCTCAGGCACACCCACCCGTAAAGTAAGACAGGCTCTTACCTTTCCTCATCCTTGAAAATAAACTTTCGCAGCTTGAGATCTCGCAGTACCAGTCCACCATCATGGCAGTGTGCAACAGCGGAAGCTATTTGATAGAAGAGTTTGGCTGCCTCCTCCTCTTTAAGCTTCTTGCAGGTACGAACAAATGAATGCATGTCCCCATAGCTCCTTTCAAAGAACACATATGCTTTTGTCTCCCCAAGAATTATTTCAGTAATTTGGTTGATATTTTTATGTGCAGGCAGACAAAAACATGGTGCTAATAACTCCTGGTAGCAGCCAATATCAAATACCTGCAGAAATAATGACAGTAAAGCTAGGGTTAGTGATACAAAGGGCAGGGAAGTTTTGGTACATCTACCTCTGTTAACATAACCATCTCTAAATATAATTTACGCTGCTGCTAAAGCTGCACTGATGTAAACAGGATGTCACAACCTCACAGAACTGAGGACAAGACAAACCAGACTACATAACCACCCCCTAGAACACACACATAACCTTGACAGGAAAGGCTAGTCTTCAAAACTTGTAGTATGAAGTTTCATTAGCTAACAGCTAATCAAATTTATAATGTAGTCTGAATTAAGCTCCAAAGACCAGTAAAACACAGAAGCAGTACTCAGAAACATATTTCCTCCTCTTTTTTAACATGCAAATAAACTCAGAATATGGCCAGTAGCTTTGAATCAAGAGAAGCTGTCCTATTAAACACACCCTGTTCCACATGCCTCCCTCTCTTGCTTTTACCAACCCGTTAAAGCTTTAAGTATTTTCAGGTTTAAAATATCATCTAGTGCTACTCACATTTACTTCCTGGCTTTCTTTCATCTCTGACAAACAGCAAAGTCACTTTCACTTTCAAAGTCTCAGTTTTACAATGGCTGTTTATAAGATCAGAAGGACAACTGGGGATACAGCCTGCCCGCTGGAGTGCAGACAAACACCCTTCAAAAGGCAAAGACAAAACCACCCTGAACACTCTGCATTTCAATCAAGTGCTCCATTAAAAGCAAAGTGTCCCTTTACTAGTAAGTATGTTATCACCGATCTTATGAATGGGCTGTAAGAATTAAAAAGGCTGCTGGGAAACCCAAATATAAAAAGTTACTATAATCTAGTGATGACGAATGAATCAGTAGTTGAGTCAATTGAGAAATGCCCACATTGAAAGAAGAAAGATCTCATTGAGAATAACAGAAGTCAGTGTTCTAAAAGGGAATATGAGCAAAGTATTCACAGAAGCGATTCTTATTTTTAATTATACCTGCTCCAGAGGTACTACGAAGCAAGGGATTTGCATTTCTACCAACATAAAAATTCTATTAATATGTAACTTACTCTTGGGTGTTTTGTTACTTTGGTAAAAAGAATTTAAAGTAGTTATGTGTCATTCTAACTGAACATAAAAACGAAAAACCAGTATAAGTCTCTAACCAACTGGTTTAAACTGTAATTGTTTTTCTTTCTGTGTTCTAGTACACGTCTCCAATAGCAGGTATCTGTACCCTCTCCAAGAAGCAAATCTCCCTGCTTTCTTTGTAGCTTTAAAATGCTTTCAAAACTGAATAAGAGATATGGTTCAATAAAAATTTACCTGAAGGTTCAAAGCCCAAGTCATTTAATGCTTCAGAGCACAATCCTAACAACCTCCTTCAGCAAAAAAAAGAACCCAAGCCTCAGGAAAACAGGACACCCCCTCCTCACACACCATCTTTTCCCCATGCCATCCCCGTGCCGCTACACTCTGGCACAAGCAAAAACAACCTTAAAGGCAGACTGCCAAACAGATCCAACACATTTTACAGGGGGTAGATTAGCAGTGAGGCATTCTGGTGACATGGTGCGCCAGGGAAGCAGAACTGGGATTGGGAGAGGGTGTTGCTAAAATCCCTGGTGTGTAGTTCATTCCAGAGGAGAATTCATTGACATTTGGATCTCAAAACTCCTAACTACTACATTGTCAGTGAACGTCTCATTTACAAAGGCTGTGGTAAAATTTAAACAGGAACATACACATAGCTCAGAACCTGATGCGGAAAAAAAAAAAATCCAGAATTCTCTCCTAATCAGATTATCCTGCTATAAACGAGTTACATTTTGTGGTTCTCAGACTGTTGAATAAGTAGGTCTGGAGATGTACCAGTACTATGTTTGAAAGGGGGGAGATGGAAGTGCTATCATACTGCTACAATCTAGAATACTTTCCATAAAGAGCTTCTTTGTATCACAGCTTTTAAGATGCCTGGCTTCAGTTCAGCAAATGTCCAATAAGATACAGTTTGATTTAGTTCTTGCTGGGAATTGGAAGTGAGAAGTTACCATTGTTTGGATGCCACAGAGCCTTGAAGCAAATAACGGCATCTGTACAGACAGTGGGTGCAGCCAAATGAATCTTGAGAATCATCAGTATGTGTCTGTTATCCAAACCAATGTTTCTGCAAGCAATCTCTAAGAGCATCTTCAATAAGATACCAGATAGCAGGTCTCCTAGCCGGAAGGCGGCTTGACAAACAGTAGTCATGATACTGCAGGCATTTTAAAGCACACATTAAATTAAGATGAGTTCAGGACTGACAACTGCGTATTCACAAACTAGCAATTCAGGCTAAGATCATATTTTTGGAGGACAGCTAGAAGTAGTGCCTGGCACATATGGAAAAACCGATGCTATTCAAATGTCAGGATCAGCTCAAAACCATACAGCTTAAAAGGGAAAGGGAAAAAAAATTAAGTCTACTCTTTGTAAGCCTCATTTATGCTGTTCATACTGCTATGAAAACAGGACCTTAATCCTGCAAAGCAAACAGGAAACAAAGAAGAGCAGAGCTCCTGCTTTACTACTTGCTATGCAAGTTCACCTATAATTTTATGCAGAGCAGCAGCTTTGTGGGATTTGTTTATTGCATGAAAAGATGCCAATGTCCTAGAGAGCAGCACCATGCTACTGCAACGAGCCGGGCTTTCGTTCTAGAAATTCTCATGTTCTTTTTCAGCTTAGTAACAAAGCATTCAGTCCAGCATGCAATATTGGTCCTTTGCAAAGTCACAGCTCCTTTCTTACCTTAAATAACAACACAAAGTCCTAGGTTGCCTTAACGTCAGATTTTATAACTCAAATCAGTAAGCATATTTAAATTGGCCTCTGAACTCTGATCATTACAAACAGCAAACAGGAGCAATTATTTTCACTTGCCTGCTACAGCTTAATCCATAACTTCTTATGAATCAAGTATGAGAAAGTATGAAACAGTAAGAAATACTATTATTAATCCCTAGAATACAAATAAGCTACGTATGCCTACTTTTCCGTTTTACAGTTAGTCCGACCCTAGAAATTTCCCCAAGACAGCCAAAGGGCACAATTCCACATTTTGGGAACAATACAGACACTGTAGGGTGCACTGCAAGGTTGCAATTTGCTACGTAGTTATGAAAACTACTACTAGTAGGTATTGCCTCAGCTTGGTGGGCAGAAGGCTGGCTCGCCGCAGACAATGAGAATCGCAATTTAGGAACAAAGGAAAATATTCCCTCAGCCCAAAAAGAGAACAACATCCCTCCACAGGCGTGCACACGTGGGATTCTTTTTCCCACAGCTCACCTTTGGATAGTAGGAGCACATTAGGAGGAGGCAGAGAAAAGTAGGCAGGCTACAAAGAGTGGGATAGCTATTTTGTCTGCTCTTCTAAGAAACGTAGGTGTGCAAGTTTTATTCTTGCTCAGTTGTGCAACGAGGGAGGATGCTGTTTGCAAACAACCTCCACGGAGAGGGAGAGCAGGCTGATTAATTCAATGTGGATTTTTTTTTTAAATTAGTTTTAAGACAAAGCTGATGGCAACCTCCCTCTCCCGCTTCTCCATCCTGTTCTGTAGCCCGACTCACAGAGCAAGGGACAGGAAAAAAAAAATAAATCAAGGAAGCCAAGCAGGTCCCAACACCTTAAAATTAGTCGGGGATTCCCTACTCCATTTTGAAAAGTGAGAGTGGGGAAGACGAGGCTTTCTCCTGAGCTGAACTCACGTTGAGACCTACTTAAAGGACGGCTCCTTCCAGAACAATGTCCCCCGGGTAAGAGGCAGAACTGGCTCCGGGCCACCGCTCTAACGTGGCCATTGTCTAGAGGGAGGGAAAAGTTACAGGATGCGCCTTTAATCCCGTCTCCCAGCCTTTTGTTTCTCAAACTGTTTAATAATTGAGCTCGGCCCCTCCCGCGGGACACGGGGACCCAGCAGGCTGACCCGGGGGAGGACGAGGAGGAGGCGGCATTACCTTGCAAACCAGCTCCTCGCCGCTGTGCAGATGTACGGCTCGGAAAACGTGGTCTCCCTCGAGAGGCTCCAACAATAAGTATTTCCCGATGCAAGAAACGCAATGCGACAAGTTGGGGGTCTCCGGCGGGCTGGGCGAGCCTAGATTCGGGCTAAAACTCTGGCTTGGCTCGATGGGCCGTATGGACGAGAGCTCCTCAAAATCCTGGGTTTTATTCCGCGGTCTCCCATATCGTGCTATCGTGATAGGGGTTGACCTTTGTATGTTCATGAGTATGGAGAAGACCAGCCGAGACGCTGCAGCGGAGCCCCTGGCGTCGGAGAGCGCTTCCCTCGCCCGTCCAAGCCGCGGCTGCCTTTGTGTGGCGGGGCCGGGGAGGGGGGCAGGAGGGCGGCGGGCGACCAGCCTCAGCGCCGCGTCCTGGGCACAGGAGAGAGAGAGAGAGAGAGAGAACGCTCAGCCCGCTCGGCCCCTTTGTTCCCGCCGGGCGCGGAGCGGGGCGGAGCGGAGCGCGGCGAGCGGTACCCGGGGATGGGGATGGGGGGGGGCGGCAGCGCAGCCACCGGAGCCCGGCGGGCGCCGCTCCCGCGGGGCTGAGCGGCGAGGGCGAAAACAAAAGGTTAGGTAACGCGCCGCGCTCAGCGGGGAATCGTCCTTTCTTTCTCCCTTTCTTTCTTTCTTTCTTCCTTCCCCCTCCGGGCAGGCAGGGGCGCGCTGCCTCGGCCGGGCTGTAGATGGCGTGGGAACCTCGCGGCTGGAGCCCGAGGCGCTCCGCAAAACGCCCCGCGAAATAGCGAAGGGAGCGTTTACAACTTGGGAACGGGCGCCGAGAAGAAGGAGCGCTCCGCGGCTGCGGGATGCGGGGCCGAGAGGCCGCGGGGAGCAGCGGGGAGAGCGCGGAGAGAAACGCGCCGTCGCGGTGGCGGCAGCCTCGACAGAACAATTTAAAAAAAAAAAAAAAAAAAGGGCAGAGAGGGGGTAAAAACCATTAAAAAGAGGAAAGCCTGAAAGCTTTCACGTTTGCACCGCCCGGGGGGATTCGTGGCTGGGGGTTTGAGCGCGGTTCGCGCACAAAGAAAAGCACGACGAGAAAGGGGCTGACTTCTCACTGCAATAAGCGGAAGGGAACAAACTGCAATCGCTTCAAAAGAACCGAAGGGAACAGNCTCCTCCTCCTCCTCCCTCCTCTCGGGGTAAACAAGGTGAGACGTCTTTCCGCAGCCCAGCCGGGGGAGCCCTCCTGTTCGTGTCGTTCCGTACCCCCCCCCAACTATCGTGATGCTCCCTCGGCTCCGGCCGGGGTTGACCTGGCGGCCGGGGGTGCGGGGGTCAATTAACGGAGTGATTGTAAGCGCGATAGCAGATTAATAAATCATCACGATGAGGGAATAAACGGCTCTAAAAGCAGAACTCGCCGCCCGGGTGTCGGGTGCTCTGTTACATTATTGTTATTATTTTCNGGAGGGCCTTTCAGCGAGGCATCGTCTCCCCTGGGCGCACGAACAGCTACTTACGTGGCGGGGACGCTGGCTGCCTCGGTCCTCGCTGCCGGCCGCCCGCACGGTGCCCAGCGCGCAGGCTGACTGCCCCGNTCTCAATGAACATTTCTTTTTTTTCCGGGCTCCGTGGGTCTCCGCGCACTTAAGGGAGCAAAAGGAGCTGCTTCCCGTTGCAGGAGGGTAGTAGTTCTCCCGACTCTAGGTTTGTCTTAATCCATCCCAAAATTAAAACGAGGGGGTTGGGTGGTGGTCGGAAAACATAAACCTTTTCGTCCTGCACAGAGAAAACCATGAATGAGGTCGGTGTGTCCCCGCCCAGCACCAGTGCGGTCTGCGAGGCTTTTTCACCGGTTTCCCTTTTATTGTTTAAAGAACAGGAGTTCGGATGTACATTTAAGTTTGATGAGCAGCCCTCTGAAGGTGTAACGAGCATGTTGTTTGCTCCCTAGATTTTGACTGGGTATGAGTTGTGAATCCCTTTAAACCAACAACATACCTCATCCCCCAAAAAACACAGGCACACCTCTCAACCACCCCCTCCGCCCCCCCCCCCCAAAAAAAAAAAAAAAGTAAGCAAACGTGACCTAACAGTAAGGAGAGGACAGAGAAAACGAGGCTCAGTCCTGGAGCTGCAGCCTTTTCAGGGTGTTGCCAAGGGACTGGCCACATTTGGCTCATATTTTCCCACATCAGCACAGGGGAGAGTCAGAAGTGGGGGGAAAAAAAATGTTCTTTTGGGGTGAGGACCTGCAAGTTTGGATGCTGCTTGTCTTTCAAGGGGTTGGAAGAAATGAGCATGCTAATAATGAAATGTCCCTAACAGAGAAGGCTCTCCTGGAGATGACTGCTTTGGGGTAGAAATACCTCTGAGCAGTGCTCCAAAGAGGCTATACGGATTCCTTCAAGAGGGATGATCGTGGCAGGGAAATTTTCAGAAATGGCTGTGGTGAGAGGTAGCTCTCCCTCCACAGGATTACACACACCTTGTCTCTAATTCTCCACACTGGGAGCTACGCGTGCCCTGTTATGCAGAGAAATACTACTGAGAAAGGACTGTCATGATCTTAAGTTTGGCACTGAGAAGATGAGCCCATAGCAACACAGACTGCTGGGATTTGACCCTGTGAATGTCCCTTAGGTAGTGGGGAAGGGCACGGAAGCAGTGATCTGCAACTACCTATAGGATGACCCGCAGACCCAGTCTTTGCTATGTGCTGTTAAATTAAAAGGTGTTTTCCTCCCATTCCTCAGTTATTCTGATCACCTCTGAATACTCTGTAACTATTCAATACCATTTTTAGAAATGGGATGAGCAGTGCCGGATACTGAATCATTGCAAATAAGGACAAGCCATAAAGTTATGCAATACATTCTCCAGTCTCACATCCTGTGATCCAAATCAAACATTCTTTTCTTAGTAGATGGCTTTTCACACAATTTCTCCCTTCCTCTCCCCTTGCGTACTCCTTCTGACTATGACAAAGCATGAGACCTAAGCTCTTTCATCAACCTTTGTTCTCTAAACCAATGTTTTCTGTTTAACTTTCTTAGTTACCCAGCATCAGCTGGAGCCACAGTCCCTAGTAACTCTGAAAAGGCTACCCAGACCCTCAAAGCCCAAGAGGAAAAAAGTAAAAGAGAAAGGGGTGAAAATCCAGTTAATCTCAAACCTATAGTTGGAAACTCCTGATTTTTAATAGGATCTGAAGAAGTGATTCAGGGTGGAACAGGATGCACCTGCCATAAAGATAAATATTCAGGTTTGGAAGGAAGAGGTTATAGACTTAATTTTCTTTGTTTAATTTTACCCTAAAAGGTGTGAGAGGATACAGGTAGTGTGACTGGAAATGACACAGGTAACTGTCCATGGGATCAATTTCTCTCTTCTAGTATATTTTAATGGTTTTACTTTCACTATTTATGGAGTCTTTTCCCCAAACTACCACTTTGTGAACACCGCTTCTGTTCTCAGATATATCAGTGAAACTGCTGCAAATTCAGTCCAGTGTTAAAGAGCTAAGCTCAGAATGAACACATTTTTATATGCCTCATAGGTGTACACAATCCCATGCCCGGTTACTTTCTGATGTAAGTCTCTGTCAGTGAGCTGAAATTGGAGAGTAAGGTTGCCATATAACATCTGAGGTGTTCAATGGAACCACGTTCTGAAAGTCAGATCAGAATCTGAAGACAAAGTCAGCGATAAAGTTTCATCTAACTGCTGCTTATCTTGAATACCCATGTTGCTTTATGTAGGAGGCATTAATCATCAAAAAAAGAGATGCTTGAATTGAAGCACAATGGCCAGAATCTCTCGGCTAAAGAGATGCTGTTGTCCAGTCCAAACCTAAATGTCATATTCATAGTACTTGGAAGACTGTTGTTGAAATAAACTATGTTGGTGGTAAAAAGTATTGTTTCATAATATTTTTGCATTCAATGGAATGAGAGATTTTTTCTGAATCAATGGTACCAAAGGACTAATCAACAGCATGGCTTATGACAAAACCATCATAATCTCACCATGATACATGTCAGACTGAAGTTTGTTTTTTTTTTCCCTCAAGTGAACTGAGGAGGATTCCCTTTAGGACCATTGCTGTCTGACTTTTCATCTAAGGACTTCATTGTGCTGATCTACCTTGCCTGGAAACTGTCACCTAGACAGACAATCTCANAAAAAAAAAAAAAAAAAGTAAGCAAACGTGACCTAACAGTAAGGAGAGGACAGAGCAAACGAGGCTCTCAGTCCTGGAGCTGCAGCCTTTTCAGGGTGTTGCCAAGGGACTGGCCACATTTGGCTCATATTTTCCCACATCAGCACAGGGGAGAGTCAGAAGTTGGGGGAAAAAAAATGTTCTTTTGGGGTGAGGACCTGCAAGTTTGGATGCTGCTTGTCTTTCAAGGGGTTGGAAGAAATGAGCATGCTAATAATGAAATGTCCCTAACAGAGAAGGCTCTCCTGGAGATGACTGCTTTGGGGTAGAAATACCTCTGAGCAGTCCTCCAAAGAGGCTATAGGGGTTCCTTCAAGAGGGATGATCGTGGCAGGGAAGTCTTCAGAAATGACTGTGGTGAGAGGTAGCTCTCCCTCCACAGGATTACACACACCTTGTCTCTAATTCTTCACACTGGGAGCTGTACGTGCCCTGTTATGCAGAGAAATACTACTGAGAAAGGACTGTCATGATCTTAAGTTTGGCACTGAGAAGATGAGCCCATAGCAACACAGACTGCTGGGATTTGACCCTGTGAATGTCCCTTAGGTAGTGGGGAAGGGCACGGAAGCAGTGATCTGCAACTACCTATAGGATGACCCGCAGACCCAGTCTTTGCTATGTGCTGTTAAATTAAAAGGTGTTTTCCTCCCATTCCTCAGTTATTCCGATCACCTCTGAATACTCTGTAACTATTCAATACCATTTTTAGAAATGGGATGAGCAGTGCCGGATACTGAATCATTGCAAATAAGGACAAGCCATAAAGTTATGCAATACATTCTCCAGTCTCACATCCTGTGATCCAAATCAAACATTCTTTTCTTAGTAGATGGCTTTTCACACAATTTCTCCCTTCCTCTCCCCTTGCGTACTCCTTCTGACTATGACAAAGCATGAGACCTAAGCTCTTTCATCAACCTTTGTTCTCTAAACCAATGTTTTCTGTTTAACTTTCTTAGTTACCCAGCATCAGCTGGAGCCACAGTCCCTAGTAACTCTGAAAAGGCTACCCAGACCCTCAAAGCCCAAGAGGAAAAAGAAGTAAAAGAGAAAGGGGTGAAAATCCAGTTAATCTCAAACCTATAGTTGGAAACTCCTGATTTTTAATAGGATCTGAAGAAGTGATTCAGGGTGGAACAGGATGCACCTGCCATAAAGATAAATATTCAGGTTTGGAAGGAAGAGGTTATAGACTTAATTTTCTTTGTTTAATTTTACCCTAAAAGGTGTGAGAGGATACAGGTAGTGTGACTGGAAATGACACAGGTAACTGTCCATGGGATCAATTTCTCTCTTCTAGTATATTTTAATGGTTTTACTTTCACTATTTATGGAGTCTTTTCCCCAAACTACCACTTTGTGAACACCGCTTCTGTTCTCAGATATATCAGTGAAACTGCTGCAAATTCAGTCCAGTGTTAAAGAGCTAAGCTCAGAATGAACACATTTTTATATGCCTCATAGGTGTACACAATCCCATACCCGGTTACTTTCTGATGTAAGTCTCTGTCAGTGAGCTGAAATTGGAGAGTAAGGTTGCCATATAACATCTGAGGTGTTCAATGGAACCACGTTCTGAAAGTCAGATCAGAATCTGAAGACAAAGTCAGCGATAAAGTTTCATCTAACTGCTGCTTATCTTGAATACCCATGTTGCTTTATGTAGGAGGCATTAATCATCAAAAAAAGAGATGCTTGAATTGAAGCACAATGGCCAGAATCTCTCGGCTAAAGAGATGCTGTTGTCCAGTCCAAACCTAAATGTCATATTCATAGTACTTGGAAGACTGTTGTTGAAATAAACTATGCTGGTGGTAGAAAGTATTGTTTCATAATATTTTTGCATTCAATGGAATGAGAGATTTTTTCTGAATCAATGGTACCAAAGGACTAATCAACAGAATGGCTTATTACAAAACCATCATAATCTCACCATGATACATGTCAGACTGAAGTTTGTTTTTTTTTTCCCTCAAGTGAACTGAGGAGGATTCCCTTTAGGACCATTGCTGTCTGACTTTTCATCTAAGGACTTCATTGTGCTGATCTACCTTGCCTGGAAACTGTCACCTAGACAGACAATCTCATTAGAAGTTTCTTTATCTTTTAAACAGACTCTGGAGTTATCCATTACTTAGATGACCATGTCCATTACTGAAGTGCAGAGTCACCTCTCTGGAATAGCTCTTCCTGCAGGAAATGCAGCTTGGTGGGGGTGGTTTCCCCGGAGCCTTATTTTTCCTTGTCTTATTCTTCAGTGTCCCAGGAGTGTCTATGGTAGAGCTCTTCCATTTTCATGCTTTGTAAAGTACCCACTCAGCTCTCATCTTTTCTGTACCCAAGGTTTATCTGCAGGTAAACAGCAACAATCAATGTACAAATTGGTGTTTCCTATGTCATAGACTAAGAAAAAAAAATAAGTGAAATATATCTGATTATGTTATAAACCCAAGCTTGTGCAGAGACAGGTGTGTTTTATCTTTTAGCATCTGCTTTTGCATATATGGACTCTGTGTGGACTGGAGCCACCCCTCCTCCCCCTCAAGCCAATAGCAATCTTTCTTCCATTGATGTCAATGAGCTTAGATCAGAGCGCAAGTCTTGTGAGTGATCAAAGACAACTCTACATAAAAAAGACTTCCTTTTCCAGGTCAGTCTGCTCCTTGTCCCCTTACAGAAAATACATTATCAGCATACAAACACAAGCCAGAACAAAAAGGGTAATAATTTTTGAAGTGGTAAAATAAAGACCTACATTTTATTTTTTGCTGATTTACGAAGTGCAGGGCTGAGCCTATTGGGAACATTAAACAACTACTAAGAGTTGAGAACTGTCATATAGAGAAGACAGTCTTATTCCAGCAAAATTAATTCAAGTAGCTAGCTCAAAATATACTTGCAAGTACCTCCCCACTAGTTGTTAAGGCTACATCCCCATGCCAAGTTTGATATCTTTTTCTATATTTTGTAATCATTTCTTGTAATCATTTACACTAGAACTTTAGTATGTTAGTAAGAAAAGATAAGTAAAATGGTAAATCATGGGACAGTAAAGGGACAACTCTTTTTTCCACACATCAAAAAGGGCAGTTCAAAGGCATTGACAAAAGACAAAGACAGTAGGCAAGCACCTGCTCTTTAAAAAGAGGTGCAATTTTGACTCTTGATATGTGAATTGATTTTTTATTAAATGAGCTACTGTTAAGAGGTAACTTGATAGGAAATGTGCTGCATGAACTGCACGTGTGTGTACACAATAAGGATACAAAAATTATGTAAGGATAAATACCTATGTGGCATATCTGTAGTCAGAATCAAGCCTTAGGCTTCATTCTACATGCAAACAATTAAAAAAAAGTCAGTGCATGATTTACAACTAAGTACAGTGTATAGAAGCTGGTTAAATTAGGTAGAGAGAAGCAGGTTCAACATTTCTGCAAGCTGCCTTCTTGTTATATTGTACAGAAATTGTAAAGAAGAAAGCTGTTAGCGGAAGGGCTGTGAGTTTTGTCTTCATATGTTCATTTATCTGGGATACAAAAAGTGTCTTGTTTGTCTGCAGGAGAAATCTCTGCGTATGGTAGTGTGTTCTGTCTAGGAGACAAAGCAGTCCTTGGCTCAAGAACCAATGATCTTTGTCTCTGGTTTCAGATCCCAGTAACATATTATATCTTTCAAAGTAATAGTATTACATACCCAAGTTTTAGCTAAGTCTGTGACCATAGTGTGTTCCCAGCCTAACCATTCCTGGTGGTTTAAAAATCTTCGTCTGTATGTTGGATGTGTTGCTGATGGACCTCGGTTGAGCACGAGCAACAGCAAATTGACCTTCTAAATCACAACACTGCCCTTCGAATCAGACTGTCATAACTGTGGGCTGTTGGCTACCCCAGTCAGACCTTACATTTCTCTGCTACCACTAGCTATCTTTATTCACAGATGGCACCATTCCCAGAAGCTAAAAAGTGATTGTGTTATATATATCCATATCAATGTTATGCTTCACTTATTGAAATCAATCTTACACAGTGAAATTCTCTTCCAAATAGCCCCCTCTTTTACCTTTATGAAGTTACCTGAGGAAAAGCACTCCCTCGCTAGCAAGATGTAAGTAGCACATCTTTCATATTTCAGAGAATTTAAGTTACACTGGTATTTCTAAGAGAAGAAAAAGAGTGGGCTTATTTCTTTCATAATGGACCAGGTGAGGGGAGAATACCCACGAGTGTAAGATCAGGAAGAGAAGTGTTATGTTTACACATTCCAGGGAAACCCTTATGTGCAAGAGAAGTTATGAAATATTATGACTAGGTATTCCTAATCTTTGGGATTGAATTAGCTCAAGAAAGTTGCCATTAAGGAGATATTAAGGAGATATAACAACCATTTTTCACTTTAAGAATAAGTTGCCTTGGGGAGTTATTTTCCAGACAAGCACATAACCTGAACCAGATACCTCTGGCAGATTTTGCTACCTCAGTTGCACCCATCAGCAAGATGCTGGTGGAGGCGAATGTGAGATGGAAACATGACAACTGGATGTGCTTCTAGGAGTTGTTCTCCAAAACGTCATTGCAATCTTGTGTTGCCAGCTTTTTGGGTAGTGCTGAAAAGTGAGCAGGTTCCCAAAGCAAAGCTAGAAAGAAACACCACCCCCATCATGACAAAGCACCTCTTGATATACACAAGAAACTCACATTAGATAAATTTGGATCCCATTTTTCACTGAGGAAGATGTTTATTTTATTTACTTTAAAAATGTACATTGAGATGAATCCCTGGAAGTGTTCAAGGCCAGAATGGATGAGGTTTTGAGCAACCTGATCTATCCTTGGTGGTTTCAGGGGAGTTGGATCTAGATGACCTTTCAGGTCCCTCCCATTCCAAACCATTCAATGATTCTATGATGCAGTTTGCACAGGTGCTAAGGGTGTAAACCAACTTATGACCATCTCTGATGCTTCAGCATCTGTCATTATCTTACCTGGGATCAATTCTGATTGAACAAGAGCAGGACTTGAGAAGATCTAGACAAAAAAGATATCACATTGAATGGAAAATGATTGCAGTTGTTGCTTATCTTTAATCTAACTGAAATTCTGTCTTCAGCTTTCCATTGGATTTCTTTATATATTTTTCTGCCAGAGCAAAACCTCCCCTATTAGATATTATCTGTTCCACATAAAGCACTTACAAACCATAATCAAGTTATTTCTTAGCTTTTACTTTGATACACTAAATCTAAATAGACTTACCTTGTGGAGTCACTCCATTTTATGGCCTTTGTTTTTCATTGATATTCTTGTGGTTCTTCTCTGAACTACCTCCAATTTGCCAACATCCTTCCTGAGCTGCTGACACAGGACATTACTCCAATAGCTTTTACCAATGCCAAATGCAGAAGTAATACAATCTCTTTGCTCCCACTTGATGCTATCCTCTGCGCACAGAAAAATATTCCATTGGCCCTTTTGGCAGCATGATTTCAGAGGGCTCTGGGGCTCAGCTGGTTGTCTGCCTGGACCCCCAGTCATTTTTCAGTCTCAGTTTCCCAAAGGAAAACTCTTCTGTTATTAGACTAGAGGGGTTTGTTCTTAAATAGATCATTTACATTGGGTTATATGTAAACCACCATTTATTTCTTCTGCATCTGCTCCTCAAGCATTACTAAAAAGTCAGTGTCCACTTCTGCCCACTTCCAAATTCTGGTTCATTGAAAAATATCATTATCAAAGCCACTGCTTTCTCCTATATTTTCAATAGCATTATTAACAAGAAAAAGGCTGCAGAACCTACTATCTGATAGCCCCATGTTACATGACACTGTTAGATCTCATGCTAGATAGCTTTGAAACAAGTTGATTGGCCAGGTGTGATCATCATATTAGTTCTGTTTTCTGTCACAATCTTTTGTAATACTGCAAATGGATCCAAAGTCAAATTATACAATATTACCACAATTGCTTTTATCCACCAAATTTGTAGTCTTATAAAAATAGCACATTAATTTGATAAGATCTTTCTTCCATTAATCTGTGTTGATTGCCATTANAAGGGTGTAAACCAACTTATGACCATCTCTGATGCTTCAGCATCTGTCATTATCTTACCTGGGATCAATTCTGATTGAACAAGAGCAGGACTTGAGAAGATCTAGACAAAAAAGATATCACATTGAATGGAAAATGATTGCAGTTGTTGCTTATCTTTAATCTAACTGAAATTCTGTCTTCAGCTTTCCATTGGATTTCTTTATATATTTTTCTGCCAGAGCAAAACCTCCCCTATTAGATATTATCTGTTCCACATAAAGCACTTACAAACCATAATCAAGTTATTTCTTAGCTTTTACTTTGATACACTAAATCTAAATAGACTTACCTTGTGGAGTCACTCCATTTTATGGCCTTTGTTTTTCATTGATATTCTTGTGGTTCTTCTCTGAACTACCTCCAATTTGCCAACATCCTTCCTGAGCTGCTGACACAGGACATTACTCCAATAGCTTTTACCAATGCCAAATGCAGAAGTAATACAATCTCTTTGCTCCCACTTGATGCTATCCTCTGCGCACAGAAAAATATTCCATTGGCCCTTTTGGCAGCATGATTTCAGAGGGCTCTGGGGCTCAGCTGGTTGTCTGCCTGGACCCCCAGTCATTTTTCAGTCTCAGTTTCCCAAAGGAAAACTCTTCTGTTATTAGACCAGAGGGGTTTGTTCTTAAATAGATCATTTACATTGGGTTATATGTAAACCACCATTTATTTCTTCTGCATCTGCTCCTCAAGCATTACTAAAAAGTCAGTGTCCACTTCTGCCCACTTCCAAATTCTGGTTCATTGAAAAATATCATTATCAAAGCCACTGCTTTCTCCTATATTTTCAATAGCATTATTAACAAGAAAAAGGCTGCAGAACCTACTATCTGATAGCCCCATGTTACATGACACTGTTAGATCTCATGCTAGATAGCTTTGAAACAAGTTGATTGGCCAGGTGTGTTCATCATATTAGTTCTGTTTTCTGTCACAATCTTTTGTAATACTGCAAATGGATCCAAAGTCAAATTATACAATATTACCACAATTGCTTTTATCCACCAAATTTGTAGTCTTATAAAAATAGCACATTAATTTGATAAGATCTTTCTTCCATTAATCTGTGTTGATTGCCATTAATTAAATTGCACTGTTTTAATACTTTATTAATTGACTTTCCTATCAGCAACTCCATCACTTTGCCTGGAATGAATGTCAAAATGACAGGCTTATAATTACCCAATTGCCCTATTTTGTCTACGGAAATATTGGCAAAATATTAACTTTCTTCCACTCCTTCTTAATTGTGACTTTTTAAAGGGCTGATGAAATTTTTCTGTGATGCTGTAAATTTTCATTCACATTTTTCTTTGTTTAAATTTTCTGCTTCAGGCTGGCTGATGCACCTCTGGGTTTTTTCAGCTTTGTAGAACAGGATATTTTGAGACAGTGAGTACAAATTTTACTGGTTAGGGCTTTATCTTGTTGACAAGTGAAACATGTAAAATGCATTTTAAAAGCACATAAAACATGAAACCAAGTCATTATAACTTCCACCTAAGCAAACTCTAAATTTTGTGATTAATATTTCCCTGTCAGGATGAGGTCTAATGTAGAAGTTTCCCATGCCAGATACAGCTCTTTTTGAGTCAGGAAGTTGTTTTGTGTATTTTTTCTTGAAAATCCAAGAATGCTTTAGTACTTGCATCATGAGACATCCCTTTGCTCTCCCTTCAGATTTATCTTGCCAAGACTGAAAGTGCCATATATAGTGAAAGGCTTTTAAAAGGCTAATCGGGAAGGTCACTCTACACCCAGAGGTAGGGCTGGTTAGATGAGCCAATTCTGGTTTGTTTGGAACAAAGCCTTGTTTCATGCTATACTGTCAGTGTTACCACACTGCTGGCATTGAAGACTGAAATCTGTGAGAGCACTAAAACCTGAGAGTTTTCCTTGAGTGCTGGCCTGGGTTTCATCAGAACATATAATGTTAGCCAGGGAGAGTTCCTATCTGTCATGATTCTGGCTGAGCACTGTGCTGCTACTGCCCAGGTGTGCCCTGGCTTTCGAAAGATAAGCATCAGATCTGCCATAATCTGGAGAAGAACAAAAAAACAACAACAAAAAAATCCAATCGTTTCATTTTCCTTCTGCATCTGTGCTCTGGCTGCAGGTAGCAGAGGGCTCTTTCAGATCCCATGGAGCATGAAGAGTAACAGCTCTGCAGGCACTAGCCTGTGCTTCTTTATTTGCAAAGTGCTTCCTGTTTGGATTTCCATGCGCATTTTTTTACCCTCCATTTGCTAAAGTGATGACATCAACCCGACAAAAAGGTGTATGATTTTATTTAGAATGATCTCTTCTCATCTTCAAGCATATGAGTTTTGTAAGTACACTAAAAACTGAACAATGACCATACAAAGTCAGACCGGTGGTCCATCTAGCACGTTATCTTCTCTCTGAGACAGCGCAATAGCAAATGGCCAAGGGAGAGGACAAGAACATTGCAAGCATATAATGACACACCCTCCTAGCAGTCTCTCAGGCCTCTCTCATCATGATTTTCAGCCCATTTGCTCGCTGAACCAGCAGCAGTGCCTTTCTATTTGATTTCCATCAGTGGATTTTTTTTCAGTGAATTCTTCTGAATTGCTTTTGAGCCCTCATGTGCTTTTAGCAACCACAGCATCCTGTGGCCAGGCATTCCATAACTTAATTGTATATATGAAAAAGTAACTCTTTATTTGAACTTGTGTCATTCAAGCCTCCTAATTTCATTTGATACCCCCTCGTTACTGCGTTAGTGGAGACAGCAAACAGTAATTCTGTACTTACTTTCTCCCTGCCATTCATGATTTTATAGACCCTGTATTATATCCCATCTCTTTTCCCAGCTGAAAATCTTACTCTATTTAATCATTCCTTCTATAAAAGATCTCATTTTACTACTCCTTTTCTGCCTCTGCTATACCCTTTGGGATGGGAAACCAGAATCCTACTCAATATTCAGGATACAGCAGCAGTATGGATTTATAGTGACACGCTTACGGCTTCTAGTTTGTTTTGTATTTCTTTCAGATAGTTGTTGCTTTTCTGACCATCACTAATTGCTATGCTGAATGTGATGGTCAGTGACAGGCTGTATTCATGACTCCAAGATTTCTCTGCCCCCTCAGTGATTAAGACCAGATCAGAGCCCATTGATGGGTCATGCAGTTAAGTTTGTTTTGCCCCCTTGCGAACTGCTTTGCATTTATCAACATTGAATTTCCTCTGCTATTTTATTACAGAGTCATTCTGTAGCATAAGGTGCCACTGAGGACCTTTGGAATCAGCTTTCCTTTTTATTGCCTCACATGAACAAATATTGCAGACACATTATTTGCTCCTATATCCTGATTGTTTTGAATGTACCCTACAGGACGATAGACGTGCTAGGTGTTTGGTGTTGGGCACAGCTGGCACCACAGAATAATGACAGAGCCAACCTCCAAGGCAACATTTGGGTGCAGGCTGTGGAAAGTGGCCAGACTGGAAACAGAGAGCTCAACAGTCCTACAGTTTCTTTGAGCTTCAGAGGTAGCCTTGGATCCTTTTATTCTCCTTGAAAATGAAAGTATGTAGCTGAGGGACCTAAGCAGAAATCAGAGTAACCTTGAGCTCCATTAGTAGCCAGCAGTGCCCCTTCTTAAGGACAATTTAAATCTTAGGTAAGCCAAAAGGAAATTTTCTGTCTCTTTCAATCAACCATAGGAGAAGAATCTTCATTTTTAAGCACCCAATTTAAGCATCTCCAATGAGATGGGATAAATCCAAACTTCAGTTTTGCAGGCTTTTTTTGCTAAATTGTCAACTGTGCAATTTTACAAGCACAGGAAAAGCAGAATTATACGATATCACCTAGGCTGGAACACTGGCTATTTGAAGCATGTTATAGCTGATCTATAATTCACATGCTTATTTTGACAGGCTGGCTCTTGTTAGTTTTCAATGGGTGTGGGAGGAAATAGCAGTGCATAAAACTTGCACATTACTAATACCATTGCCATATAAAACAAATATTTGAATAGGAAGTTTCAGAAATGATTCAGTGCTCGAGCTACAGAATATCCTACAGGAATTTTTTTATAGTAACAGATGTAATGAAAAGCAAATCCTATTTCTCCACCATGGGCATAGGGTGGTCCCAGTGCAGCAGAGCCAATGTGATATGCTACCTCAGGGATAGAAAAAGCAGCCTCTACAGATTGCTGGCCCTCTGAGTGACTGAAACTTGCTCTGAAAGGACTCCTTGAGTTGAGAAGTTGCTATATGCTTTTTAAGTGAGTGCACCAGATCATGTGTGGGTGCAGCAGACAGGGGCTAGAAGCCCTGAGCTGCAATACAGAAGCAATTAAAAAGCCACTCTGTTGTTGCTGCTCTACCAGCTGCAAAGGAAAACTCTCTTCCCACCCCTATAGACTGTTCTAACCACAACCTTTGAAGGTAGTTTAGTTATTTCACTCACTTAGCCCACAGTTTTCTCAACATTAAGTCATAACTTGAAAGCTGCAGGGTGAGGAGATAATTGTTACGTCAGTAACAACATTTCATTCAGACACTGTCACAAGAGGAGGATTTCTAGGTGCTGAAAATGTGACATGACCACTAAACAAAGAAGCCAAAAAATAACCACCTTAGCACCATGTTTTTTTGTTTCACTGGGAAAAACTTTCAGGAAGTTTGGTCTTGGATCTCTTTCATATCTGAGGCAAGGCTGTTCCACTATGCAATGTTTGAGGAGTATAATTAGCATCAACCCGCAAACAGTTTGGAGCAGATCTTGCATCATCTATCTTGTGCCTAGTTTATCACAAAATATCTTTGAGCTTTCTCAGTTTGTCTCCTATCTCTACTGAAAAATAAGGGGAAATCACTTAATTATCTCCTGCAGAACTGTGGTTGTTTCAGATGGTAAAGTGGGACACATGAATTTGTGTAGCCACGACAAATCTGACATAGTCTCTTTGGCAAATCCTGCTGTGTGCAGTGACACAACATTGTGCACTTGAACAGCTATTTTTTTTCCTTTTCTATTTCTACTTTTTCTTTTTCAGTAACTTTTAAAGTGTTAATGAATGTATAACAGGGTTTTGACACTGGAAAATCCACCTCAGACTGGAGAATCCCCTTCATCATTTTGAAATAGAAAAAGCCTGTGTCTCTTATCTGTATTTTGTTCCTAGAATAATTTTTAGATTGAAATGTAGTATACTACTATTTTTCACTTGCAGCTATTTTAATGATCACATATATATGATACTGCAACAGGTGGGGTTATTTATACACATGGAAAAAGATGTTAGATCTCTAAGTTGTTCAAGATCTTAAAATAACTTGTGTACTACAGTAATCCTCTCTGTTAACCTTAGAAAACAGTGGAGGTGTAGGGAGGAAATGAACCTAAGGTAGTTTTATTTCTTTCTCACAAGACCTGAATGAATATCTGTTGTCATCAAATCTTTTGATGTAGGTCCCCAGTCTGCTACTTTGAAGCATTTCATATAACTTATTTTCTGGGCTTCCACAGCTAAGATGGACAAAGGAATATTGAACAGACAAAATTTAAGTGCAATGGACTTGAGAAGTATATATTTTTCCCTTGTTTTAGGTGTGTGGAAACTAATGAAAGTGTTCCTAGGACTAAAGTAAAGAGCTGTCCCTTAAACTCAAAAGCTTGTAACATCCTGCAGTGGTGATGCAACAGTTCGCAAGACTGACTGAATAGCCAAGTGTAATTCTGATCCCTCTACTTCACCAGCCTGTGACACTGGCAGATTTCCAGGATAAGCCAACTTCAGAACTGTGGAGCCTCCAAATATGATCTTCTGTCAGTCACAGAGATTTCAGCTCCAGGAAAGGAAAGATTGATCGGGCAGATTATAATCACTATTATATGAAACAGTGATGGAAGTGATCTTCCCTGTAGCGGAATGCCAGCTACTCTGGGAGTAGTCATCACCTAGAACTATGCTGGGAATCAGTGGTGACTTAGCTGAAGTATAACTATATCTCATCCTGCTCTTCTGATGCAAACCACTGTTCTTTTCAATAGGTGCTAAAGTGGCAACTCCCAACTTGTGCTGAAACAATCAAAATGCTTCAGAGTTCCCAGAACCGTCCTGGTTCTGGACATTCACTTCCCTAAACCAAAGAGAAATAAACAGTGAAGCTGAAGCTCATACCTGATTTTCAGGCTTTTATTGCGGGACAAACCAGCCGTTCCTGTACCAGTTCCTCGGTTATGCTCTGTCCTACCCATCCCATTGGGGAGGACAGCTCTGTGACTCTGTGGCTCAGCCCAGGTAGCATGTCACAGTAATCAAGACTTCAGTTCTCAAACCTATGATCAAGGGGAAGAGTCTATAATGGAGAGATGCAGCAGGACCTCACAGCTCCCATGGATTTTTCTGTCTCATGTAGGACTCAGTGCCAGCATGCACAGAGAGGGGAGTTTGGACAAAGACTGGTAATAAACTACAAAGGGAAGTTCCTCAACACAACTTGTGGGACCCAGCACTAGGATAGCTGCATGAAATCAAATATCCCTGATAAGTGGATAGGCTGTAATAACTAAATAGACCCAAATGTATTTCATAGAATCACAGAATCATGGAATCATAGAATAACCAGGTTGAAAGAGACCCACCAGATCATTGAGTCTAACCATTCCTATCAAACACTAAAACATGCCCCTCTGCACCTCATCTACCCGTGCCTTAAACACCTCCAGGGAAGGTGAATCAACCACCTCCCTGGGCAGCCTGTTCCAGTGCCCAATGACCCTTTCTATGAAAAATTTTTTCCTAATGTCTAGCCTGAACCTCCCCTGGTGGAGCTTGAGGCCATTTCTTCTTGTCCTGTCCCCTGTCACCTGGGAGAAGAGCCCAGCTCCCTCCTTTCCATAACCTCCTTTCAGGTAGTTGTAGAGAGCAATAAGGTCTCCCCTCAGCCTCCTCTTCTCCAGACCGAACAACCCCAGCTCTCTCAGCTGTTCCTCATAAGGTCTGTTCCCCAACCCCTTCACCAGCTTTGTTGCTCTTCTCTGGATTCACTCCAGAGCCTCAACATCCTTCTTATGGTGAGGGGCTTCAAAACAACCAAAAGACTGTGTTATTTTGGTAATACGATCTTCATACCTATTATGTAACTTGACTAATCAACACCCCAAATTCTCTTTGCTTGCTAATCCTTGAAAATAATAGAAAGGAAAATAGTGCATCTGTGACAAACCTGGATCTTTTGGGTGATCCTGATAATGGAATACTTGGTTAGACACAAACTTTATTTCTGATTAATTTTATGTCTTCTGCCAACACCTTAAGAAGATTAACATTTCTGGTAAGGGCTCAAAACATTAAGGGAAAGCTAGAGAGAGAGCAAGTTCTTTCAAGAGAATAAAGCTGATGCTGTGGGCAATTGGAATAAACTACATCAGTTTTCAAAGTTTAAACAGGAAAACTTCAAAGAAGATTTACCAGCCAAAACTCTGTCATTAGAGATGACTGTTTTTACCATCAAAATATAATGAATTTTAAAAATGAAACTGTATGTGTGTTTGCTTAGGAATAGGAACAAACAATTATTCCTCCACCTACCGCTCAGCTGCTGCTTTATATAATGAATGACTACTCATTTTTAACGTTTGGTGTCTTATCTAAATGCAGAAAAAAATGAAGGGACAATATTAATTCAGAGAAACAGCTGCCCATCTTGATACCTGTTATTATCTATTATAACTTAATATTATGGGCAGAGTTCTAACACTCTGGCATTCAGTACTTCCTTATTACAATGATGAGCAAAGTTAGTTGACTGTCTGTTGTTAAGGTTGACTAACAACAACCTTCTTTTGACTAACAATTGTTAGTCAAGAGAAATGTTGGGTTTTGTTGCTTATGACCTTATCAGACTGCAACCAACTGAATTGATAATCCCTGCCAGACATCTGTCTCAACCTCTTTTTATGTGTTTCCTTTTGGAAGATTTCAGCTAAAATGGTGGAGGGTTTGTGGAAAAAAAAAATAAAACAATGGAGTCTGTGTTCAGCCTCGTGTGTTACTGGTGAGTTCTTTCAGCCTTGTGCTTACAGAGCAAAAGCTAGAGGAAATGAGGGGTGTTGCTTTTGTCCTACCATCAAAGAAATATTTTTGGTGGCCCCATGAAACAGACCAAATCATTAGCCTCCTTCCACCAAAATATTCTCCTTTTGCATATGCTTAGCAGAGATGAGACCTAAGTTCACTGAATAGGCCTCTGCAATGAGTCCAAGAGCTACTGAGGCTAAGCAGTATTTACTGTACATTACGAGGGGTGCTATAGACATGACAGACAGAAACCAGTCTGGTTACTTTTCCCTTCTGTACTTCCCAGTTATTCTATATTATTTAGATGGGTGTAAAATAACAGAATAGGTTAATATGTCAGTTGCTTTAATGAAGTGCCCAAATTACTGAGTTCTTGATCTTCCTCTGCACCTTTGTCAGTGTCTCTTGCCTTTGGAGCTTTTTGGTGACCTGGCTTCAAGGGAAGGTCAAGGATGAGCCTGTGCTGTGTATGACCTAGGCATGGCACTGTCTTGACTTACATAGTCTGTGAGTATGGATGAGTTCAAACTGCATGGAGGTTTAACGCTTCCTGATAATGCATCCAGGCTGGCAAAATGCTATAAAAATCATAATGAATAGCACTTTTTCTGTGGCTGTTTAAGAACTTGTCTGAAGGAAAGCCAGAACTTACTGAGTAATGCAGATATGCCTGATGTACTCTCAGCTCCAGTGACAACATGCCACAGGGTAAGGTTGGATGAGGACTCTAGTTGGATTGATCTGGACAGCTTCCTTCAACATGTTGTGGTTTGTGGATCAGCATTAGGAGATGCAAAACTCTTCCTATTACCTCTTTACTCAAATCACTTGATTGGAGAAAAGATCAAATTAGACATTATCAAATGTCTCTGCATTGACTACCAGACAGAAGAATCACAGAATCTCCCAGGAGCCTTATGCAGACAAGCTCTGTAATTATAATCTATGGATAGACAATATCACAGAGAGGTCAAAATGAGATTAGTATATATTTTACACAAAATACAGATTTAAGATGACTTGTTAATAAAAATGGAGTCCTTCCTTTGAACAAAAGGGCTAAAATACAGCTAGTGCTCTATACAAAATGGAATTGTGGAGGGAGGAAAAAGCTAAAATCTCGTAGAATGAATATTAAAGTTACTAATATATATGATAGAACAGTGTTCTTAAAAGGTTTATTGCTTGGGAGTTTTAATGAATAGCACAGTTATCAACTGGGCTGACTAGCCTGGCTCACTGTGAATTATGTTCAGCTTCTTTGTCTTAAAGAAGAGGTCCTTGCTTCAGTGACAAAGATCAAACATCAAAAATGTTAATTGTATATGCCAGCAAGTAGGAGGAAAGTAGTGCATATAGAGGATATAAAATGGCCCCTTCAAATTATAATTACCTCTCTCTTTCAAATTAAAGGGTCAGATATCAGAATACATGCTGGGAAAAATTTGGATAAATGATCAAATCTAGGACAAAGTGATCAATAATAACAAGGATCTTGCAGTGAAAATTACAGTGCTTTAACAACTCACAGGATAATTGGAAAATAAGGTAACTATTTGGAGAGAGTGATGTTTTTTATGAAGGAATAAAAGATATTTTGAAGGTTAAATCTCTCAGCTTACTTATTACATCATGTTTACATAATCATATCCAGATGCTTTAGGCAATAGTCGCTTCCTGTGCTTACAGTTTGCTGTTGTCTCATCATTCCTTTATTAATCTTTGTGTGGATTAGCAAAACAAACAAGGTAACTGTGAAACTGAAAACAATTCATGCTACTTCCTATGGGAATTTTTTTTCCAAGGAGCAGTGTTTTCTTTTCACATATCCTGAATTTCCTCACAAAACGCATTGGGAATTTTTGCTATGGATGTATTTTCAGTGTCAAAGGTAGCAAGGTGCTGAACTCCTTTCTCCTCAGTGTCACATGGAGGTAGGATTCTGCATGCCCATGACTCATTGCAGGTACAGGCATAATTTTCTTTAAGTCCTCCATCCAGCCTTTGTATGTAAGACCATGCAGACCTATAGAGACCTGTAAACAACAACGTCTTTCACGTTATTGTCTAGCTAAAAATAACTACACTATGCACTTACTATAACTTGACATATACCAAGCAGTTATTTCCTCTGCGTGTCAGCAGAATAAAATATACATAAACACAATATCTTCTATAGGCTGAAAATAGCACTCTGTAATCATCCTGGCACACAGCACTGAGTTATTGTGCAATGACAGCACACCTTGTTGAGTGATAGTGCAGGGTTGTTGCCCTTTGCCTAGCAACATACCAAAGCATGGGATCAGAGTCTACACCCTGTCTTATTGCTCAATTAGGATCTGGCAAACGTCCCTTGATGTTACCCTGGCCTGTATCCACATATTTTACTCACATATGTAACTTCACATTGTTGTTAAGGGCAGACCTGGTTATGTGTCTGCAACATCTGAGGCTGTTTGTATCTCAGATTCTTTTGCAGCAATCAGACCCGTTGAAGGAGGCAGGCGTTCCTGGCTAATGCAGCACAGGTAGCATTTACGAGAAAGTCATGCTCCTGAAATTCTTAACCATTGAAGAAGGCAAATAAATTGAGTTCAATATTGCCAAGGAAGAGCTGCAAAGTAAGGAAGCAGTTAAAATAATCCCTGTGATCTCTTTGACAAACTAGTCCACATATGGCTTATGTGAAATTATGTTTTTAATGGAAAATAAGCATTCACAGGCNTTTTTTTTTTTTTGTTTTATTCTAGGTATATTTTAACTGTATGTAGATGAAAGGCAGTGATTTTGAAGTGTTGTCATCCCAAGACTCATTATTCTTGACTGAGTTGGTCAGCTAGAGTCTATGGAAGAAGGGATCCCTGCCTTTAATTGCGTCCTGGGAGCCACCATCTTGTTTCATTTAAGTTGGAGACACCACCGCCTTGAATCTATGTGTTAAACATGCAGATACTGGGAACTTCCTCTGGTTAAAGAGCAATTCAGCTTCAAATTATGTCTCATTTTCATGAAATAGAAGCTGCACAGAATGAGGAATGGTAAAATACATTAGGAACACATTAGGAACATTAGGAACACATTAGGACATTGGGAAAAAAACTTTCACAGAAAGGTTCATTGGGCACTGGAACAGGCTGCCCAGGGAGGTGGGTGAGTCACCTTCCCTGGAGGGGTTTAAGGCACGGGTGGACGAGGTGCTGAGGGGCATGGTTTAGTGTTTGATAGGAATGGTTGGACTCAATGATCTGGTGGGTCTCTTTCAACCTGGTTGTTCTATGATTCTATGAATACTTAAAAGCTATATAAGACCTAAGCCTTCTATGTTTCTTCTCAATTTTCTGTAATGTTTAGTATTTCTAAAATTGGCTTGAAAGAATTTTAATTGTTTCCCAGTAAAATCTGACCAGTAATTAAGGCAAAACTTCCTTCCTTTTAACAGTCAAAAGCACCTCACTCTGTACTCCGGGTTTTGAAATGAACTGGGCAAGATCTGAAAAAAACCCACAACTATCAGCTGATCCCCACTTCTTTTAAAAATAAAATATTGTCTTTCGTGGTAGGAGCAGAAGCTCAACATTATGAAAAGGTCTCTATTGATACTGTTTTGGATTTTAGAAGACCTGTTTGTAAAAGGTGTTTTAAGTGCCTTTTTTTATATTTGCCACTGAACAGTGTTACAAGTTGTGGTGATCACAGAACCATCAACTGAATTCTCAGTTCGGCTATATCCTTCAGCTGGATGGTGTTCAAAGCTGGAGTGATGTGTATGTCCCCTCATGTAGGTGACAACCTAGTTGAGCATTGGAAAAATCGGGGTTTGGCTAGCACATGTAGTTGCAGGGAAGGCCCAAATCCCTGAAACAATGTCCATCATGCTCACAGGACAGAAAGGTAGAATAGACCAATTTGTAGACATTCAAAATGTACTTAAAATAAGCAATTTTACAAAATGATGGAATATTTTCTGACAATGAACAGGAAATTGAGGTAATTTTTTAAGTGGAGTTCCGTTAAAATTGCAGCACCAGCTTAGCCCTTTCTGCAACTCAGCAGAACTACACTGGTGAGGTACTGTAACTGAGAAACAGATTCTCCAGCACCAACTAAGGTACAAACTCACAGTGATTTTTTTTTAGTGATTGGGACACTTCTGTTTTGTTCTGTGGATGCTCTGATGTATAATCAGGAGTGAATTCACATTGCATCCTTGCACTCATTGGGGATAATTAACATCATATCTCTGTCCTACCTGCTTATTTTCAAAACAGTTTTAGTAATGTGATAACTTTGAATTTTCTGTTTCTCTGAAATTGTCCAAGAGGTTCAAAACCTATTTGCGATGCCAGGTGGATAGAATAATAGTGAGACTGATGGACAAGTAAATGCATCATGGTTATATTGGACACTCTTCCTTAGGAAACTGGATTAAAAAGTTTAAAAAGTTATGAAATAATAAATAATATTTTTCAGCAACTTTATTGATTTAATGAAATGCAGATTTATGCCTTCTTGTAAAAGCAAAATACTTAGTAATACCTTAAAGTTGTTCCTAAAAGAAAATTAGATTTTTAAAAAAATTAAAAAGGTGACATTTAAGAGTGTGTTGTTACAATCCTGTAGAAATAGATTCTATTCACACCAGTACAATCATTACCTCTTGTATGTTTGAATGAAGGGTTTTTTTGCAAACAAGCACCCAGTGTTTCTTAAACAAAAGTAAATACATAAAACACATTGGAGGTTTTGAGTGGTTCTGTGTTTATATTCTACAAGTCCGCCACCCCCATGTGCATATCTTTACTTCAGCTTGTGGAAGAGAGAACTTGTTGACTGTTGTGGATCTGGCCCTTTTTCTACCCCTGCAAAAGCATTGCTAGAAGTTGGTGATTTACTGAGGAGGAAACTGGAACTGCATCCAAAAGGTTGGGGCCATAAAACCAACTTTCCTCTTAAATTGTTCATCACTTGAGACCAGAACAATGTTACAGGCTTACCCAGACCCTCCTTAGACCTGTACGTGACCGTCAAAAAGCTTTTCTTGTTCTCATTAGAGTACAACATTGAGTGATGAGACCAAAACTTTCAAAGCAAGGTTTTCAAGTACAGTTTCCCCAAGTCATATGTGACACCTCACTGAGAAACCTGACCATCAGAAACTCTGAGCACCTGTCTCTCATCAAAACATTGAGACTGCCAGATATTAAGACTGCAAGACTTTACAGTATAGGACTTTTTCAGGAAAACTGAAGGAACAATTTCAGAGTCAGCATGCGTTGCTATCACTACTATTACCACTGCCACTACAAACGTACTGCTGCTATTCATGCCTCTTACACAGCAGTAGACATAATATCCTTGGTTGAAAATCTTCAGAAAAAGAAGAGAGAGCAGAAAGGCCAGCAACTCAGGAGAGATAACACACCTTGCAAATAGCTGTATCACTTTTGCTGTGTGCCAGAGAATGCGTGGCTGGGCTATACCTATAGAAAACAGGCACACACCTTATGAAAGTGCACATTTGCTTAAGTAGCATGATTCACCTGGCTTCACACTGAGCACAAGTGCCAGTTCAGGGGGCATTGATATGGACTGTCATAATCTTCTAGAAAGAAACAACGGTGTGATCCCTAGTTTTGCAGACCCATATAAAGTAGTATGAAAAAGGAATAGACTCCACATAGGTAAAATTCTCACCCACATAGTAGATATAAAGACATTAGCCCCCACAGGGAGATGTTTACCCTGTGTATTGGAGCAAAGGCTAGGACCACATTTTGCATTTTATTAATACAAATAATCTCCCTCGTGCAAGGAATGTTCCATGTTCATACAATTTGTTCTTAGGATAGCCCTAGTTTCAGTACCGTACTTTAGACAGTGAAGAATTATCTGGAGGAGAGCTATGTGCAAGCAAGCCCTTCATTGCCATTACATGTTTCTGCATCAAGGGTTGTGATGGTTTCATAATGCCTCTCTTCCCTTTTTAAGCCTGCATCTTTGTCTTCTTAGAGATATTAAGTATTTACGGTACCAGCAATTTATTAAGAAGATATTTGGCCACCTGTGTGATTTATGAGAGCTAGATGAATAGAGAGGTTACCACAGTTTTGAGTCATCTCAACGAGTTCAGTGCTATTACTTCTTTTTGTGCAAATTTTCCTATGTGTATGCATTTGAGGTATCATGGCTTCAAATAGAGTCTTTGTCACATATTAGAGAGCAAACTCTTTCAATTTATATACTTACCTCAATCTAAAAAATATATAGTGCTGCAAAATTTAGTCAATACCAAACATTTAAGACTTCCAGGATTGCTGCACACTGCTGAAGTGCAGAAATGGATAAAGGGATAAGTGTTGGTGGTTTTCCATTTCATTGTAAGCACAAACTCTTTTTGAAAGCATGTTGCAGTTGTTTATGCTCTGAAGAGAGCAATATTTTTAGTTTTACCACTTACAGTACCGGGATGTATTGCAAACTTTTTGATTAAGCATCATAGGCTACAAGAAAAGCTTAGAGCTGTAATGCCTCTAGCACATTTTTAGGCAGTTACCATGCCAACCATAAAAATTATGAGCAGAATGAATACAACTTTTTTTTTTGGAAAATGAAGTAGTGCAAAGTTAATGCAGGGTCTAAAGTTTTAGAACACTGTAGTTGTTGGAAGATTTATCATGATCTGTATAAACCTACTGGTTATATCAGGAGTTCATCAACTGTCACTAACTTGTTTTGCAGATCTGCAGAGGTTTCACTCAAAGACTAAAGCATCTATTCTATCCTTTGTAGAGTTTAGAATTGCTCTAAAACCAAGAACAAACCTTAAAGGAAAGAATTGTTCCAGCTTTTGTGCTTGGAAAGTGCGTGTTAGGTGCATGATAAGTAGTAACAGAGAACCAGATTCTGTAGAAATTTCTAGATAAGATCCCCATGTAGATAGGGATAAAAGCTCAGTATACAGAGAAACACAGATGCAAACAAATAACAAATATTCCAAAACAAGGTGTTCAACATTTGAAAATCAGAGGTGAGGTTAATGTAATACACATCTGACCAAGTTAGGACTTTCAGTGTGCTCACATACCTTGGGCTTTTTTTTGTGGTGGTGTAAATGCTTAGGATGAACATGGAGTAGTCTTTGTACTCTCAAAGTAAATGCCACTGATTTAAAAAAATGTGTGGTGGGTCTTTTTTTTTTCATGTGGCAAGTTCCATGACATTCAGATGCAATAGTTTTGTATTTCTATATACTTACGTATTTGGGATATCATATTTTCCAAAGGTGCATTGAAACTGGGGACAAGGGAAATAGAGAAAAAAGCCTTTTTGAAAAATAGTGTCCACTCTGCAACATCATTCCCCTGGAAGACAGTGAGATTGGAACAGCTAATTTGAAAGAAGGAACATATTCATGAAATTCTCTGTGAAAAAGTCAGCTCCAAGTCTGCAGAGAACAATAATTTAAGTACATAAAAACATATAAAATACATCCCTTTTACAAAGCCCTCTTACAAACATACTTGAACAAGGAAAGAGACAAAGCCCAAAATTATTTAAAAACTGTTTGAAAATTAATTTAAATTTACACATGTACTAATTTATCTGCCTACTCTCTCACATATCTGAGTCAAAGGCAAAAGTAGAAATGCAGTTTTTCATATATTTTCATACTATATTGTTCAACAAGATCATTATATTCGTGCTTGAAAACCAATCTTTATGAAACCTCCAAAGTAACTCCTATGATAAAACTAGAAATCTTTGAATGTTGACTAAAATTCTTTTTATATATTTTTTCCTCAACATCCTACCCCAAATAAGCTATTTCCTATTAAAATCGTGGGATAGTGCTCCCACATAATGGTAGGAAATAAAAACTTGAGGTGTTCTGCTCTTTTTACTTCAAAACAAGGACTTCAGCTGCTGTTCAACAGAAAGATTTCTTTACTGCTAGATTATCTTTTCAGTTTTGGTATGGGATATTTGGTATTGGATACTGGTCAATGTGTTACTTAGATACCCTTCTGTGGGAACAAGCCCAGGCCACTGGTGAGGTGTGGTCTAGGGTGGGTGGACTTGGAGTGAATTTACATAGTTGTGAAATGCGTAAAGTGGCAGAAAATCCAGCTGCCTTTCTTTATTCATAGCTTGAGGTGGAACAGGAGGAAGAGGAGGCAGTGGTGGTAAGTGGAGGACACTGGATTTTGCAATATGTGTAGGAAGATAGCCAACATAAAGAGGAAAAAAAAATTGAGGAGCGGCCAGTACACAGGCTACTTTACACAAGTTTGATGAATGTTCATCTGTTGCTTACACCAGGTCAAGTAAAGCAAGAACAAGGGCGACACTTCCAGCTGTACCCTAATGTGTGAATAATTGTGGTTTAACAATCCACACAACATATGTGACAATAATTAATTAACAGTTATCCCTTTGTAGTGCCCACAGCCCAGTGTTTCTAAGTGTGTGCTTGGAGCCCTCTGTGCATTCATTTACCAAAGCCTGTGCACTTGAAATTCAAAACAATCAGTTCACCCTTGGATGAGTTAATCCTCCTGCTCCCTTCCACATCCTCTCTCTCAGACCCCACAAGGCCTCAGAAATTTGGGCTATGGAAAATTGCCAAACTGAATCAATTTAGACCTGAATTACTGAAGTGTTTGTATCCTAGGATTATCTTGGAGTATGACACGCTGCCCCCTTCTCGCACTGCATTGCCACCACCCTGCATCTGCAGTTCCATTGGTCTCAGCTAAATTTTACTCTCTGACACAGCCCAGTAGAAATGAGAGGATATTCTGGCCCTGGTTTTGAATATTTGAACAGGGTAAAAGCCAAGAAGGGTTGGAAATTATTTAGCCTGCTATTAAGGGATATAATTAGACATACTTGGGTATAATTAGACTTGGATTAAACGAAGGGGGAAAAAAAGCTGCGAGAAAAAACAGCCTTGGTAACAGTGAGATCACTCATACATGGGAATAAGGCAAAAATGTGTGAAAACCACGGGGGAAATGAAGTAGGTGACAGGATAGCTCTTTTATCTCTAATATTACAGAGGACTAACTTATACCCTTTGTTTGCTGAGCAAGGAAGAAGTGATGTTCCCAGAAACCCACAAGCACAATCTGTAGTTTGTGATCAGGAATGCCTTCGTATTCAAGGTATCCCCATCTGTCTGAGGCATGTTGAATGGGATGCGTCATCTCTTTCCAGACCCTTGTGGGTTTCCTTGAGTAAGGTACAGCGTTATATTAGGTAGGATCTACAATGAACCTTTTTTATTCCTCCAGCAAACGTGAAGTTGTTTCACAGGAGACTCCATTAGGAGAGTGGCATAGGAAAGAATGATACTACAGCATCAGGCAATGACCCAGCAGAGAAAGTCCAGAGGCTTTTCTGAGGATACACTGAGAATTGAGATTTTTTAGCTCCACACAGTAAACCATTCACAACTTAGGCCACAACTTTTCAGTTCTAGTAACTGAGGCTTACAAAGGTCCGCCGCGGACTTTTCCTCAGAATGTTAGCAAAAATAAAAAGAAAACCACTGAAAGAAGATTATTAAGGTGGAAAAATCAAGCACCCAAAATGTAAGGAATTCAACTAACTTAAATTCAACTGTGTGCAATCCTAATTCTACCCTTTTGTGTGTTTTGATACTGTCTTTAATTGCATAATCACATGCTATTTGGTGAATAATTCCAGACCCAGGGCTGATTTGGAATTGTGTGAACTAAATAAGGCATGAGACCACACACAGTGAATAAAGTGGATAAAAAGGAATATTGAACAGCTGCCTTGTTTACTGAGTACCACCCACTAAATGAGGCAGTGATTCTGCAGCATAAAAAAAAAAAAACAGCAGTACATGATCAATGTAATTAAATAGTCAATCATAATGCGAGGAGCATAGAGGTTACATGGGCAAATCAAGTCCCCTTCCTTAAATCTGCCACTCAGTCAAATCACACTTGCTTTGCTGGTTTTTTTGCAGGTGCCAAGAATGCCTTATCCCACTCTTCCCTCCCAGGGACTGCTGTGTATTTCTGATTCAGTTAAACTTAATCCAACCTACCTTCAGTATAACAGCTGGAATTGTTTTCTCAGCCTGTTTTCCTTTCATAAAGTATTACAGCAAGGGTGAAGCTCCATGACTGCATGAATAAGAGAATATATAGGCCATATACAGAACAAAGTGCGTTAGATCTGGCATTCAGATAATGAATGTCACTCAACACCAGTAGTTTTGTGTTAAAATGTCAGTATGTCATTGATTGTCAAACCATTTCTTTTTCCATCCTCTGAAACACAGAGATGTTATGATGCATCATCTCCATAGATATGATGCATCACTCAAAAGTATCATAGGAAAGTTTCATAATTCCATTTGGCAAGGAATGTTTTGGAAAGATCCGGAAAAGTTAGCAAAATTCCTACCAAAGGTGTGGATTTTCTGAAAACATTCCTTTAAATATCTGCTTTAAAAACCAAAGAATCATAAACACACACAAAATGTAACTCCTGACTAATCAATAGAAAAATATGTTTGAATCTAAATTTTTATAATTTTCAAAATATCTTTGTCTCCCACTCATGAGTTTTGTGCAAAAAAAAAACAAAAACAAAAACAAAAATACCAAATAACCCAGAGTTTCCACAATTAAGATCAATGGATAACTTTGTCTAGAGTCAAAAGGGAGTATATAAGTCTCTCTAAAAAGAATATGAGAGGAAGTACAATGCAGTGTGGAAGGCAGGAGCTGGGAAGTCAGCGGGGTGTTCCTGCTTGTACCTTGCTAGTCTGCTGCCAGCATCTGCAAGTCACATAATCTGTTTGCGCATAGTGTCCTCATTTGTAAAACAGAGATTATGTGCTTCACAAATTTTGTAATGCATATTGAACTCTAATGGAAGTCATTGTAGAATTCTTAAAATCTATCCACAGCTGAAAATGTAGCCATATCAACTTGCAATTTTTCAGGCCTCATTGAGACTCCAGAATCCATTGATCCCGATTTGCTAGAATACTTGGTTCTTTGACCTGTACAAGTGAAAAATTGAATCACCTGACATTTTAAGAATGCTCCTAAAAATCTACGTATCTATTTTAGGCTCAAGTATTCTTTTTCTTGACTGAGGATCTGTCGTGCTGCACCTTGCAGTAGGTGACGAATGTAATGTGCTGAGATCCATTGCTTCTCAGAAGAGTTACTACTCTCCATGACAGAGATAAATACAAATTATGATAAATGAAAAAAAATATCTCTGGTTACCTCTTGCCTTTCTCACAGAGGTGTTATATTCTTTGAGCTGCTCGGATGAAAGATACTCAGTGACGTAAAGTTATTTTTATGTCTCATAAAACATGAAAAAAAGGATAAAGGGAGACTAGAAAACAAAGAAGAGAGCAAAAAATGTGACTCTAAGGATGATAAGAGTCAGTTGTGTCAGCAATGCCCATTGATTGGGGTAACAAGGTCTTTTCATGTTCCACAACTTTGCTACACAACAAGGAGGTATTTAAATAGATATTGTACCTACCCTAAGAACACACATAATGTTTAAAATCCCCTGTCTTTTCTCACTGCCCTCACACACAATACATCTTTGAACTGTTGTTGAATGGATAATCTATATTTCATAATTCAGACTGTCAGTATTTCCTTTACATAATTATGACAGCAGGAAATATATAAGACCTTTGTGGAACTTGAAAACTCTATTGCCTTGGGCCGTATTTAATATGTAATAAATTATTCAGTAACAAGGCACTCTTCATTCTATTTACAGTAAGTTAGAGCTAAGTGTGTGAGGTATACATAACTAACATGAAACAGTATTTACTATCACTGCCAAGGCTGAAGTGTTTTCTGAAGCCATTAGTCTCATATTCAGTGAGCCAAATCCCCATCAGGTGAAAACTACCATAGCCTCACTGTACTTACCTTGCAAGAAAGGGAAATGGGAAGGGTGACCTCTCTGATCTCCAGCTGGGAATCAGAAACGTCAAGGGAAGTGGTGTGGCATGTCACATTTAAATAGGTTATAGGATATTGTATGCATTTCCTTCTATGTCCAGCTGCATATAGTGGTCTTGAACAGCACTGTCAACAACAACATAGTTGGAAAAATAACGCTGTCCTTTCTGATTGGATCCATAAATCTCTTTTTACATATGCTTCATCTCTGTCCACTGATGGTAACCAAAATGGATGATACACCATGTCTAGCCTTTGCTCCTGACAAAAAAGGTATTTTTATTACATGGAACTTGTAGATTTTAGGCACCCAATTGATCCATGTAAGTGTTCAAATGCTCAGACTTGACCTGAAGTAGCTTAGAAAGAGAGAGAGTAAACTTTTCTACTATTGAAAACTACCTTAATATTACTCTGTATGCAGCTAAGAAGGTACATGTGCTACAAAATAGTCATGTAGTAGGTGAAAGTTTGCTTTATTGAATAGTGAGAGTTCAGAGTAAAATCATAAAAACTAGAATTAGAATGGAGGAGGGCCAGTTGGTAATTTTTAAGAAGGACAAGGTTTTTGTAACAGATAAAAGGAAAAAGAAGACATCTTTTTATTAATTGTCTTAAATATAGCAAATATTTGCTGATTACTGTTCCTGAGTTCTCTGCTAAGAGCCAGCATTCTCTCTGCATAGGCAGTCTTTGAATTTCTGTGGAGACAAAAGGGTCTATTTCTCTTCTGGTTGCTGCCAGGAGTAGGGTGAACCTTTCTTAGCAGCAATTATATTTCCTGTACAGTTTCACCATATTATTGTACCTGGCTGTCCTCATTACTGGGCATGGGAAGCACTCAGCCTTGCCAGGAGAGTGCCTACAGCCATTACACCCCAGCCCTTGTGCTTTATGAGGTGATTTGATGTTCCTGATAGTTAAAAAGATTTGAGTTATAGACACAATTGTTGACATGTGAATAGGGGAGGGGGCAAAAGTAACAATCGGTTCCTAGAGATTTCAGTAAACCATGAAGTAACTTGATTATTCCCTGACCATGATAAAGAAAAAGTGGAAGACAGCTTAGATGGGAAAAAAAACCAAAACCTCTTGCATTCAGTGGAATTGGCTTCTCCAAGTGTATGGTCAACAGCCTGGCTTACTGAGAAAAATGGAGGCAGTACTTCTTGCTCCAAGAGCAGTTTATTTCATATTTTTGGAATAAGAACTAAGTTAATGTCTTCACACTGGCAAGCAACTTTACTCAATTATCTTTAATGGATACAGGCCTGCTGTACCAAACTGATTAGAAGCGGGTTGTCTACTATGCACCCACTCTTCTGCAGTCCACAGTTGGGTTGTGGGTGTCTTCTCCTAGTAAGGAATGCTAAGGGTTTTAATTCCTTCTCGTGAGCAAATGAATTCTGCTTGTTTAGTTGAGCACTAAACAAATGTGGAAAAGTGAATGTTCTCACTTTGCTAGAATGGAGGAGTGATCACTTAGGAGGCAGCAAGAAGTTTGTCTAGGTTGTGTATCTTTGTAGGCTGAGTCAAGAACCAAGTATTGAGTTGCTTAGCCCTGGAAGAAGGAGATGAGGCTCAGCATGAATAGAAACAGATAAACCACAGAGCGGTCAAAGTGGAGAGTTTGGGGCCATGCTCTCTCCTCAAAACTTCACTCGTAAAACTCCAAATTAAACACTTTCTTTTTTCCCTGGAATGCTGACGTCATGCAACTTGACCATCAGTAGTAAGGAATCATTCAATGTACACATAGCTCTGGTTCTGTAACTCAAATTCTTGCAAAACTTCTATTATTTATATTATTTATTTTATNGAGGGGCATGTTTTAGTGTTTGATAGGAATGGTTGGACTTGATGATACAAGAGGTCTTTTCCAACCTGTTGTTTCAAGGAGCAGAATCACTAAAATAATAATAAAAAGCATAATTTTTGCTTTTATCTGCCTTTACAGATGTACATAAGCTTTGTGGAATCAACTCAGCAAGTTTTTAACGTGCTCAGTCTCTGCCTATCAAGTTAATGGTGGAAACAGAGAATCTTTTGCAGCTGCTGCTGTGTTATTTACAACACAAGTTTGGATCAAAAGACTGGTTTTAAAGAATTCCTAATGCTTTACTCCTCTGCCAAATATGTTCAGCTTTTAACAATGTTGAAACAGGCATTTCTACAGTGGCAGTTCCTCTAGGGTGATAAATCCCAGTTTATGTTCCACAGACGGAAGGTCTCCATGATCATTCTGCCTGTGTTTGTAAGCCAGGATTACAAAAAAAATCACACAAAAGGAAAGTCTAAAGTCAATTGTAGTATTTAACATGACTCCCTTGCACTGTCTCTAATTAAAGAACAGGCATTCCTTCGTTAGATGTTTTCTATTAAACATTTCATTTTCGTTTCTAAATGCTCCTCTCTGCTCACATGTTTGACGTTACTGATAGCTGTAGCCACCCAATATTATCCATGTTTCCTCTGATTTATTATACTGAATCATTTATTGCACTTCTAAATTGCTCAGTTTGCTTCTGTCTGGATTTGGCAATGCTCTGCAGGAAGTTCAAGTACTGGACAGGGTGATTGCAAAGCTGAGATTTTATGTGCAGCTGTCTGAGTTGTTAATATGGCACTTTTTAATTCAAATAGAAATACATCAAAAAGCCATGTGTACTATTGTTTTTCTTCTCTCCAGCTAATCCAAGTGTCTCAGCAGTGTCTTTCTATTACACTGATTGCAAAACAGAGTTTTAAGTCAAACAAGATTAAAAAACATGGTACTGTGACTCCTAGCCTAATTCCTGACAAATCTGTGATGCACCAGATGCTCTTTCCCTCAGGATGAAATGCTACATGACTTTTTGTAATATCACTGCACAGACATGTTTACTCCACCTAACTTGCTCACACAGAGTAGAAGAAAAGACTGTTTAAAGGAGGCATGCTTTCAAAGGCAGTTAAGAACAGAAAGAGAAGCAAGTAGATTTCTTGTTTCCTCACCTTTTGGTGCCCTTGTTCACATATATTTTATTTCAGTAGTTCTTTGAAGCAAGGAAGTCAATGGGTATGTTGAGCCTTTAGCTGTTAAATTGTAGGAGTTAATGCTCATTCTGTGAGTCAGGAGCTTCTTCCTTGTACATAAAAGAAGGCCAAGAGCTGTCAAATATTGTGATCTAAAACGCAATGAAAACTTCAGCTTTTTCACTGTGATGTTCTTAAAGAAACTAGGAAGAAGGCAACTATAGTTTCAAAACAAAAGCAAAATCCTTTCCAAGTTACCTTTTCAGTTCAAGTGCAAGAAATGGTAATTATTTATAGACTTCATTCAATTAAAGCCCATGGAGTTCCTTAATCATGGGTAAGTTAATGCTGATAAGAAGTGCCAGGCTGATTTTTTTTCCACATAAACAGCTCCTGGAGTGAGTCCTGGAGGACCATAGCATTTTGCAGCTCATGGTCTAGCTAATATTTCAGGAAACATGATGTGTATGAGCTACAGGCTCAGTCCTGCACCTATTGCTGTTAGTGACAACACTTCTAATGATTTCACTAGGAGCAGGACCAAGCCTGCTTTCACAATTAGGTACTCTCAATGTTTCAAACATGTGTAGAGGAATTGCCAGGAAAATCATGAATCAAGAGGTAAAGCTATGTCAACAGGAAGACAGATCCAGTTTAAGTCCCTGTCTCTGTTTTTAGGGAGAGAAGGGATGTAATTTGCCTCTGTGTCTGTAAGCACATAGATGCAGACTCATAATATACAAGCAGTGATTTTCTCTTTCTGCCTGCAGCCACTGTGAGCTACCTTTGTTCATGCTCCAGCCCTGTTTGTCAAGCCTGAGGACAGTGTTGGTGTAGCAGCTCCATGGGATGGTTACTAATGACTGCAAAAAGAACTCATTCCCGCTGTAGATATGGCCTGAGGCTATTTGTGTGACCTGCCAGGATGATCTTTAATATTTATTGCTGGCTGTAAACTAAAGCAGGCATCAGAAACCAAGCAGAGGTCTGTTCACCTAATCTACCTGTTACAGCTCCACAGCCTGGGGCTTTTTCAATAAAAGCCTGAACTTGAACTAAGTGCACTCATCATACAGATGAGCTCTCTTACCCCCTCATTAGTTTGGAACAAAATAAGCTAGAGAAAAATTTTCTTCTGTGCACATTCCTTTACAATTTATTCTTTATTCAATCAACAGTGATCATAGGAAAAGTATTTAATAATGTGAATAATGTTTACTAATACTTTAAGCTCTATCATGGTTTCCTCGGTCAAATCATCTTTAAGACAGAATGTTCAAAAAAATAGGAGCTGTTGTTGAAACCTATGTACTATCAATGCAGGTCAATGCCAGTATTGAACTCCCTTCCTTGGGTAACTCACTCTTTTCCTCTTTTGAATATCTATGGTTATTCTACATGTTAAAAGTTAGAGTTTACAGAATCTCTTTGTTTAAAAGGAATGTTTAATTTATACTAGGTAGGAAAAAAAATTAACTAAAATTACATACTTTGTAATGATTCCCCTTTTCTGATTTAATTTCAGGTCCTAATCTCAATCTAGAAACTGTTTCCTGGGCCTTCACTGAAAAGAGGCTGAATGTTCCCAATCCTCTGAATCAGCAGCAGTACAAGGGTTCTTCAGTTAAATTAGCCAACATAATTGTTTCAGCAAAGGTCATGAAATGTGTGGCTCTGGAACATTAGACTGAGTCCCAACCTAAATGTATCCACACATACAAATACTAGTGAATGAAAAAAACTTCAAACAGTAATGACATCCTCCAGGACTAATCAGCAAGCGTATCACAGGGAATCAGCAAAATAAAAGCAAGCGAGAAAAAAGATTTATCCATGTTCTATAGACAGGAAAGTTACAATTTAACATAAATTAGTGTTATGTTGCACAGAATAATATGATGACAGCAAGCTAGAAAGGGTGAGAAGCTGAAAGAAAGCAATGCTTTTACACTATTGTTCTACATTCCTAGTATATCCTTCTTTAACATCAGTGTTGACATTAAATATGATGTGACATGGTGCAATGCTTTTGTGTTGATATGGACTGTGAGGAAGCTCCGTATGTAAATGTATCATTGCCAGGGTACGTGAGAACAAACCACTCCGCCTACACAGAGAAGTGTAAAGAGATGTATATCCTCCACATAAGACTCTATGATGGCATGATTCTCATCTCTAATCATTAAATACTCTCAGACCTGATTTCAAATAGATTTTCCATACATCCTGAATTTTTAGTAAAGATATTGAAAATGCCTGTATAGAGAGTTGCAGGCAATTCTGCAGAATATTAACACGTTTTAAGCTTCCTTGTATGACATAGTCGGGGGAGAGAAGCACAGTGTTTGATTAAAGCTTCAGATTCACTGATGACACATAATGGTGGGAAGGGGTGGATTGCACTATAGGTTAAACAAGTGTATTTCAATTGGAAAAAACCCAGCAATTAGAAAACACTTTCCTTCACATTATTGAAAATGTGTGTCTGCCTGCCTTTTAATTACAGTGTGTGGAGACACTGTGCTGAATCACTCAACTTGGTATGTTCTAGAGAGCTTACTGTCATCATCTCCCTCCATGGACTCTGTCTATCACCTGATAAGAAAGAACAAAAAACAAGAGTTATATTTTGGGGCTGATTCATTAAAATTTTCACAGGTAGGCAATGCATTATAGATTTTCAAATCATTAGCTTAAGCAAATATTAGGTCATACACCAAAACAGATACAAAAATAGGCCTACCATCAGATGATTTGTCTCAGCTTTAATTCAAAAACTTGAAAACCACTGTAAAGCAAAACTCTCTGCCCATTTTGAAAGAGTTTTAGTTCTGTTCCCTCATATAAGAGGTATAAATAAGATTTCATTTGCAAAGAATTTGTCCTCAGTATATGCAAACTTAAGCATTTTTAGAATGTGACCATCTGTGAACAAAGTCACAAACTTTCATGAAAGATAGCAGATATGATGTTAAACTAGATTAACACCAATGATTTGGAGAGCATAATGTGACAGTGTTGTGTCTATGCTGGAAGATGAATGGTGCTTTATGTGTGGAAAAATGGTTCTGGTATTTTTACTGAAAAAAAGTAAGTGAGTAGCAGTGATGCTGACTGAGTTTATCTTAGAGTTCTGCCTGCTTAATATCTGTTCTCTGTCTGTCTTTTAAGTCTTATCTTCCTGTGCTCATATTTGGTCGTGGATATCTCCAAAATTTCAATGGCAAATACATAAGGTATTACTAATAAGTCTAGAATTGCAAGACCCATAGAAAGAAATGAAGACTCCCTAATTAGCTTTATTTTAAAAAATTTAAACACATAGGCAAATTACAGTGAACTGCAAGAAGCTTGAAAGTATTTGCCAAAATTAAGCTGAACTGAGACTAAATTTACAGATGACTAAAAGTGAAAAGCAATAAGTAGCAATATGGTACTTAAAAAATTGGGTGTCTTCTTTTCAAAAGCCAATGTATATTTTCCTCCATGAAAATCCAGGTGATATAGGATTGAACCTCTTAAAGAACTGGGAAATTTCCCACAAACTAATACATTGTCTTTCAGATGTAGATTCTTATATTAGTATAGAGTATTATTGTTGATAAATTTTCCTTTTGAAAATGTATCACTTGGCTAGAGAATGATAGAGTTTCTAGCCCAGTTGAGAGCTCCTTAACTGACTTTAAACTGTTCTACTTCTTTACAGATATGAGTCAGACTTTCTAATTTTTTTAAGCAGGGTATTTTTTGTATTTTGACATCCTGGAACGCAAAGAGTGGAAGTGGTCTCTACAATGTATAGGACTCATACTACCTTGTTAGTATTATTTTGGTTTGGAAGTAATCCAGTACTTTATTCAGACACATTTTTGAGGGTTGAAAGAGCATGACCATGCCTGTTGACTCTGTTGAATTTCCTAGCAACCATTGTTCCTTGTTTTTCCCTTTGCATTTTTTTTTTATGTACCCTGTTTCCCAAGTTTCCAGTAAGCTAAAAAACTTTCCTTTCTTGTCAGCTAATGGCATCTCAAAGCATTACCTCTGAGTGGTGGCACAAATGCTTCTCTGATGCCTTGAGATGTATGTCACAAAGCAACTACAGATATAAAGTGGGGAAGAAGTAGTCAGCTACATCACATGGTCTCACCAGCTCAAAGCACATCAGTTTGTTGTTGGCCCTTTACTTGATATAATCCTGATTTTGATGTTATGTTATACTGACTTTTAAGTTTACTGACTAAAGGGAAGAGTTATGTAACTGGGATCAGCTAAACCAAACAGAACAAAAATATGAAGAGATGGAATCCAGACCAAAGGAAGTATTATTGCAGAAATATAAACTGCTGCTCCCAAATTTTGCTGACTGACCAGTTTTGTTACAGTGTTAAAAATATTTTCCTTTAAAAGAAAGGCTCAAATTATGATCCATCTCCTTTTAGCCTTATATCCTAATAAGATAACTCCTTACTTGTTATGTCAGGAAGAGAATCTAAATGGTCTATGAGTCGATGTGGAAGTGAGAACAGATGAACAGAGGCACACATTAGTGTTTGTTTCCTTTTTTAAAGTTACTTTAAATACCAACAGGTGCAATATGCTTTTAAATAGATCAGGCCCTGATTAGCTGAAAATAACTAATGCTATTTACAAACATAGCCCTCCTAAGATCAGGTAGTGCTGGAAGGGCTTCTAGTGTAGAATAGAAAGGAGCACTATGCCCAGGTGAGTAGCTAAAAACAGGGCTCTGAAACCAGCAAAGATTTACCTGGATTGAGTCTCACATTTCCAAGGAGTTGAATATTGTTCCTAAAAAACTCGATATGCAATGAGTGCAAAAGGAGTAGAGCTGAGGACAGGAAAGAGGTATGGAGGCACTAGAAATATCTAGCTGAGCATAGAAGAGTCCTCCTTTTAACAGGACAAGCTGAGAAGAAGTGCAACGTGGGACCAGAGCACAGGTAGCCCGTCTCACCTGAGAGCAGCCCATCCTATAGTGGCAAGTCTGCATGGTCCTCTCCTGACCAAACTTGGTTTTATCTTTCAAAGGCTCAATATCTCCAACTCTGATGACCTGAAATCTCCAAGACTTTCCCTTTCTTCCTCTTCTGTTACCATATTTTCAGCTGTTAGCTACTTCTTCCCCTGCTTTAAAGTGTTTGTATGTTGAAAGCCTTAAGGTAAGAGTGACTTGAGCCTCAGTGGGCTGAATAACCTCTATCAGTTAGGCCACAGTGGGCGAGCAAGTGCTGCCAAGGGAACTCAGGGTTGTCTTCACAATCCATGGAGGCAGCTGTATGCATACTGCACAGTCTGCTTCAGATCATCACCCTGGGAAGCTGCTGTCCCTCTAGTTGTTGAGCTTAGCTGAGCTAGCCTTGCTAGCAATCAGCCTTTGGCGTCCCAGTTCTGCTGTAAGGAAAGGGCAGACTGCATAGAACCTTGGACAACTCTGTGCTGCAGCTCAAGTTCAGAGAGGAGATTACCTATGGAGAGAGAAAGAGGGCAGAGGTCTGATTCCAGTGTGTCCAAGATTTCACCCAGAAGGGATTTTACTGCAATATGCAAATATATGGAGTTTACATTTGTTGTGTCAGCAGGTACAGATACTTGAAGTGCATTATCTCCGAAAGAGTCCTACCTTGTGATAGATAAGCTTCTCTGAAAAGCTCCGTGAGCAGCCAAGACTGTGAAGAACTCTTGGCCTTTAGTTTTGTCATAAAATTAAGGCTGTGGGAAGGAAGGAAACCTGGAATGAACACACTGTGCATTTTCTGCACCCAAGAACGGTAGCAATACACTTGTTTACATCCTCTCTCCCCAGGTTCCTTTTGAATAGCAAGCAGCATGTCTCTGGCAAAGTCTCTTGGACTTCTGCATTAGGGATTTTGCTCTCTGGCAAGGGGGTAGTTATTTAAAAGTGATTTGTCATGTTTTTCATTTAAAGAATTCAGAACTATCACTGGTCCATGCATAAGAACTGAGAAAGCAAGAAGCCCTAACATAGGCTTAAAAACCAGACAGAAATGGTACTAAATGGAATAGTTTTGTTTTGTATTATAAAAGCAAAATTCTACCATTTAGCAACAATGAAGGTAATGGTTTTTGCAGATGTTGCTTGCACTTTCTACTTGACATCTTTCCCCTGCCAGCAAAAGTCTTCTCCTCAAGTCCTCATTTCTAGTGCAGTTTGTGTTATTTAAATATGGTAGCACTTTTAGAACAGGCTGAAAGAACACTCTAATGTTTTACCCACCTTATTTTGTCTGCATGCCCCTTTACATGGTATTTTGAACTGTTTTCATTGTTTCGTTATTTGCTGTTCTATCGACTGCCTTGACTTACAGATATGCTTCACTACTCATTGATGGTATCTAATGTTTTCCCTGTTCCTTTCCAGTGTTGCTATTTTTCCATTTCATACTGTTCTCCTCCATTTACTTGATTCTTGTCTTCAGACCTTACGTCTTTCCTGATATCATCAGATTGCATTTCTACTGAAGGATAGGAGCTGTCAGAGCCTTATAGATTATCTAACCACTTTAAAAAAAAATTACTTGTAGTCCTAGCTCAGCTCTTGCTTCTATACATCAGTCACGAATCAACAAAGTCACCCAAGAAGAGCTAGTAATATTTTTTTTTTTGCTTAAAAGTCAAACCTTCTGTCTAGATCCTCCAAAGGAGGATCCTTCCATCTCTAGCACTGTCTCTAGCTCCAGTGTTTGTTATGACTCCTTCTGTAGACATTTATAACAGTTGAAGCACAGCATTTTTTTCCTGAAACAAAAACTTGCTTACATGCCAAGGAAAATAACCTTTAAGACTATGTGTAACAATGCCATCTGGTGACTCCTGCCATAACAAGCTCTTTCTTCTGTCTTTTGTGTCCCACTGCTTTCCCCCTTCCTTTACCATCCGTGTCATCACTCATCTCCTTAATTCTTTTCCTTGAATTTCCACCTCCTCAATCCTAGTTATTTGTCAGAGATGTAATATCACTTTTATTACAATGTCTCCTTTTGACTCACTGTATCTTTATTTCTTGATGCCTTCTACTGCCACAGTGCTGGTTGAATGCTGAATTCTCCCTCTCACTTTAGTCTGGAGTACTCTCTCCGTTTGAAACTTCCCCAAGGTTTTGTATTCAGTGCTCAGCTGTACTGCAGATATGCTGTGTATCACCTTTTCGCTCTGTCTACCAATAAGAAAAAGCTATATCTTACCTTTTCTTTCTATTTGTAACAGCAGCTGCTTTCTACGGCTCTCCTTTCCCATCGCTCATGTTCTCTGGAGTCTAATGCAGAAGATACCTCATTAGTCCTTTCTCTCATTGTTATTATAATCTAATCACTATACTGTTTTTTCTCAATTTAAAAATTTCGCGAGCAAATTTTCCTGATTCAGTCCTTCCTTTTTCTTTTGTCCCTTCATACCAGTGAAAAGGATACGTTCCTAGGAATGGTGATTATAGAGAATGGCTCATGAATCCACAGTGGGTCGTGGAATCTTGGTAGGCAACAAAGCTCAGAAGATTTTAGGAGCCACAGTCATTAGAAATTAATACCGCAAGGTATGCTGGCATTTTTGGCAGTAAGAATGAGATGACTTCTAATAGAAACAAGGAAATGTTAATGGATGCAATACTCCAGCTAGTGCTTCATCAACTTCTCAAAACCTATTTTTAAACAACAAGAGTTGGAAAGAGCTGTGCAGTTTGGGGGGTTTTGGTTGGGGTTTATTTGGTTTCTTTTTTTTTTATGAAATATGCCTACAGTGGAAGATTTACATCATTTGCTTTGCCTATTAACAACAACAGCAAAAAACGTTGCTTCATTGTGTCTTATGATGACCTAATATGGAAGAGATTTCTGGCAATAGATGACTGGGAAAGACTGAAAAAGTTCAGATTACAGAAGTATAAGACAATTTTATTCATGAGGAGAAGTAACCAATGGAATAACTTAAGCTGTGGACTTGAAGGCATTTATTATCACTTCTAGAAAAACCATAATACAGCTGGGAATTCAGACCTATTGTCCTAAGGATGTATTGGTGACAGAAGCTGAACATGATCTACATGGTTCGCTCTAGCCCTGAAAAGTTGTCCTCGAACTAAGGCTCATGATGTGGTCATGACATGTGTAGATAGAAGCTGCAACTGAATGGAAATTCAATTGCAAACTGATCTTGCAGGCAGGATTAAGGCATATCTGAATGTGAAACTATAAGTGAGGTCTTTGGTTTAAAAAGTTTGGATATGAGAGAACTCACTTCCCAGGATTTCTCTGTACTCTGTGGTATTCTTTCCATTTCAGTAACTGTTTTTTCTCAATGACATCCTGAGTGAATCTCCCTGTTGCTGTCTTCTAAGGACTGTGTCACACTACTTTTACCTCAGCACCTTTGTTCTCTTTTCCTATTATGCCTTTCCTATCCACGTGATTCAACTCTTAAGTCTATAGTGATGCCTTTGAAACAGGATTTTTCATGTCTTTGACATCTTCTGTTTTTCCTTTCATTCAGGCTTTTTACCCAACATATCATCCATCACTTCTGTCACCTTAACAAGGTGAAATGAGTGGGCCCAAAATCTAATTTCTTCCCCCTTTCCTTCTAAAGCTTTCTGGGTGAGATCTTCAACTGGCAAAAGTCATCATAGTTTCAAAGCTGTATTTGTAGAGCTGTATTATAATAAATGTTAGCACTAAAGATCTAATGGATCCCTCAGCCTGTCCTTCATTACTCACCTTTTTGTCTCCATGCCTGAAAACATTGCCATTCGGAAGAGAAATGCAATGGAAATAGTCTACGCAATGTTAAAGAGGTGAAAGCGAATCTATCAAAGAAAGGAAAAAAGCTAAGCATGCGAGTTAACTGAAAGGAGATTTATAAAAGAGAGGACCCAACCAATTATGTATGAAAGAAATGTGGAGAAGTCAGATGAATGGGCAGCAGCAAATATTGTAAGGTGCTGTAAACTAAGAATCATAGAATCATAGAATATCCCGAGTTGGAAGGGACCCACAAGGATCATTGAGTCCAACTCCTGTCCTTGCATGGGATAAAACCCTCCCTTACTTAAAAAAAGGTTCCTCAAAACTATGATTTATTTCTTACATGGAACAGTACATTTATGACACTGGGGACAATATCATTTCTCGTATTTCTATGGAGAACCCATAGCTTTAGGTCTAATTCAGTGGAACACTCCTTAGTATTTGTAGTCCATCACCAAATACCTACACGACTAAGTTAAAAGCTAACAAGTCCTGGGAACAAATGTTTTCTATTTTCACCCAGAGTAGTTGAATGCCTGACATGACAGCATATTGCCATTCTGATTAAAAAAAATTGTGATGTGCAGAGACCAACTGTTGTTCACTATACATGAAGATTCTTTTTTATTCTTTAGATGGTATCCCATGATCAGAGCCCATTCATAATATGCAGCTCTGGCCACGCAAGTATTTGGGTTTTCCCCAGACTATACAAAATCAGCTCAATAGTGATGAAACATAGCTCCTTGTGAAGGATGACAACCCACCCACCTTGCAGAACAATAACAATTTGTTGTGCTTCCCTTTGTTTTGCAGTTTGACTCAACTGCTCATAACTGCTTAAACAGCACAAAAGACAAGAGGATATAACAAGTATCTAATGTTATACATGACATTTGTATGCATACCAGGGTATAGATATGCAGGACATATGCCTGGACTATTAATCAAATTATTTATTAAGCTTTTGAAACAGTATGAATCAATGAATAATGCATAATTTCATAGCTAACTGTTCAGCTTATTTAAAAAACACAGAGATCCATGATTAAACCTCTATAGTTTTTATACCTGTATATAGAATTTTGGGGATGGTTTTCACAGAAGATTTATTGGAGCATCTGAAACAATTCTAATAAGCACTGAGCCTTTGAATCTGCCACTTCATGAAAAGAGCTGGCAGTAAGGCATCCACACAGCTTCAGGATCTATCTACAGAAATAATTTTAGATCAAGTGTTTTGTAGTTGCTTGCAAAGCACCCTCTGCTGTTTGAGCTGCTACATGCTTTGTAGATAAAGCTGCTTTTTGGTAAGATCAAAAATCTTTTTGTGGGGCCAAAGGAGAGCCACAAAAATATCTAGAGACAATTTTATCAGTCTTGCACCTATAATACATGTTGCATGACTTACATTTAGAAGTGTCATGAGGTTAGGACACACATAGTCACATTGGTAGCTTGTTTTCTCATCAAAGTAAGAACAAAGCTGAAACACAGGTAATGCTAAGGGTGACAAATTCAGCGTACAGGACAAAAGCTTCCACGTTTGATTGCTAGATTGACAGAATAGCAATGGATTCTCCCCTCTTTCAAATGCATTTCCTCTCTTAAAACTTGTATTTCACTTACAGGACTATATTGAGGTGTCACCAACTGCTTAACATAATCATTATTTCATGACCGTGGCCAGAGGATTTAATTTTTGGATAGACCTTGCTTGGAATTGGAAGTCTGCATGTGGAACAAACAAGAGGCCTTTCTGTACCTTCTCAAGAGATGTAAATGCTGGTGTGTTCGGCTTTTTTTCAAATCTTCCATATTTTGTGGTACACCTTTCTTCATTTGTGTATCTATTCCTGTGACTGCCAGAATTCAGTGGCATCCTGCAATAGCGCACAGATGAGAATGAGAACAATAAACTAGATATTTTGCACATAAGAGGCCATGGTTTCTTAGTCCATTTACACTGGCTGACAATGTATTGCAAAGTCAAAAGAAGGGTTTTCTGAAAATTGAAAGGGTAAGTCAAGAACTGGGGAGGGGGAGATTCACTATGGCTGGATTACTTGTAGGGAAGGAATTATACCTGAAGTTGGTGACTACTTGGTACATATTAAATGTCACTGCAATGAAAGGAACAAAACATTTACTTGCTTCAAAAATAACTTGCTCTCGATGTTGACTTCAAGGGCACTTGTAATATATGTTGATATTCCTTGGTGTGATTGAGCATATCTAATTAATAGAGCTGCTTGGGAATTTTGCTAAGAAAAATCACTTCAAAAGAAAGAAACAATTTCTGCAGAAATTGTAATTTTCCATGAGAGAAATGAAAGAATCAAACCAAAATAGATTGTTGAAGGCTATTGAAAGTCAAAGCACTTCTGTTCCTTGAACTGAACACAAATATAATTCCAGTTTATCTCAGATACCGGGAGACACGGTAGCAAATTCTTTGCTAAGGTTTAACCATTTAAATTTTATTTTTGACTTTCAGTTACCAGACTTCCTGTCTCAGAAGGAAAACTTTATTATTATGCTTTATGTTGGACACTTGAAACCACAAATGTTGACAATTTGTGCTAATATATAATAAAAATGAGGTTGTCAGAAATACAGTAGCTCTGCTCCCATTGACATCACTGGGAATAAGTCGATCTTACTTCAGTCAGAACGAAGTCAGACTGATGCCAGGTTGTTTTGTGATCTCCACCCTATATCTTCCGCATTACATTAATTAATTATTGCTTAAGTTGCAGCTTAATTTAATAATGTCTCCCCAAACATGTTAAGCTTTGCTATATTTCCTTACCACCTCCCTGCTGTTTACCACCAATGTGGAAGTATAATGATGTCTTGGAATCATAGTTTTCTGTATTTTCCCCCTAGAATACACTTTTGCACAACACAGTGTCAACTCTGCCTATGAGAAACCTTGAAACAACCTTTGTATGTCTCATTTAGTCTACAGGTGTCTCCCTGTAGGCTACTTTCTGTGTATTTTGAACAACCTGAATGATCACGTAATTTGGTGGTTAACAGTACTGTGGTTGTAATTCAAGCAGTGTTCTGTACATGGAATAAATCAGCAAGGGGGAGCAAGATAAAGAAAAAATCCAAAAGGACAATATTTACTGAGACTCTCTTACCAATGCACATCTGTTTGCTTAAAAAAACAAAACCAAACACACACACAACCAGTTACCAGGGATACCTGTATCAATTTTTTATGGTGGGTGAACTTATTACTTAACATTGTTTACAGTAGATCTCTCTCTCTCAAGTGGTAAAATGGACAGCTCATCCTCTTTTGCACACCAAGCTAGAGAATTAAAGTTTTTAAAAACTGATAGTGTAAAAAACTTTAAAAACTGGTATAGGTGCTGGAACTTGGTAGTCTGGTTTAGTGTCAGCTCAGGCCCTTACTCAGTTTTGGTCCAGGCCAACTTGCACTCCGACAAAGAACTCCCTGCGTTCCAGCTGGTGACTGCTTCCTCTCCTCCTTCCAGTTTGCACCTCTGGCTGTATCTTTTCTACATGCTTCTAACAGATAGTTTCAGAGAGCAAAAGGATTCCCCTTGGTCATCTCTTCTTAAGGCTGAGCTATCCTAGTTCCCTCAGCAATTCCTTCTCCTGTGTGCTCCAGCTTAGTGCTTTTTCACTAGACTTGTGGCAGTATAACAACACTTTTGTGTTGCCAAGGAGCTGCAAATAGGACAAAACACCCAGGTGTGGTCTCACAAGTGCTAAATGGAGAGGCAGTATCATTGCCCCAGAACTGCTGGCTATGCTTTTGTCTACGCTAAGGCAGCCCAGGAAGGAGGGCACCCTGCTGACTCCTACTCAGCTTGCTGATGACCAGGACTTCTAGTCTTTTTCTGCAAAGCTGCTTTCTAGCTTTCCATGGCTTTCCCAGGGAGAGAAGTGAAGTTGACATAAAACAGCAACAAAAAGGTTGAGGATGTAATAATCACAACTTATTTTGGTGACACTAAAATCGACCTTTCTCAGTGTCTGAACAGTGCCACTAGTTTCCCCCAGTCTGTGAGGAATAAGTGGCACCATTATGTTTTATTGGGATTCCCAGTACACAGGAGACCTGTAAGCCTGGCAATTACAATACACAAAATCTCTGATATATGACCAACCATCTTACCATTCTTTCCCTTCACTCAAGCAGTCCTTGAGTGAATGAGGTGAATCATCCCTATGCTACAACATACGGAGTAATTCTCAAAGTAAGCATTCATTGATGTGGTCCATCATTCATAAAGCTTCCCAGCAGAGAAGACGCTTGGTCAGTGAAATCAAAATTGATGATCTGTGTTCTGCAGCAGCATTTAGATTGATCTCAGCCTCAGCATAATCAAATTACCATTGCAGTAGGTTTAAAACAGGTAGAATAGTGCCTAGTATAATAAGGCTTTTCTTGTACACTTCAAGCTATTGATCATGCTAGAGCAAAGAGAGGAGAATATTGGTGTAAAATGGTAGTAAATCGGAATAGCAGCATTTTCCATGAGTTTTGTTCTGACGTAAGTAATAGCACTCAATACTCTACAGTTAAGGCTGGGTTCCTTGTATTTCATTTATTAAGGTGAAAACAGAAACAATTGACAGAACAGATCTCCCAGTTCCTCACAAAACTAAAGAATGAAATCCATATAAAAAGGTTTAAGGAAAAGGTGGTAATTATGTTTGTGGGGAAAGGCTAATCCTGAAATTGTATAAATATAGATGTGCTGTGGACTATATATAATCTTTTTTTTTTCTTCACAAAAAAAGAAACTTAAACTTCAATCATTAAGTGTATTACACACAGATCTTGAAGAGGCTTTGTTTCTTTCCTTCCTTTGTCCCTGGGAATAACTGGTTTCTCTGGGACACCTGACTAAAAATAATATTGAGAAGAATTTTTATTTCAGGTGTAATAGTACGTAGGCCTCTTGAATTTTACATGACATTCTTTCGAAAGGATGAATTAAATTACTCAGGACTGTGGATGTTTGGACTACAGGAAAGCTGGGTGAGCCTAGCTAGAAAATAATAAATCACAACTCACAATCCACAGCCCTAACCACAGCCCACAGAAAGCACCCTTTCCGCCATGAGGTCAAATTTTGAGGACCTTAATTTAGTTCACAGCTGAACTAAGTCCCATTTTCTTCATTAAAATTTACCAGCTTAAGGGCATCGGGATTTATCCCCCTGATTCAAAGGAGATATTGTCAATAAAATGGATAAGAAAACCCTTAAAAGTTTCTCCCTAGCCTCCATGGCCCTGAACTGGCAAAGTAAGTCTTATATTCACATCAGTGTACATTAAACATATGTCAAAACTTTTAGCTAATTCTATAAGCACTCCCATTTGAATCTCAAGATAAAGGGCTGATGCATAGGTTAGATGTGAAGGGAATCTTTTTACTTTTGAACAGGAATCAGAAGCAAACTCAGGCTGGATCAGCGGGCAATGGGATGGCAACATAGTCACCAAGCAAGAGTAGAGGTGCCTAGAATTGCTGACTGTTGATGCTACCCTGTGAAAAGAAGCTTTAGATCTGCAACACCACCTGTAATGATCTTTAACAGAGGAAAGATGCTGGATGTAACAAAATGGGGCTTTGCAGTTCTCAGAGACTTTGGAGAAGACAAGATGCAAGGCTGTTCCCCAGGCAGGGTCAGCAGCAGCTAGCACAGCTGTTCAGAGATGGGGGGCAGCGTGGTGCTCCTGTCCAAAAGGCAGTGACTGCCCAGCTGTCAGGCTCTTGCTGTTAATTAGTGATGCAAAAAGAAGGCCATTCTGAAGTATTTCTACTTTCATTTGCATTATTTGATATCTAACAGCTGAGAGAGGGAAAGGGAGAGATTCCAGTCTTAAGCATGCTATGGTATAAAAAGCTGCCAAAAGACATCATGGTTATGCTGAGTTTGATCATATAATCCAAAATATTTTCAGTTCAGCATTGCCAATTAAATATACTTGCCAATTATCAACTGCCTGTGGTGGGGAAAATGTTCATTAGCTTACACATCAAATTGTGTCTTATATCCAAATAACTTTGCATTAACAGCTTAGGGGCAAATTATTATCTTCCCCACCTTTGGGATAGTTTGGTGAAAATACTATTAATGTCTACAAGAAATAATGATGATCTGCAAATAACAGAGACAGAGCAAGTGGAAATGATGGTGTGCTCTCCTGCTTTTTTATACTTGCCAAAGCCTCCAGGGTGAGTGCTTACCAATAAACAATAAGAGGATACATTTATAGACAAGGTGGAATGATTTAATTTCATTAGTTTAGACTCAGTGGGATTTGTTACAGCGATTAAAATCTGAAAAGAGATGATGTTGTATTCCTGTCATTCCACATTTGTACAAAATCCAAGGGTGAATTTTTTTCACTATTCTTTTTTTAAAAAAATTTTCTTTTTAATCTATAGATTCCTGCTGGAATTGAAACAGGAAAGAATACAGCAAAACTATGAAACAGAACAGCAAGCCATTATCACTGCAAATAGATCATTTTAGTTGCCATGGGTAACCAATGCCAGTAAGGTATTCAGTCACTGCAACTGCCAGCACCAATACCCTGCTTTGAAAGTGCTGACTGTGCGTCACATTGCCAACTTCAATAATTATTATGTGTAGGAGGGTGGTGGCACCAACAGGATATATACTTGTAATGACTCATTCTTTAAATAGCTTAATTTATCATCCTCAAATAAAGGAGGAGGGATTTATCCAGTACGAGGCAGTTTGAAAAGCCTGAATTATTAATAAACTGAAATAACAGCAAGGTAGGAAAGGCTGGACAGATACACACACACACGCACATGCACACAAAGGCTTAACGATAATAAGTCTGAAGAAAAGTGCTTCCGCAAAAGTATAAAGCATAAACCAAGAAACATGCAGAAGTAGCATCACAGGTCTGCAGCCACACTCCATTTGTTCTTGCTAAGGTAAATAGCTTGCAGATAAGGTGTCTGCAAATGCATCTCAAGGACATTCAGGCTTTCACAGACCACTGACACTGGATGTACTTGGCACAGTAGTTTCAATTAGGCAGTGCTGTTTTCTTCCATAGAAAGAAATGCAAGATCACAAATACAGAGAAGGGTCATAGCTTGAAGAGAAAGCATCATAAGGAAACTATCTTCTGGCAGGAAATATTGATAACTCAAGATGTAGCACTCTTTTTTTTTTTTTCTGAGGGAAAACTAAATAAAGCTCACTGTTCTCCCTAACACACAAGAACACACAGCAGCATAACAGTGGATGTTTACATAATGTGACGCTGACATGGTCAGTCATTCATTGAGGTGATTGCACAGTACTTGACAATTTGATTTCAAAGCAGACTTTTACTAAGTATCATAGAGATACAGGGTGAAAGGCTCCTTCAGAACTGCAGACTCCAAGCTTGGAGACTAACAGTCCCCTGTCCTAATCTCAGGTGCAAGGGAGGAGAATCAGAGGCACAAAGAGAAGGGAAGTACAGAGACCTTGCTCCAGGTTCCCAGCTGAAGTGGTAAAGGACTGGAGATGCTGGGGTGCAGTGCTTCACATATATGGTCAGACGTAGATATCTATGTCTCAAAAAAACCCCATACAAAAACTACCTAATTCAATTTGCCACATTAGGGCAAGAGGACATAGGAAGAAAAGAAAGCAAAAATCACTTTGACAGATGTCTGTCTCCAGTAATGGAGAGTATATAGCCCCACTTGGTTATCAGAGCTTCTTTTTCAGCTGCTAAGAAACACATTATTTTACATTGGTATGCTTCCTTCACCTCAAAACAAACAAACCTCCTCTGCTGAAAATATCTCCTCAACGCTTCCCCTAGAGCTGTGCAAAATAAGGGATCGCTATCCTCTTGCGAGCCTCCTTTATGGCTGAAGATTTTCCTTCCATGTTGGACATCAGGCTTCTTTTGCCTTTCCCACCAGCCTTGCCTATTGTGTCATGTTTTATAAGCTTCTTTCTCCTGCTGTTCTTTTAGAGATCTCTATGCTTCACTTTCATGCATTTTCTTGAAAGTCCAGTGCTAGATGTGCTGTTTCAGCTGCTGTATCCCTGGCATCACCGGCTGCATCAAACACTACATCTCTCTTATATCTGATATCCAACTTTTCTCTTAACACATTCAAGGAGGAGATTCTCCTTTTTTATCCTGACATTTTGTTGACTTGTTAAGTTTGTGAGTTGTTACAAGTCTCAGATACTTCTGCTAACAGTACAAAGTCATAAGTACAAATTCCTTGTACTTGTCTAAACTCAATTTAAAATTGTTATTTGCTGCGCTAATTTCATTTTTTTTTTTGCAAGGAGTGTCATACTTAGATTTTATGTGTGAATTCCAAAATCTATCTGACAAGATTGACTAGAATGGGAGTAAAATATCCAGAGACCAACTCATCTGTGGCGTCCATCATACTAGTTCAGCCAATTAACTTAATAAACCAAAAAATAGATTTGCTTGTGTGATCTATACTTGCTAAGCTTAAATTGGTTGCTTTAATCACTTCGTTCCCAACTTGTTTCTAACAACTTGTTCAAAAGTCTCAAGGGTTTTAAGGATTTTTTGGGAGTCCAAGGAGAGTGTGCAAATATCATGAAAGATTTCCTGTTTAAACACAGCAATTACTTTAATGAGACTATTGATTGACTGCTATCTATCTGTTTCACTGTTTACCTTTGATATCTACAGATGCTTTTGAGATGCAATCTATACAGAGAGATGTTGAAGTTCAGTACATTTTCTTTTCAATATCATTTAAGAACCATACATTGTATGCATATATAAACAAGAATAATGTAGCTTGTTCCTAACTCGGACATATATTAACTGGGAATGTGGTCTAACGTGCACTGGGGCAGACGCAGGTCCTGCTTGCCCTACTGGCCAGAACGTCTACTTTTTTAATGCATAAGGAAGAAAGTATGAAAACCTTCCTCTTAATTTTTCAGGGTGTTACTTTGACCCTGATAAGATCTTAAAACAATGAAATAAAATTTACAGGATCCAATAAAAAAACCCAAACCCCAAGACTGTACCTGTAATGCTTTTACTTTAACAAATTGAGAGAGTCAATGACGATCACCTTCAAAATAGTTCCCTTCTGAGCTGACACATATCTTCATACAATGCTGCCAGCATTAAAATTTTGCAGATTTTTGCAGCCTGAAAGGCTGTGGAGGGTCTCCATCATTTTTGCTTTCACATCTTGTACTGGAAAAAAACGGTCTCATTAGAGCATCGACTTAATCTTTGGGATCTCTTCACCATAAGACCTAGTCAAAAACTGCACATCACAGATTTCTTCAGTTTCTCAAGACATTTAATATTAACTTGCTGTTCACTCTTGCACACCTATGTTTTCTGACCGAGGGTAAGAACACATCTATATTTATATGAGTCCACTTGTACTGAGTGAAGCGATCAAGTTGAGCCTTGTGTCACTATGGAAGTTTAGAACCTGTTCTATAACCATCTCTTTGTCTCTCCCCTCCCACTCTTGGTTTCTGAGAGTATAGAACCATAGGAATATAGAACAGTTTGGGTCTGAAGGGTACCAACTCCCCTACTGTGTGCAGGGACACCTTCCACTGGATCAGGCTGCTCAAAACCTCATCCAACCTGGCCTTGAACAACTCCAGGGATGAGGCATGCTTGACTTCTCTGGACAGCCTGTGCTAGTCCCTCACCACCCTCACATTAAAAAAGTTCTTTCTAATATCTAATCTAAATCTCCTCTCTTTCAGCTTAAAACATTTACCCCTTCATCCCATCACTGCAGTCCCTGATAAAGCACTCTTGCCTAGCTGTCCTGTAGGTCTCTTTAAGTGCTAGAAGGCTGCTATAAGGTCTCCCCAGACCATGTCTTGGTATTATGTATATCACAGCTTTATAGATGTTCTAAAGCTTGAAGTTCTTTCTGCTAGCTTTCATGCTCTGGCATTTGTTCAGAAACATTCTTCCTCTTGTCTTAATTATGAATACTGTAGTTTCCCATTACCTCCCTTTCCGACTCAGTATCTGTGCATAGGCACCTTCCTCTTGGTTGTCCATATATATCCATCCCCAGTTGTCTCCAAGTAGAATTTAAAGCTTTCCTCCATTTGATTACAATTGATATTTAAGTTTCCTGTCATATATCTGTGCCAAGTGGACTCAACTTTACCCTTCCTTCTTCTGAACCTTTGAACTTACAGTTCAAGTTACAGCATTATAAGATATATGCTTACTGTCTGGAGAACTCAGCAGTGAGAATCCTCAGCAGGCAGACATTCCTGCTGGAAAACCCTTAGCTTATCATTACTTATTGTATAGAACCTTTGAACTGACTCATGGATGTACCAAGGCTTCCTGACTTCCAGGCCTTCAAACATGAACAACTCTGTCTACTGCTTTACAAAAGATATTTTCACTTTGAAGACTTCCAAAGGCATCCACCTCTGCTAGTAAGGAGAAAGTTTAGAAAGATTATTTCTGAGTTGACTCACATTTAAGCTCAGACTAGGTGATCATTTGAAAGGTCTGAGGCCCATCTTATCTTTTGTAAGGCTGGTAGATACTTAAAAGTTCTTAAGAAGTAAAGGTCTAGCTGCTGTGGGTTAAGTGCCCAGAACCATTATTCTGGGATGAATTTATACTTGTTTTCCTACTCTCTTTTTGCTCACATCATATTCTCTCTATGCCCATATACAGTTGAAATCGCTCTCAGTATGTGCTTAATTACCTTTTTAATTAAAGAAGTCTCCTGGAAACTTGTTTTTGAGTCTGTGTGGAAAATCAGACTTTAAAGAAAAAGAATTTGAATATACAGTAGCAGTTGCCATTTAACATATAACAGAACAAATGCACAACATCAAGGAAGAGAGAAATATATATCAGCTTCACAGTAACAATTAAAACAAAAATGATTGTTTCAATGCATTTAACACATGAAAAACTTGCAAGGCTCTGGACTGGTAAATTATGGCAACTAGCTGTTGAGGTAAAATGGTAAATAGCTTCATAAACTCTTGGGAAATAATTTGTTTTAATTGTGTGCAGTCATATTCAAATCAATATCCGAGAAATCCATTGGGATGCAGAGAACCGGAATAAATCAGAATTTCAGAGCAACTCGGATAATAGATTGTTATTTAAGGCTGACAGGAGATAAGACTTTCACATTTACATACCTATTTGGTTCTTCCAGTATGAAATCTGCTCATATTAAATCAGTTTGGTTTACTGTAAGGATGAAAAGGCACTTAACATTTAAAACAGGTAGCAGGAAAGACTGTTTTACTGATCTTTGTGCTTTGTCCAAGTAATCACTACTCATGCAAGATAACAGTCCAGCAGAATTTAGTTATACCTACAAAACAGTATTGGCCAGGTAATAATGAGCCTAGGGTAGAATATCATTTGTTTGCTCTCATAGTCAGCCTGGAGATTTGGTAAACACACCTTGGATCATTTTTGAAGAAGAAATGAGTGTGCTCTTCACTAGTAGCAGTAGGAGGAAGAAATTTAGTAGCACCCTTACACTTAACCTCAGGCATGTAACAGTCACAAAGCTCCAATTAAGCAACCTTAACTTTGTCCTGGTATCCATATATGTGGCATATGTTGAATGTGTTTTATAAATAACGTATCTGATGGAGAGATGGTTAAACTTTCCTTTCATGGCTAATCAGCTTGTAGAGTATATTGGCGAAATATGCTAGTCAAGCTTCTTAATAAGGCATGTGTTCAGGTAGTAGTGCAATATTTGCATGAGCCACTCAATTCACCCAATGAATAATTTAACAAAACTGAATGTATTATTTGAGAAATATTTTCCTGAAATTTATCTTTCAGTGTTTTACCCATTTCATGTAGGCATCACTGAGAACTGAATTTGACATGAAAGATGTGCTTGACAATCACAATTGTGTCCCCTGATTTCATACGTAGATTTCTTTGTGCTATCTTCACTTTATATACCTGTCTCTCAGAGAGGGACAAGGAAAGAAGTCCTGTAAAGCAGGACTATTTCTAGGTTTAATTAAATGTTTATAAAGTAACCCATACTTAACAGGTATCATCATCATCAGAGAGAAGATGGGAGAATGAAACTCAGTCCATTGAGTTTTCCATAAGAATGAAAAATGTTTTGACATGAAGGTTCAAGTTAATGAAAGCCTTATACTAATGGCTGGCAGATAGATGTTTAAAAAAAACCCAAAAAAACTATTAATGCAAAAACTTGTTCTAGTGCTCTTAAATTATGAAGGAAAAAAGGGGTGGTGAGGCTGATGTATCTACTTACCCTTTTTAAAGTTTATTTTTATTGTGTTTCCCATTAGACTGACTGAGTGTATAACTTAGCAAAGCCGTGCCCCAGCTTCCTGGTTGTTCTTTATCAGAGATGAGCTATTTTCTCAATCTCCTATCAACCAAATCACTGCACTGATAATTAAAAAATGGAAAAAATATTACATATATAAATTCTAGACACACCATTTGCCATTCAGCTGGAACAGAAACAATGGCATGATAATAAAAAGGCATTTCATTATAAACAGCGAAGCATTTGACGGCTCCCTAGACTGTCAAGCGATGAATGCAGTATCATGAATGCCAACACTTTTCTGCTGATGATTTCATTACTTGTCTTCACTTGGGTATTATCAGCCCAAAAGAATATCAGGCCCTAAACGCACAGAATCCCAAAAGCCCCTTCAAAATATTTTCTTACTGCCTTACTGAATTAAAGTAAGCATTTACAGGACTGGTGCAAGGTGTTTAAGGCAACTGCCTGTCAAAATACCTGTTATGGTTTCCTAGTTTTTCACTAATAAATGCCTTTTAAACTAATTTTGTGACACTCCATGGTAGGAATGCTGCTTTCTGGGTTCTTAGTGTTTGTTTGGTTGTTTGGTGTTTTTTCATTCTAAGTAGCAGTGACAAATTGTGAGGAGGAATATGGGTCCAAGAGATAGCTGAACATCCTATTAGTCTCAAGAGACTAATTATAAAATCTTTATCCTAGTTGCCTGTTAATGAAAGTATGCTAATTTGCATATCAATACCTTTGTGTTTTCAGAGATATTTTTCTAAGGCTTTATTTTTTCCTAACAATAACACAGCTCTATTTTCTCTTTCTGACATTTAGTTACTCGTAACATTTTAATAAAATAAACATAGGTGTCACATTCCCTCCCTTTTTTTTTCAGTGTGAGTCCCTCCGCTGGCCACCTATTATTCAGCATATGCTGGAGTCACTAGGTTTTATCATTATTCATTGAACAGACTGTTTGAAGGAGAGTCTTTCAGCCTCCCTCCTTTGTACGATTCAAAACCATTCACAAGTAGTGCCAGCATTCCAGAAAAGCCAAATGCATGCATATTTCTTCATTATAATTTAAAAGTCGATAGATCTCTCATTTTACATCTAGATGAATCTTTTTTTTGACAGGCACATTTAAAAAATGTGTTTACATTTATTTTTTAAACTGTTCTCATCACTACTGTGGCGACATGAATTCAGTGTTGTTTATGTCACAGTAATTAATTCCCGGTCTTTCACAGATTCTTGCACTGAAACACTCATTTTGTGTCTTACTTCTCTGTTGTATTTATCTATCAGAGAATTTACACCTTGGCCATAGTTTTTCTAGTGTCTCAGTACCTGCATTCCACATCGGACTCAAAACTATAGGTCAAACATAACTCATCCTTTAAAAGATCATGAGGGAGTCATGTTTTCATATGAAAGCAAGAGCAAAATATACATTTCTTTTAAATGATTTTTGGTTTTGATTACAGTAACAACCCAGCAAGGAGAGAAGACAAAACACATGGAATTTGATCTGTGAATAAATGAGTAGCACCTGTCTCTTGTGATGTAATTTCAGCACCTTTCAAGAGCTCTAGAGTCCATCTATGGCTCATATTCTCTTTCTCTAATTTTGTTAACATGCAGTACTTTTTCTCAGAGCAGTGTATAGGCTTTTTTAATCACTGGTGCATTATTATAGTGCAAGAAAACCTTAGAAATCACAGGAAATTTGAAAAAAAATCACTGGAATATGTTTGGTGTTGCTATCATTTGATTTAGCTTGTTAATTTAAAATACTCTAAAAAAAAAACCCAAAAAAAATTACTGGAAGAAAATTACTTGTACAAGCAAAGTCCTTTAGTGCTGTTTCTGGGGACCTGTGCTAATCCCGGTGATTGCAATGTTTTTCCCCAGCTGACTGAGGAGCATTATCTGCATTTCCCCGCATGCAACTCATGCAATCTATGTGGTATCATGGCTTTTCTCATCCACCTTTGCACCACTAGTCAGGTCCAGGCATCTCCTGTGTAGAATTGGCTGCTATCTATGAGTAACATTAAGCACAGCTGTGCATATATGGTTTGAGGACTGTTACGTGCTAAATATTCAACTGATCAGTCCTTTTGCATTCAGTAAAGATCATGTAACTCTTCTGGGTGACGTTAGTTGAAACATCAGAATACATCAAGGCTGAACAAGTTCTCAACCAAGTAGACCAGGGCGTTTCTGTGACAGTCCAGAAGGCAAGACTGAGAAATGTAAATACAATATAGAGGACCACACTGATGGTACAGCCCCAAGGAAAGAGCTGAATGAGAGCGGTGAGTGAAGGACTCTCAGAGCAATAAGCAAAGAAAATGTGCCTCCTTGGTCAGCCTGTGTGCAGAAGTGGAGAGCCTTGAGCATTAAAAATATCAGGTTTCATTACTTGTTCTTCATGACTAGTTTTAGTTTCTGAGGACTCGATGATCCGGTGATTCTATGACCTCAGATTCTCACTAATCAAATGCTTCAAGAAAGGGTTGCAGTGGCTTAGAGACTATTTAGAAAGAAGCAAGACAGTATGCTGTTACCTCACTTGAATCTCTATATTATATCCATTGTGAAACCAAAACTAGCATATAAATCCCATCAGAATATGTTTGTTCTTTTCATGAAGCAAAAGTGGAGGCTCAGGAGTAATGAGTTCTTTTGTAGGGCCTTGACAAACAAAATTATTGAAGTTAAATGGGAGAAATAACAGATTCTGAAAAAGAATACTACATTATTCCTTCTTATTCATGTAGGATCACTCATGTTTTTCCCAACTTGTCTAATAAATGCATAAAAACAAATAAGTACTTTAGTGTTCAGGTTTGCTGCAGATTTGTTCAAATGTTTCTTTCAACTCATGAGCAGTTTCAAGGCTGTAATGGAAAAGCTGAATCAGCTCTGAAATGTAACTTTTGATTTAATTATATTAATTGACATACCTATGTATAATTTTTTGAGTATTTTGTATAATTGCTTCAAATGGCATTTAATTTGTCACTTGAAGTACAATAATTAGAAACAGTTCATGAAAGAAAGTCATTGCAGCCTCAAGTGAAGTGTATCAAGGTATAATTATTATGAATGTTATACACTGAATAGATACACCCATGGGGCTGGGGAGCTGACATTGCCGATGTTTAAGTCTATGGACTGGTGGTTCTTCTTTGCTAAGCAGGCCACTCACATATATGCAGAAGTTGGGGGAGGAGCACTTATACGAAAAGGAAAAACCATATGGTAGTTTCTCCTCCCCATAGGTTAGAGACAAACCTTCTGTGCAGAAATGTTTTTCATCCAAATCTCATTAGAAATCAATGGAAAACATTCCATCACACTCAGTGGGAGCTGAATTGATCCAGAAGTATATTTTTGGCTCCATCAGAGACATTTGAGAGGCATGGATCGGCTGTTTGGTGGGAATGGTCTCCACTGAAATACTAAAGTGCAGTGCTGGGATGGCTCCCGGGGCCCTTCACACAGGCAGGAAAACCTTCAAACCCACCTCAGCTTGAAAAGAGGCAGGAATGCATGACAGAGGGACATTAGCAGTAGCCTTAATAGTGTTAATTGGCAAGAACAGTAACATAGCTAGGAAGGTATTGTCCAACATTGCTCAATATCTCTCACATAAAAATAAATAAATTGAAACCACAGAAAATTAAAGCAAGAAAAAGATATAAGAATTTCCTCTACCACTCCAACCAAAAGAGCATGCAAATATTCAAAAGCTTGAGGCCCTGCCAGATCTCCAAAAGGAGCCTGTCCCTTGGAAATTTGAGCCTTATCAGTTTCTCAACCTCAAGCAGCAAGAAATTCAGATGCTGAAACCTGATGGGAAGATGAAGGTGCAGTGCTGTGGATCCTCATTCTCCCCAAACCCTACAAATTCCTGAAGAACACAACCTGTACCAACAGCAGTGAATGCCAGGGGCATCACTGGACAAAATGAGGGATTTCAGTACTGGGAACCAACAATTTCAAGTTTGTTTAATTGCTGAGTACAGTATTTTTGTGAAGTTTATGCATTAACTTCAGGTACTAGAGAGAGCTCTTAAAAAATCAGGGATAGCTGTGTTTTAACATTGTCAATCTGAATGTTGGCCTAAAAGCTTTAAAGAAGTTCCTAGCATTGAAATAATACCTAGAGACTTAAATAGCCTGGCTATAACTAGGACAGATTGTAAAACTCTATGTCCACTTTCATGGAGGAGTTTTTCTTTGGATGACAAATCAAGTCAGAAGCTGTTCTGCAAAGAAGAGAGTTAAGTTGCAAGAGCCAGAACATGCAGTTCTGGGGCTTCTCCTAGCAGTCCTGTTTAAAGCTACCCCTTTTTCCTCTCACTTACCCATTGCCTTCTTCAGTTCTTTACGCTTACGAGCTACTGGCATAGGGAAAGAAGAGTGAAGGGGTGGTCTGGAGCTCCTCTCTGCGGTGTTGCACTCTGAAAGTCAGTTCCCTCACCTCTTGTCAGCTCTGACGATGACCACTGATCTTATTAGGTCCATTAAAGGTCCAGACTGATATGCAAATAAAATTCTGTGACCACACACACCTATAGCATGTTTTGTTTCCTTCAGTATATTTGTAATAAGAATTTAGACTAACCCTACATACCACATGCAGTCTGCTACATACCTTCTGCACGGTAAATATTTGACAATAATATTTTGGGTTTGGCATCCACGAACTTTCAATATTAATCTTGGTTTCATAGAAGTAGGCTCCTGCGGGGTCAGGAAGGGGGGGGGAAAGTTTGGGATTTTTTGCTTCTGAATAGCCTGGTAATCTCTGTAAAGCCTGGTAATCAAGCCTTCATCAGAAATGCTTTACATGAAAGCTAACATTGGTCTGGAAATGCAAAGCGCAGTTCAGTTATAGTGAAGGGCCAAAGTAACCAGGCAAGCTCAGATTTACATCACTACGTTGTGCCAAGAGCACAGCTGCATCAAATTACTGTCTTCAAAACAGGAAGGACTGGAAGCTTGATTACAAGTGCTACAGAGACGACAAAGCACAATCTCATTTCTACGTTGTGTATGAGATCTCCTTTTCCCATCAGAGAAATGATTAGTAGAAGGAACTTCTCCACATAGGAGAGGTCCTAGTTTTCTGAAAACAGATCTGGCTGATTGTTTGTCAATTTGAATGTGCAAACCAAATTGTTTTTCAGAAAATGGTGAACTGAAGGCAAAACAGTTTTATTTTTGTCCATGAATGTTGAAGTGTGCCATTCAGGTTTCAGACAGCAAATGGTAATAACCTCTGCACAATTCTTAAGCATTTTGTCCCTCCAACATGTGACCTGCCTGAGCTGATTCCTGTGTTTGTATGTTGATGCAACAACTTTAATTAGTCCTTGTGCAAGGGGATGTCCTAGCCTGTAGGACAGCAAATTCACGGCCTTTGTGATTTTCTTTTCTAATAAGTTATACCTCTACCTGAGCCCTCACATGCAATTAATTTTCCATTTTAAAAGTGTATCCCAAAGGACTTTCAAAAGTACTGAGCCAATTGTTACTGAGCTACACTAGCTTAGATGAAGAATATTACACTGGTGTAACCAAACTGAATTTGACCAGCTGAATCTGACTTAATTTTAATTAGTCATTTTTTGTTTGAGTTTTTACTATATTTTGGTTAGACTTTTGTGTAGTGGCCTAAGATTTCATTGTTTGTGCAGCATCCATCCTTCCTTCCTTCCTTCCTTCCTTCCTTCCTTCCTTCCTTCCTTCCTTCCTTCCTTCCTTCCTTCCTTCCTTCCTTCCTTCCTTCCTTCCTTCCTTCCTTCCTTCCTTCCTTCCTTCCTTCCTTCCTTCCTTCCTTCCTTCCTTCCTTCCCTCTTTCTTGCTATTTCTTTTCTTCCTCCCTCTGAAACTGAGCAATCAGTTTGTAGTATGCAGCTTCCTTTGCCTTCTGGGAGCTGTGTAACTCATGTGACCTCTAGCATCTTTCTGCTGAATCTATTTAGTCTGCTGATTTTCTCTCTTGGTTTCTACTTGTCTGTTAGATTTGCATCCCTCACGACTTTGCAATGACACTATACCAGTAGGAATCACCATTTGCTGCTAGTATATCTGTGTTTGCTAGTTAACTGTTTTACATCAAGTGGGATACACCAAGGACACCAGACTAAGTGCAGCCTGTGGAGTTGTGCTGCCTGTCACAACCACTGCTACTGTAAAGAGACGGATGCAACATTAGATAACAGAGTCCCATGCTACTCCAGCTCGACCATGACACAAAAGCTAGTACTAAGCCAGCTCAGATATCACGAGTCAGTTTTATGATTGGAAGGAGGACGTAAGTACAGTGCCATTCCTGAGCAGCAGGACTAGTTTCTCATTTCACTCAATATTGATCTTGATGTCTTTTATATCTGCTCTCATATGATTGCCTGCATATATAAAATGAATATTTAAATTAACTGATTTTTTAAAACTTCAGCTTGCATATATTTTGTTAGAATTTATCTCTCTCACTCATTTTTTTTTTAAATGCAGTGCCTTTTACTAGGTTCTGATAATGTTTCTCTACAAAGATGCAAATTTTTCCAAGGCAAAATAGTTTATTGCTGTGAGCTGGCTATACTCAGCAAAGGTCTGCACTGTACACTGCTGAACTTCAGGTACGACAAGCCTTTTAGAGTGGAAATTTACTGCAGTGTCTCACCTGAAGGAGACAACTAAGGCAAACTTACAGTAATTTAAAGACTGAACTTTAAAGGGAGGGGAGAGAAATAAACCTCCTACCACTCCTTCTCCCAAATGGCTGGTATCATGTGAAAGTGAATAGGCTGACCTCTTTCTTCCTTTTTTTTCTCAACACTGTAAAAAGTCCAGCTGTAACTACAGGCAATTTCTTTTAACTAGAAACTGTTGTGACATGATGGAGTCTATGGCTGGAACCCAGCTCACAGGTCAGTGAGTTGCCACCTGCCCTGCCAACAGAGCAGCTCTGGACCCCACAGCTGCACTCACTGCAGGATTTCTGAGGCCATCATCTCCATTAGGTTCTTTCAGCATATCCACTTGCCTGCTCTTTGCTTGCCTGAAAACTGGATAGATGTAGTTGGAGCTCCCTCGCTGGCTTCACGCAGCAACTCTGACCAAGGGAAACATGATCCGTGAGGTGGAATTTCCTGACTGCTGCACAGCATTTCTTTATATGTGAGTTTTATTGAAATGTTGAATAAAATTTCCTAAAGCCTTTATTTTGCGATTTCTTCTTTAAAAACTGTATATATAAGAAGAAATTTAAGATAGGCAAGAAATCCATCTCCAAGGTTTGGAGTTCTTCTGCATTACAAAAAGTACTGGTAGTCCATCCAAAAAAAACATAACATGGAACTACAAGCTTTACAAAGTCTGGATGGTTTGTCTAAGAACAGATCACAACTGGCCTAACCACAGGGGTAAAGGAAATGTGCTCTTCTAAAAAGAGATGTTGAAATGGGAGGCAAGAAGCAGAAGCTTAGAGTTTGGGTAGGAAACTGCAGAGCCTAGGAGAAGCCTGGACAGCTGAGAAGACCTAGAATCATCTTAAGAGCCAGTTAGAAGAGGGACTGCACTGTATTGGCATGCCCCTGTGTGGAAAAAAAAGTTTTTCCTAATCTTGGATTACCTTAAATGAGGTTATTCATTCATGGCTGACTTTGTACAACCAGACCAGTAGATTTGTCAGCTATTTTTTTTTAAAAATAATTTTTCTTAATAAATAAAGTGCTGACATTTAATCTCATCTCAAAAATGTAGCAACAGTGG